>OX402045.1:4842772-5442772 GCA_947859365.1 Archips crataeganus | reverse complement strand
AAAATTTCAAACTAAATACAAACTGAAATATAGATGCACAGAAAAAACCCCAGAAAAAATACCAATGCTGGGAATCGAACCCAGGTCCCCAGCGTTCCGTGCTGCGCGCTTACCCCTACACCATCACTGGTCTAGAAGTTAGCGAAAATGTGATTATAACAGACTGAAGTGTACGATGTATGGGAAAGATTCGTCGCTAACTTCTAGACCAGTGATGGTGTAGGGGTAAGCACGCAGCACGGAACGCTGAGGACCTGGGTTCGATTCCCAGCATTGGTCTTTTTTCTGGGGTTTTTTCTGTGCATCTATATTTCAGTTTGTATTTAGTTTGAAATATATGGTTTCACGGGATGACCGTAAAAGTAATAAAAAAAAAATAAAAAAAATGAAGTTGAAGAAAATAAAAAAATAAATAGAAAAAGATACTTCATACTTAACTTGTAAATATGAAAATGTCATGCATCAGTCATTTTCCTACAAAAATGGCAAAGTGGCATTGCTTTCGTTCATTCCATTCGTGCCAACTCTTGTGAATCGATCTGTACTTACTGTAATCTATACTCCATTTAATTTAGAATTATAAACCACAACAACATTATATTGCGGCTCGTGAACTGTAATCTCTTTACAATTTTTACTAGAGTACCTAACAATTGACGACACGGAAATAAAGCGACATTAAAACAATTTTATTTTGCGGCTCCCAGACTATTGTACGTACATTTGCTAGGTAAGAAATACACTGACGAGCAAAAATAAAGGGTCGGTTACAAAAATGACGATAACTACAAAACCCGCTGTGATAGCTTCTTCGAGTAAAATGAGTTTAGTAAAGAGTTTTATTCTCAATTAAACTTTTTCTTGTTAAGAATAAAACTCTTTACTAAACTCATTTTACTCGAAGAAGCTATCGCAGCGGGTTTTGTAGTTATCGTCATTTTTGTAACCGACCCTTTATTTATGCTCGTATGTGTAGTTGACGAGCCGCAATATAATGATGTTGTGGTTTTCAATTCTAAATTAAATGAAGTATATAAAATGACGTTTCAAAAAATCGAGCAAACAGCTAGCTAGCATTGTATAGGACCTAGGTACACATTATATTCTATACATATATCGTACCTATGGCAAACTTTAGTATGACAAATGAAATTATACGAAACGAAAACCCCGAATTTGAAACTTAGTGTTAGCCAAGAAAATGGCCAATAGCCAAGAAAGGGGGCATATACAGCGAAAAGATAAAAGTCGTCTCTCCTGTGGACTGTGGACCCTCAACTTTTGCCGTGGCCACAGGAGAGACGCGAACTAAAAGGTGTATGAGATGCTTTATCATTTTGAGTAGTAAATGAAGTAAGTCCGACCTAAGCACCCCCCACTGCCCAGCGGGAGAATGCATGCTCCTCTCCCGGCCTTCCAGCAAATGGCTGAGGCAGGACACTGTGGGTAGATTAAGTCCCCTCCCTACCCCTCCCCTCCTCAAAATATAAAGCACACGTTTTTTGTTTTGATAACCAATAGAGAAGGGGACTTGTGACCGGGTTTTTTAGTCCGTGCAAGTCGGACACTGTCTGGGCCCTCCATTCCCAGTTCGTCCGAAGGAATTTTTCCCGAGCACAAGTCACTCTTCCTACCCTAAAGTAAAAACTAGCAAAGACTTCGCGTCTTTGGCCCCTCTGGCGACTCATTCAAAATGTAGTAAGTACTAACCCTTGCACTGCGGCGGCTCGGCACTCCAAGTGCCGTCGTCCTGGCACTGGCGCCGGGACACCCCGTCCAGGATCCAGTGCTCGTAACATTCGTACAACGCGGCAGCGCCGTAGTACGTCGCGTTCGTCGCCAACGTCACTTTGCCGTTCTCCATACGGCCAGGGTTGCCACAGTCCACATCTGAAGACAATTTTAAATTTATTAAATGTATTAGGTTCTAAAACAGTTTCTTGATTTGGGCGAGACGTTCAAAGCTTTCAGGAAGCAGCAGCTTTCAGTGGCAGCAGAATGTTTACAGTAAATTAGGAAGCGTTTTAGTAAGTACTTAAAATTAGAACCATTTAGAACCATTTAGGCTTTAGAACCATTTCAAAGGGCGGTGATCAACATAAGATTGCGAAGCTCTGCTCTAAGTACCTTCTTGCCACATTGTGATTTCTACCCACTGGTAGTGCTGATTGAGGTTAAGACATTGCTGTTTTACATTAACCCAATGGAATTCGTGATGATTTCTCTCCTCTGACTCTTGTAATATCAGGAATGTTTTCTTTCTTTCTTTAACCAAATAAATATACCTACACGTACAGCTAACCGCTAACTATAACGGCGAGCTCCAGAGCGGATAGAGACTGTTTCTTGAAAGACTTACCACTTAGACAAAACTAGAGCACCTGGCAGTGCTAAAAAGCGGAGTGTCAAAGACTCAAAGACCGGGCACGATGCCGTCCGTTGAATTCTGGAATGTTTCAAGATACTAACACTGGCATTTGGGCGTGATCCAGCTCCCCTGTACACTGTCCTCGCACTTCGACAGGCTCTCTCAAACCACCTTGTAGCACCCTACATCAAACACTGGAATGTTTCAAGATACTAACACTGGCATTTAGGCGTGATCCCACTCCACTGTCCGCTATCCTCACACGTCGACAGGCTCTCTCCGACCACCTTGTAGCCGCGCTCGCACCGGTACTTGACTAGCGCGCCGATACGGTAAGTGTTGCCACTGCTGGTGCTGACAGAAGTCGAGGTTCGAATCAGGGTGCGGCCGTGCATGCGGTCGTTGCCTGTGACAGACACGATGCTGTTTTCCGCGACGATGGGTTCTGGACAACGGATTTCTGTGGGAAAGGAACTGGTTAAAAGACATCCCATGTTGCTAGTAATAAATAATAAATAAATTGAAACCGATTGACCTAGTCCCAAGCTAAGCAAAGCTTGTACTATGGGTACTAGGCAACGGATAAACATACTTATATAGATAAATACATACTTAATACATGTTAAACATCCAAGACTCGAGCACAAACATTCGTATTTGTCACACAAATATCTGCCCCGACCATCCCCGACCAAATATCGGACCAGCTTCGTAGTCAGGTTCTCTAACCACTAGGCCATTCGGTCGTCTCCGGGCATCCGGGCGTCCGGTCGGTGCTAGTATAGATAAATTACCGAGAGCGTGGAATTGCACATGTAGTGGTAATTATTGTGTGTTTATTGGGAACGTGCATCTAGACGGTGTTGTTAACTGGTGCTATAAATTTGACTGTTTTACCCTGATAAGTTTCTTTTACTGTCCGAAAAGTGTTTCTTCTATCGCATTAGTGCTGCCGCCTATAGTTTCTGCACGTTCCCTAAGTATAGGCTTTGGAGAAAGAGATCTCTAAATTATTGTCTCTCTCACTCACTAAAGTGGAATGCCTATAAACACACAATACCACTACATATGCAATTCCACGCTCTCGGTAATTTATCTATAACTGGAACTGGTGCTCTTACGCTAGTAGTAGTTACTACGCTTTGTCTAAAAAGGTTGTAGGGGTTATCTTACCGCGGAAACAGAAAGGTCCTGACTGAGTGACTCATCAACGCTCAGCATAAACTCATGATACTAGAAGGTTGACATTTTGAATGGGTTCCTTTATGATGTAGGTAAAGTATAAACACAGGGCGGATTAGGCAAAATTAGGGACACAGACTTCTGCAATGAGGGCGAAGCAAGATAATACTTTAGGTTTTATTTTGAATCGTGAACTTCCGTGCTAGGAATACGTATGTTTCCTGTACCAATACGGGAACCATATAGTTTTACGGGATAATATGTAGGTATGACCAATTTATTGTGTAAACGTTTGGAGGATGTTGTGACATGTGTTCAACAGTCAACGTTTAAGGGTTCAAAATCAAGAAAACATTAGTATTCAGTACCTTCGCAACGGGGCGTCGCGTCGCTCCACGTCCGGTCCGGCTGGCAGATCCGGCTCACCGGGCCGACGAGCCGGTAGTTCGCCGTGCACGAGTACCGGATAACACTGCCGAGGTGGGTGCTGCCGTTCAACAGTTCGTTCGCGCCGTACGTCAGAGGCGGCAGCTTGCCGCAGTCGATATCTGTAACATAGAGCTTGTTACTGGAGCTATACTTCGTTTTTGCAAGCTTTTATTTAACTTGCAATGAGTATGCAACCGTGTGCTTAAGGCTCAGAATGGCACTTTCAGGCGAAAGTCCGGAGGCCGTATTGTCTAACGCTTCTGACGCTTGCCTTCGCTTTCACCGTCTCTTTCTGTCATCATTTTATACCGTTTGACAGAAATAAATAGGGATTGCGAAGGCAAGCGTCAGAAGCGTTAGACAATAAGCCTGCGGGTCTAAAACCGAACTGGTTATCGTGCAGCAAGAGTACTTTGCTTAACTGAGCGTTAAGCACACCGCCCAACACTTTTGCAACAAGTCGCAAGTGATATTGGTCTATAGTTGCACTTATCTGATAAGTCCCCGGTTTTATTTTTTGCAACTGGTATAACTATTGTTTTAATTGGGGATATCTATTTTTTTGCAATGTATAGTAAGTAAATCGAAAACCATTTCGAGATAAATGCTTTTTAACTCGTTTTCTGTAATTATTTAATTTTAATATTATGTAATGAATTTATTACATAACAAATAAGCGATGACCTTCATTTGACATTGGTGTAAATTGCGGGACCGGTCCAAGTCGTACTTTATTCTGTGTGGTTAGAATTCTTCACAATTTACGCGTAGATTTATACTACGGAGTTTGATTTGGACCCGCTGCTTGACATCTAGCACTTTGACAGCACCAGTAAAGTGACACTAGTTACAGCATAGTTATAGTGTACCACTACACAAAAAAAAAAAAATTAAAGGGGTTGCCTTATCGTACGCATTTAGATAGATTTAGAAATTTGGCTGTGTGGGAGCCCTCACTTACAATCTGACGTCATGAACGAAAATAGTTTACATAATTAATTTTGAAAAAAGTAGTGAACTAAATGACAAAATATTGAAATTGGTTTCTTATAATTGACTTTTCTATACAAAAAAAAAACATAAAAAACCACTGGTAATTTTTTTTAGACATTCCCAATTAAGTCTGGGGGCAGATAAGTATGTGTAACGTAGAGGGAAACGAACATCGCCAGCACTCGATTTATTTGTTGACCAGCATAGCGCACATGCACGACACTGATGCCGTCATGACCTGGTGATTTACCTCCAGACATAGACTTAATGGCTTTTGCCACTTCATGGGCCGATATTGTCATCACCTTTCTGTCATTTAAAGCCCCCAGTGTCAGCATCCTTCCCACAAAAGTTCAAAAACGTTGCCAAATTCTCTTGGGTCATTTACGCCATCGACACTTACGGGGGGGCCAGGCCGGACATTTAGTTAGTTTATTTATTTTTAAGTTAGTTTTATCGAAGGTTCAGTGATGCGTTACAATATCAAAATTAGTGAAATTGCTGATAATTCACTACAGTAGCTAGAATAATCCTTGGCGTAATTTGTCGCGGTTTAATGGTTCAGATACGATTAAACTGGTCAAGTGTTGCCATACATACTTCCGGTTTGTACCTATTTAGATTTTTGTTGCGAACTACAGTTTCCGCTGGCGATCGTGTCATCACACCTTGTGTTTTTTTTTGTGTTTTGTTTTTAAATGGGTCCCACTGAAAAACAGCGTTGCGGCTTGTCGCAACATTATGCTGAGTGGGGGCCCAATTTATACTATTCGATAATTTTTATTTGTATTTTTTCCTGTCAACTGTATTTCCTGTACGTATCAAATATGTGTAAATAAACATCTCTCTCTCTCTCTCTCTCTCTCCTATTTGTCGTCTTCCAAAAGGCAGAAAAATCTTTCTGTGAATGATGTGCAGCCAAAAAATATCCATTTTAATTTGGTGTTGATGGTCTCGGCACCACTTCAATTTGAATTTAAATAAACGCCTGTCTTCACACATTCTGTCAAACTGAATACCTACCCTCGGTACCGCTCTGCTTTCAGAGCATGACATGAGTGCGTATGAGCCAACTTTGGCGGCGGCAGGCGTAAGCTTGCCTTTGAAATCCAAAAGGTTAATGGTTACTTGACCTGAAATGTGTTTTAACACATTCATTTTTAATGATTGTGACATTGGAAGACTATCTCCGATATATATTTTTTTTAACTATGGGACCCAATACATCCCTGTATTGGTTTTTTATATAATTATTATTATTTTTTATTTAATTCTATATTTGTATGGTTTTTTAGTTTGTAATTTATTATATTTTAATTTGAAAAGATGACTTCCTGCCAAGTTTCTTGCGGCGCATTCTTCTTGGCAATGATGGTCCTTACGAAAGCGCTGGTAGTTTAAAAAAGTGACATGTAAAAGAGCCCTTTGCGGCCTATTTGCAGAATAAACGTTTTGATTTTGATTTTTTGCATAAACCCAATCCAAAAATGACCGCCTCGCCCTCCCGTGGGCATCCCGGACATGTTTGTTCCAGCCAATAATACGCTGTATTATCTTTATAGGGTTTAATATGCACACTAGACTCTACTAATTGACTGACTTTATTAATAGGGATGTTTCCTAGGTAAAAAAATAATAATTCTTATTAGTCCGTATTTTACATTATCAAAAAATATTAGACACGTAATTTTTCTTTTGACAATTAAACAAAAAATGACGAAGATATGGCGCGTTGAAGTTCCGCGTGACGAGGCGTGACGTCACTTGTTCCTAAAACGCTCATACAAAGTGTAGGAACAAGTGACGTCAAGCGAAACTTCAACGCGCCATATCTTCGTAATTTTTTGTTTAATTGACAAAATAAAAAATACGTGTCCAATATTTTTTGATAATCTAAAAGACTGACTAGTTAGGAAAGTAGCCTATTGTTGCAGACTTAATTAAGGGCAGATATAATGTCACAGTATAAACTATCTAGAATTAGCCGATGACATGGTTTGATACAATATTGGTATCCACATTCTCAGGGCCGGATTTAGAGGTCTGGCGGCCTCGGGCCATAAAAGGAGTGGAGGCCCCCTGTCCACAAATTATTTGCCATATTAATAAAAAAGCCGTGATGGCCTAGTGGTTTGACCTATGGTCTCTCAAGCAGAGGGTCGTGGGTTCAAATCCTGGCTCGCACCTTTAAGTTTTTCGGAATTTACATGTGAAATTACAATTGAAATTTACCGTGAGCTTTACGGTGAAGGAAAACATCGTGAGGAAACCTGCATACACCTTCGAAGAAATTCAATGGTGTGTGTAACGTTCCCAATCCGCACTGGGCCCGCGTGGGAACTACAGCTCAGCCCTCTTATTCTGAGAGGCGGCCTGTGCCTGTAGTTGGACTTATATAGGCTAGGATGATGATGATCCAAATAATTACTCGTCAGAATTTGACAATTTTTTTTTCGAAGTTTCTATTGATCTGAGCCGTTGTCAGACAAAGCAATCGGCATTTACCATTTTATTGATAGGTCCCTTGAATAGGGAATTGTGTAAGCACCCATGAGGCTGACATGATCACCTGGAGTGTTCAAAGCCTCGACAAAAAACAGTAAAAAAAAAAAAAGTTTCTATTGTGGAGGCCCCGGGGCTGTTGCCCCGGTTGCCCTCCCCTAAATCCGGCTGCACATTCTATAAATTGAGAAGGGCACTGAATAGCCTTGAGCCTATTGCTACATTCCATTGCATACAGCGCGATCTGTTCCTTTGATCTCTCTCCCCAAACCGCATAATTACATTTTATAGGACTGGACACAGCTAACCTAGGTTTCAGATAATTAATATTGCATTCAATGGAAAGGGGGAAGTTATCTGACCAAAGCACACCATAATCAACATGAATATTACAAATAGAACGCGACGCAGATTGCGAAACAATGCAATGGTCCAACCAACGCTTGGATTTGTGCGCTTCACTAATAAAACTAAAAGTATCGTTTCCATTCCATCTAACGTGAAATATGACTCGTCATCCATAACGCAAGTGACATTGCTTTTAGCGTAAAATATTTTTTCACTTCTCATGCTCTTAAAATGTTACTTTAGTCTCTGCATATCGGGACTAAAGCTCTTTTTTGATCTCTAGGGATTAAAGTAATTTTTTTTTAATTTACTTTGGAAACTGTTTAGATTTGGTTTAGATCAAGTTTAGATCATTGCCATAGACAATTTTAAAGCCTTCCAAAGACCGAAGCGCGCTGCGTATGCTCCGTGGCATCGCACGCATGCCTTGCGCTTCGGTCTGTGGAAGCCTTTAGCGCGTGGAAATAACCTCAAAATGACAACTGTGCAATAATATTTTTAAAAAAGATTTAATTACGAGAAACTAGATAAATGAGTGATTATGAATATTAATCTATTTAATTATATTAAGGATGAATTAATTTTATTATGCAGACCAAGTCCAATTAGTTTTAAAATAGTTTTCTAGTTTGAATCTGTAGGCTGAATAAGCAAGCATTTAAAGCGTCGTCTCATATGAAGTTTACTCTACATATCGTTTTCTTAACTTACATTCGCATTTGGGCGAGTCGCCAGACCACTCGCCGTCCTGCTGGCACGCGAGACTGGACTCGCCCACGAGCTGGTGCCCTGCCTCGCAGTGGAAGTCGATTGTCGAGTGGACATTATAGTCATACGCCTCCATGTACCCGCCCGACGGCACTTCTGGGTCCGCGCACGTGATCACTGGGGTAAATAAAAAAATAAATTAAAAAATCAAAAAACCCGCCTGCAGAAATATTGAAAAGGTCAAAAGATACAACGAAATAAATCAGTAATAGGGTCCCGTTATTAACCTTTTCAACGCCACGCCTCGACAAAACGTAAACCTGCTTTGAATCTTATGACATTGTGTCAGATCACTTTGACACTGTACATACTATGTGACACTTATAAGTGTCGTTGGCGTTGAAAGGGTTAAAAAGCCGTGGTGGCCTAGCGGTTTGACCTATGGCCTCTCAAACAGAGGGTCGTGGGTTCAAATCCCGGCTCCGCACCTCTGAGTTTTTCGGAATTTATGTGCGAAATTACTAATATAAAATTTACCATGAGCTTCACGGTGAAGGAAAACATCGTGAGGAATCCTGCATAAAACTGCATAAAACTGCGTATAAAACTGTGAAGTTTCCAATCCGCACTGGGCCCGCGTGGGAACTACGGCCCAAGCCCTCTCATTCTGAGAGGAGGCCTGTGCCCAGCAGTGGGACGTATATAGGCTGGGATGATGATGATAGGGTCCCTTTGGGTATGGAACCTTAAAAATGGCCCAAAAACTACAACCGAAGGCCCGACGGTCTCCAAAAGAGGATATTTCCTACAGCCATCGTATCCTGAAAAACTCACATTCGCAAGAAGGTATATCATGCGACCACTTCCCGTCCCGGTTGCAGACCAGCTCTTCGGCACCGGCGAGCCAGTAGTCCTGTTCGCAGCCGAAGCGCGCCACGGAGCCGAAGGTGGTGGTGCCGTTCAGCAGACGGAAGGAGCCCTTGTGAAGCTGCGCCGGAGTGCCGCAGTCCACGTACTTGCAAGATGGCGGCGTGCCGGACCACGCACCGCCGAGGGTGCAGGATACGCTCTGATCAAACGGTATTTAGTGGTTAGAGAACCTGACTACGAAGCCTGAAGTCACGAGTTCGATGCCCGCGTCGGGGCAGATATTTATATGATATATAGTGTTTGTTTGTACTCGAGTCTTGGATGTTTAATATGTATTTAAGTATGTATCTATCTACATAAACCTAGTATCAATATTCTACCTGGAAACATGATTGTAGTAAACTGTAGTTGTGTTGAATCCATATTGTGTGTAGAATCACGAATAGGAAGAATCCCGATTGCGTTAAAATAACGGCTGTGTAGAATCACGAATGTGGTAAGCTGCAGTTCTGTGGAATCCATATTGTATGGGAATCACGAATAGGAAGAATCGCGTTTGTGCAATCGATCGCATAATCCATTTTTTACAAGCCTTTATTTAACTTGTAGTTTTGCTTGTAGGTATGTTAGTGAGGAAGTTGTCAGGAAATCTTGCAAGTCATAATTTTCACCTACTTTTAAGGATTTGCCACACTAGATGCGGTCTGCGGTCTGCGGTCAGGTCAATTTGAACGCAGCCCGCATTATGTATGAAGTATGAACAACATTGTCGGTCTCTATATACTTATTTTGTATAGATACCTATGCGATCTGACCGTGACGGTCGCACGGTCCACGCATCTAGTGTGGCAAATCCTTTAGTGAACGGACGGATATGTAGTTAGTCTGAATGACAAAATATGACAATGTACCTAAGTATAACCAGTAAAAGGTGCCCAAAATAAGCTTGTAGTATTAGTTTTTTTTTGAGTTAGTGCCTTTCTACACGTTCCGGGTGCTGCGTGTAAGGGCATACTTACTTGGAATTATAGAAATATAATTACTTTCTGTGATTTAAGCTTGGAATCTTCCAAATGTCCGGTGTGAAAAAAAACACGTCAGGAATCTTAAACCCGTGAGGGTAAAGACAACGTTTTCTTACCGGCTGCCCAAACAGAATGAAACCGTTCTGGCAAGTGTAGGTAGCGAGGGAC
Organism: Archips crataeganus; assembly: GCA_947859365.1. NCBI lineage: Eukaryota > Metazoa > Arthropoda > Insecta > Lepidoptera > Tortricidae > Archips > Archips crataeganus. Next base: position 5,432,179 of record OX402045.1, on the reverse strand, counting down.
CCGGCTTTGTGTCCCCCAACGGTCACCATGGCGCCCGCCACCGGGGGCGGCTCCGGACACCAGTCGAAGAGGCATTTCGGAGGCTCGCCGCTCCATACTCCACCGTCGCCACACACCCTACGATACATCAGCATGGTTAGACTCCGGATTCATGTTGCAATGACGTCAAAACAGGATAGTTTGTGGAGTAAATTTAATATTGGAACATAATGAAATATACGGGGTACTAGGAAATTAGATGCGGATATTTTAAGAGCTGATTATTTGCTAGTGTGTTAATTATTTGAAATATCTAAAAAAAAAATCGTAACTACATAAACACACCCAGTTAATAAAAATACTAGGTAAGTACAGGTCGATTCACAAGAGTTGGCACGAATGGATCAAATGAGTGAATGAAAGTATCTATGTGTTAAGTACCTATTTGAATACACTTCACACATATATGAAAATGTCATGCATCAGTCATTTTCCCATAAAAATGTCAACGTGACATTGCTTTCGTTCATTCCATTCGTGCCAACTCTTGTGAATCGACTTGTACTTAAAGATTAAAACCGCGTCAATTATCCTTAGACAGACGTATAAACAGCAACATGACGTAGACATGTAATCGGTCAAAGAACTTCAAATCATAAAGATGATTTAGTTTTGATACCCTTCGACCACTTGGGAAACCAAAGGTTCGAAACCAGTTTAGAAAATATAATTATTTTTCTTTTTTGGAAACCTGGTTTCGAATGACGAAAAATTTACTTATAGAAAAAAATCCAAAGTCGTTTCTATAAAATAAAATAAATCCTTAGTACGGCGTAAATACTGCACGGCAGGTCATGACTTTTTGAATGATAATAAAACAAGATGTTTTTTAGGGCCTAGTGTTGCTACATTTTTAAAATTACCTATGTGTTTGTTTTAGTAATACGATGAAAATACCTAAATACACGCGCGATCTGACCAAGCTATCTTGAGCCGCCGTGCTTCCCCCTTGTCCATATAGTTAGTTGCGTTAGTTCACCTTCGGCCATCGGACGGGGAACTCGTAGCCGCTCTCACGCACACATACACGAGTGCATAGCATACCTCAAATCGATTAGCGCAAGAAGCACAGTGCGGCCTTAAAATGACGGGCGTTTTTCCGATCTCTGTGATTGCTTCTGTTTTTTTTCTGCTCTGTGGTCTTACCTCTCCTGGTCCCCAACTAGCGTATGGTTCTCACGGCATGAGTACGCTGCACGCGCGCCGTGCGTCGTCCGTGCGTCGGGGAGGGACACGTCGCCATCTTGGATCGGGGTCAAGGCGCCACAATTGACGTCTGAAAACAAAATAATAATAATCCCACTGCACAAGTTTGTATGTATGAATGTGTGGATGTTTGTTATAGGTCAGTGGGAATCAAATTGAAATCGGAAATAATGGCAACAAAAGGTTAAGTAGGTATATTGTTTTAATTGCTTTTTTGTTGCCCAATTTGACTATCCTGATGAGCATTAGTATGAGAACGGGTAGTCCAAAAAATGTGAACCTGGCTTCATTCTATGCAGGATAAAATGCCTTACAGCTTTTATTAAGAACTTTTTTCGATATTGTAAGTCTTTTTGTTTACAAAATTTGAAATCATCGTACGTGTGGTTCAAAGTGAAAAGTACTAAAAGTTCGAGACTTGTAAGCTACTAAAAAAAAACCGGCCAAGTTCGAGTCGGACTCGTGCACCGAGGGTTCCATACAAATTGATATGTATCTAATCTATGAATTGAACATCCAGTCTTTATGAACATCCAGTCTTAGCTGAACCCTGCTCCTAAGCAAAATGTGCGCAGTGTGCGATCATTGTAGATTGGTTACCGATATAGACAGACAGACAAACTAGATCTCGTTCAAACCAATTTTCGGTGGAAGTTTACGTGGTGATGTACATCATATATTTTTTTTAGTTTTATTTTCTCTTATTTTAGAAGTTACAGGGGGGGGACACACATTTTACCACTTTGGAAGTGTCTCTCGCGCAAACTACCTATTCAGTTTGGAAAAAAATGTTATTAGAAACCTCAATATCATTTTTAAAGACCTATCCATAGATACCCCACACGTGACGACGTTTTTTGTGTTAGATGAAAAAAATATTTTGAGTTTTGTTTTAAGTATGGGGAGCCCCAAAAATTTATTGTTTTTTTTTCTATTTTGTGTGAAAGAAAATCTTAATGCGGTTCACAGAATACATCTACTTACCAAGTTTCAACAGCATAGTTCTTATAGTTTCGGAAAAAAGTGGCTGTGACATACGGACGGACAGACAGACAGACAGACAGACATGACGAATCCATAAGGGTTCCTTTTTTTGCCATTTGGCTACGGAACCCTAAAAACTTACATTTGCAGTTAGGTGCCGCGCCAGACCAGAAGCCGTCGCGATTGCACTCCCTCGTCTGGTCCCCAACCAGCATGTGTCCCTCGGGGCATTTGTAATCGATAGAGGACCCCACTGTGTAGCTGTCTCCCTCTATCGTAGTGTTGAGCAGCTTGTCCGGGCTACCACATGTCGGTGGCACTACAAATACCATATTGTTGATTAGAAGATTAAAAAATACACAGAAATTGTATAAAAACTAAAAGAAAATGTAAAAACAAAGTTCGCCGGGTCAGCTAGTATTTTTATGTTTTTAAATATTGGCCTTTTGCGTTTTTGGTATTTTACTAACTTGGTCATTCGCGAATTGAAGAATTTAAATACGTGATTAGCCAAAAATTGATGTATTGGCCTTTTGCGTTTTTGGCAGTATGCGTCGGAAGGGCTAAAACAATCGCATTGCGAACAAATCAAATGCTAAATACAGACAGTGGCGATGTAGGATCTAAATTTTGTGTATTCAAGATATAAGTAATTTGCGAGGAACTGAAACAGTTACTTTGCTCACCCGCGACCTCCTCCTGCTCAAAGGTCGCGGGTGAGCAAAGTAATTGTTTCAGTTCATTAATTATTTAATTGATTCAATAAATTATTTAATTTGCAAGGCTCTATAATGGCGCACCCGCACCAAATATTAACTAACGGTTTTGAATCATACGCAGCGTATGAAACAAAAGTTGTATACTTAATTAGCGACTGCGAGTCAGCAAACTTATGATTTATTTAAATTGGTCGAAAGTTTGTCAGGCGTCACGGCGGCCGATGTAGACTTGAATAAAACATAATGGTTTTAGACCCCGTAACATTTGCTATATCCAAAGGAGGGGCGCGAACAAAATCAAGTGTATGATGAGCAGACATAGGAATTCGCGGGGCAAATTTTGTTGACAGGTAGGGACTTCCTATATCGACAAATTAAATTATCGGTGCACGTTCTATATACTAGTGATCGCCCCCAACATTGTGTGTTTTTGTTCTATTGTTCAACATAGCATATTTTAAATAATTGTTGGGTTATATAAAAGTAGGGCGTAATACCCACTGCACTACAAAATAGTTAATATTATCTCAGCCTCTTTAGATAATGAAATATAAATAAATTACCTACTTAGACACTCACTATAAAACAATAAGTATTTGTCAATGTCGTTGGACAGTGTCGTTTGTAATCACGTTATATTACATAAGAATTTTATATTTATGAGTGAAAATAAATATTATTATTGAGTATTGAGTTATTATTTAATTTTTTTTTTACTCTTATTAAAATGATATTTTTACAAGCAAACCCTTGATTGATCACTAGTATATAGAACTAGCATCGATAGTTGAGTTTATCGATATAGGAACTCCCTACTTGTCAAACAGTTTTCCCCGCGGATTCCTATGTCTGATGATGAGCAATTTAGGTATATTAAGCAAAAAAAACGAGAACTTTTCGAGGCTCGAGGCCTGCCTCGTCTACGCTTAGTTTTGTCACTGGCTATAGCTACTCATTGAGTGGTATGGGAAGTGGCAGGCTAAGAAGGCAGAGACGTGCCTGGCTACGTCACTCTCTTACTATGTTATTCTTCATGCCCTCTCCCTCTTTTGTCGGTTTTTGTGTGTGAATAAAAAGATTAGAGTAGTGAAAAAGAGTAGAGGAATGTCGCTGGTAAGGGTAACTTCGCGAGCGCAATGAGCAGAGTGGTACGTACAGAAAGCAGAGCGAGTAGCTGTGTGAGGACAATAGTCCGGCCGTAGTGTAAGTTATATTTTAAAGTGAAAATCGCCGAATTCGCTGTAGCATGGAACATAGTTCTGAACATTTGTAAAAATAAATCCATATCCATACTTAATATTATAAATGTGAAAGTGTGTCTGTCTGTTTGTCTGTTACCTCTTCACGCTTAAACCGCTGAACCGATTTAGATAAAATTTGGTATAGAGCTAGTTTGAATTGCGGGAAAGGACATAGGATAGTTTTGGGTTTTTATCCCGAAAATCACCCTTTAAGGGGGTGAAAAGGGGGCAGGGATTTGTATGGGGAATCAATAACCGCTGAACCGATTTAGATGAAATTAGGTATGAAAATAGTTTAAAACCCTAAAAATGACATAGGGTAGTTTTTATCCGGGAAAATTGCATAGTTCCCGCGAGATAGCGATACACGAATCCTTCGCAGACGGAGCCGCGGGCAACAGCTAGTAATAATATATCTTTCACAGTCAGAAGTAAGATCGCCTACATAGCGATTTGCATTTTAACAAGGTATTTATGACGTAACGAGTGCTCTGATCTCACGCTTTTCCTCATTATTATACTTATAAATAGAGAGCGGATTTGAAGTAGCGATTACAAGTTTAATATGGATAAGACTGGTACAAGTAAGTATTTATTTTTCACATCAACTGTACAAAGATCATATATCAACACAAGGGATAAATGATAATGGATAATCAAATATTTTTCTAGGTTTTCATTTTTAAACTTATGACTCTTATTATCTATACTCCATTTAATTTAGAATTGAAAACCACAACATCATTAGGTACATTGCGGCTCGTCAACTAGTTCCTACCTAGCAAATAGTACAATACAATAGTCTGGGAGCCGCAAAATAAAATTGTTTTAACGTTACTTTATTTGCGTGTCGTCATTTATTACTCTAGTACAAATTGTAAAGAGATTACAGTTCACGAAGCCGCAATATAATGTTGTTGTGGTTTATAATTCTAAATTAAATGGAGTATAAAATCCAAGTATAATCCGAAAATGAACGTTCATCATCAACAGATGTTACAAGAGCATATTTAATTAAATTAAGATAATTTAACGTATTCACTGCCACCAACGCATATATGCGTTTTCGGGACTTCACCCAGTACCGCTGCCATAATTATTCATACATTTTGAACGCACATATGCGTCGGTGGCACCTGTGGAAGTCAGGTGGCAGTGAATGCGTTAATGATTGAGTGTTAACACTGAGACTAGATACGTTTACTTCCTTCCTAATATTTGTTTGTTGCAAGAATAACATTTATTGAAATAATTATTTATAAGCTGCATTGCGGTAAGTAAGTAAGTAATAAGATAACTGTGAGACCAATAAACAACATGATATCTAACAAATATATCTATATATCTGTCTAACCAATCGCACTAGTCATATCCATATTAAACTTCAAATCCGCTCTCTGCTTATAAATGGTACGAAGCAAGAACTTTCGAAGCTGCCAGCTAAGTGATGACGTCACAGCCTTCTGGAGTACTTTAAACACGGTTTAAGAATCATCATCATCATCATTTCAGCTGAAAGACGTCCACTGCTGAACATAGGCCTCCCCCAAGGCACGCCAAACAGATTTGTCCCGCGCCATCCGCATCCAACGCGATCCAGCAACCTTAACCAGGTCGTCGCTCCATCTTGTTCGAGACCAACTTACACTGTGTCTTCCGGTCCAAAAAAAAACAGAATATTTCAGCAAGTAATTACATAACCGTTCGACCTGTTCGTAGTCTTTATAGATCGACCAATGTGCAATTTATTCAGTTAAAATTGCCCAATTTGATAAAATATTCAGGATTTATTTCAAAAATCATTATCATCCCAGCCTATGAACGCCCCACTGCAGGGCACAGGCCTCCTCTCAGAATGAGAGCGCTTGGGCCGTAGTTCCCGCGCGGGTGCAGTGCGGATTGTGAACTACGCACACCATTGAATTTCTTCGCAGGTGTATGCAGGTTTCCTCCCGATGTTTTCGTTCACCGTAAAGCTCATGGTAAATTTCACATAAATTCCGAAAAACTCAAAGGTGCGAGCCGGGACTTGAACCCACGATCCTCTGCTTGAGAAGCCGTAGGTCAACCCGCTAGGCCACCACGGCTTTTGAGTGATATGATGATTATTGATTAATTAAGCCACCTAAAATAATATAAGCTACAAATAATCTATTAATTACATAGAGGTATTTCGTACGGCAAATCAAAAGAGCATTGCAGCTGGGTGATACCAAGGATGATATAGACTGATTAAATCTAGATGGCGCTGAAATATAGCCAGAGGCTTTGAAGGCAAAACAATAAAACTACAGATGTTTCATATTACTACAAATATAAAAATATTGCATAATAATACATTTGCAGTGATATGAAATATCTGTAGTCTTATTGTTTTGCCTTCAAAGCCTCTGGCTATATTTCAGCGCTATCTAGTTTTAATAATCGAACTACAAAAACCGCGGCCGATGCGTACTATGGCGACTGCCAATCCAGTCTATATCATCCTTGGTGATACAAAGGTAGGATCCGAAGACGTTGGGCATAAAACGGTCTGCAAACTTCAAGCGATACTACCTTTTCTCGGTTTCTATTATTTTGTAATATATTCGAAAGCAGCAATAGTTCCATATTATACCCCATCATCATCATCATATCCAGCCTATATACATGCCGCCGCCGGTCGCAGGTGGAGCTCTCACAATTAAAGTTAATGCAGAATGTGCTATTCACATACACCATTGTATTACTTCGCAGTGTTCTATGTTTTCCTTCACAGAAAAGCGTGTGGTAAAATAACAAATGTATTTTTTTTAAGAAAGAAAGAAAATACATTTATTTACAACAACACAAGACACATAAATATTTTTACAAATAGGACAATACAAAGGCTAAAAAAAGAGTGTGTCATTGCGGTTGCAAATTGGACACTGGCTCAGCATAATGCTGAGGCGTATATAACACCTCACCTAATTTCGCGCAATAAATCAGAAAAACGCAGGTTTTGCTCGGGCTCGAACCCACGGCCCACTGCTTAAGAGGCCATAACTCAAACCACTACGCTACCACGGTTTTACGGCCAAGAAAACTCACAAACGCCATTGAATTTCCTCGCAGGTGTATGCGGGTTTCCTTGCAATATTTTCCTTAAGAGCTCATGTTAAGTTTCAAATGTAATTTCGTACATAAAATCCGAAAAACTAAAAGGTGCAAGCGCGGGCTTGAACCCACGGCCCTCTGCTTGAGAACCACTAGTCTACCGCGACTCCTATTTGGCCTTACTGGAAATTATCTAAACATCTCTAAAAGGTGCAAGCGCGGGCTTGAACCCACGGCCCTCTGCTTGAGAACCACTAGTCTACCGCGACTCCTTTTTGGCCTTACTGGAAATTATCTAAACATCTCTAAAAGGTGCAAGCGCGGGCTTGAACCCACGGCCCTCTGCTTGAGAACCACTAGTCTACCGCGACTCCTATTTGGCCTTACTGGAAATTATCTAAACATCTCTAAAAGGTGCAAGCGCGGGCTTGAACCCACGGCCCTCTGCTTGAGAACCACTAGTCTACCGCGACTCCTATTTGGCCTTACTGGAAATTATCTAAACATCTCTAAAAGGTGCAAGCGCGGGCTTGAACCCACGGCCCTCTGCTTGAGAACCACTAGTCTACCGCGACTCCTATTTGGCCTTACTGGAAATTATCTAAACATCTCTAAAAGGTGCAAGCGCGGGCTTGAACCCACGGCCCTCTGCTTGAGAACCACTAGTCTACCGCGACTCCTATTTGGCCTTACTGGAAATTATCTAAACATCTCTAAAAGGTGCAAGCGCGGGCTTGAACCCACGGCCCTCTGCTTGAGAACCACTAGTCTACCGCGACTCCTATTTGGCCTTACTGGAAATTATCTAAACATCTCTAAAAGGTGCAAGCGCGGGCTTGAACCCACGGCCCTCTGCTTGAGAACCACTAGTCTACCGCGACTCCTATTTGGCCTTACTGGAAATTATCTAAACATCTCTAAAAATTACAACAAAGGAACAAAGGTCACCTCTTTGTTACATTTTTACTGTCAACAAACAATAGTACATTACTGCAGCGGCCGCGAAATAGGGGATTGCCGGCCGAGTAGTAATAGATGGCCGAGTGTTAACGAGGCCATCTAGAGATACGAGGCCGGCAATCCCTGTTCGTGGCCAAGGCTTGTATAGTGCTTTTCTCAAATAAATCCAAGGAAATGATACGAATGTTCAACTTACATGTTCATATTTAATTCAAATTGTTTTTTTTTTGATTCCCGCCAAAATATTTATGTTCCAGCAATTTATTTGTAAGCTGTTCCAGTTAATGTTTTTGACGCAAAATATTGAGATGATTTATATTTATTCAAAAATTACGACCTTTTTAATAATAAATTGTTAACAATAAACGCCAATCCTTATTTATTTTATTGAATACCTGATTATATCTAGCCAAGTAAGATATTAAAAAGTAAATTCACAAACTAAATTTTTCTTAATTGGCAGTATGTCATTGATAGTCAATAAAAGAAAATACGACCCACTAAAACAAAAGACAATCTCTTTGCTGGCCTTGGCCAGCAATGTTTGTATGAAATTCCATTATTGTCGTCTAATTTGAAATTGGAACGAGTCTTCCTCAACTGCTATACAATGGCATACTTCGTGTTCTATTGTCACGACTATAAGGACCACATTTCCTTGGATGTTTGAGAAAAATACTATTAAGTTTCCCTGACATGAATTACTGAATTTTTAATTAAACTTTACATTCTATATTGTGAAAGGAACGTTATTGTTCTCAAGTGATGACGAACAAATAAACAGCTTAAAGAATTCTATAGGGGGATAGGGGGTGTATTTTTATGAAAAGTATTTGTAACAGGAAAAATAAAGAGTAAGAACTCGAGTTGGTACTTAGCGTTAGTACAATACGATTACTTCCACATTGTCACTCGACTTTTCTCGACCTTCATCCGCAGAGATCGGAAGTGCAAATGACACGAGATACATTGCTGCATATTCATAATGTCATAGTGTGCACTTAACAGTCTAAAGCAGTAATGTAGATCACCTGCCACAATGTATTTTTTTATAATAGACCTATGAATAAGACAGATGTAGCTTGATTTAATTATTACCTACATCGCTTTACTTTAACACAAATATTAAACTAGTAGAGGTACAAGGGAAGTTACTTGTTTAAAACCGTTATTTACAATCACATAATAAAAGAAAAAGAATGTAATGTCAAATGAACTCGCGAAGCAAATAGCTATGAATGGAAAACTCTTTACTAACGAAATTTAAAAGATAAATAATAATAAATAAATAAATAAATAAATAAATATCACTGGACAATTCACACCAATTGACCTAGTCCCAAAGTAAGCTGTTATGGGTACTAGGCAACGGATAAACATACTTATATAGATAGATACATACTTATATACATATTAAACACCCAAGACCCGAGAACAAACATTCGTATTTTTCATACAAATATCTGCCCCGACACGGGAATCGAACCCGGGACCTCAAGCTTCGTAGTCAGGGTCTCTAACCACTAGGCCATCTGGTCGTCTAAATCGTAACAATAGGACGTAATGAAGGAGCTTTTACACTGGTTTGACCATTAAATGTATATATAACAATTAAATGTGTATATGTATGTGTAATGTGTGTAACGACCGCTTTAGTCTAGTTGGTAGTGACCCTGCCTACGAAGCAAGAGGTCCTGGGTTCAAATCCCGGTAAGGGCATTTATTTGTGTGACGAGCACGAATATTTGTTCCTGAGTTATGGATGTTTTCTATGTATTTAAGTATTTATTTATCTATATAAGTATGTTTATCGTCGTCTAGGTACCCATAGTACAAGTTTTGCTTAGTTTGGGACTAGGTCGATTTGTGTAAGATTGTCCCCTAATATTTATTTATTTATTTATTTATATCAAAAATAATAGCCCGGTAGATGGTGACACAAAATACTAGGTCATTTGTACCAGTATGGCGGTTCTTCAAGGGTCTAATTAATGACAAAAAGGAAAATGATGGTCATAGCGCTGGTACCGGCGGCCCGATCGCGTGGGCGTTAATCGAACGTGTCGGGTAAACAACGAAAATCGAACGATTTGTTCCACAAAAATTCTTGTATTTTCCGATAGTCGATAAAAAAGCAGAAGGCTGTAGCGTAATGCCATACTTCTCCGGTGTGACTTACAGCCCGCCATACCGACGCGAACAAGTTAATTTAAAAAGAAAACAATACAACCATTTGTACCAAGCTAATTTTTGCATAGCTAATAATCGTCGAGTAGCCATTTACGAAAATCACCATGCCATACTTTTCCGACGGTTCCAAATGGGCGCCATACCGAGTAATTTTTTTTTTTTTGCAAAACGCTTTGTACCACCTTGAAACTTTTTTCAACAGTTGGTCGCCTGTACCAGCGCTATGGTCATTTTCCTTTCATTACGTAATTAGACCCCTGAAGAACCGCCATACTGGTACAAATTATCTAGTATTTTGTGTACCATCTCCCGGTCTATAAGCAGAGTTAGTAGTTAAATACACTCACGAGCAGAATAAATGCATCGCTTTGCTTTTTCAAGTGCACCCAATAACCGGCTTTCCTTGGCTTTCTGAAATTATTTTTATGTGATGCTGTTCCTTGAAATTTAAGCTCTATGAAATTTTAAAATTTTACAAAGTTATTATAAAGGTTCACAAAGTTATTAGGTGTACATGTATGAAAAGTGATGCAATTATTCTGCTCGTGAGTATAGTAAGAGTTAAGTAGTAAGAGTGACGCTACTTTCTTCGAGAAATTAACTCTATTTGACCTGCATAATCTTCCCTTAAAGTTAACGGAATTAAAAAAAAACACGTTGTATAAAAAAATGAGTAGAACACATTTTCATATACCCAATTTTTTAATTTTAGTTTTAATTGTTGTCCGTTCAACATTTTCAGCTCCAGAGGAAGACTATTTAATATCCAATGAAAACAATTAGTAGATTTCAAACGCATCCATGGCAACGTAGCGTAGCACATCTCTAAAAGGCACCCTAATGCCTCCTGGGCCTAAAGGCCTGGAAAAGCGTCAAATCAAAGCGTCAGGTAACGAAATTTCATAGTCGTTTTGGGTGAGCGTACTAATGCTCGACACCTCAACGCCTAGTGGATGACACCCATCTGTCACCTCTCTTACTATGACATAAGATTGAAAGTGCCATATATTGGGTCGGTGTCGAGCACGGGGACGTTTACATTATCTGTTTGTAAATTTTGATTTTTTAATTGTAGTTGCGTACTTATTGTTAATGTGATGTGATGTTTAGGTATCTATTTTTTCTCATAGTGAATGTTGATGCATGCCTGTCTTTGAGGTACGGGCTAGGCGTGTTACTTATTATAAATTTTAATTGGTTAATGTAATTGCTCTGTACTTTGTTGGTGTGTCTATTAAATAAATAAATCTATATATATAAAAATGAATCCCTATTTCCCTTGGTCACGGCATCACGCATGAACGGCTGGACCGATTTCACTAATTCTTTTTTTGTTGTGTTCGTCATTGTCAGGAGAAGGTTCTTATGAAAGAAAAAATTAAGAAAATTTGCGCGGAAAATTAGAAAATTATAAGAAAAATTACCGTCCATAATAACTTTTCTAATGTAACCTTATGGCGTTTGACATAACTGCCAGTCGTTTGACAGTTGGCGTGATTAACAGAATACGATCGTTTAAATTAAATGTACAGGTCGAAATTTTATTCATAAAACTAGCGACGCGCCCCGACTTCGTGTGGGTGTAGTTTGGGGAAAAAGAGGTAAATATATAAACTTACCACCTTAAATTATAGACTTTCTTTATTTTTCACACCTATTTTTCAAAGTTACACCCGTGCGAAGCCGGGGCGGGTCGCTAGTAAATAAATAAATAAATAAAGGGTGAAAAACAAATTCGCACCGCCGCAAGCGCAAGTCAAACGATCGATATGTACCTAGACTCTAGGTCCTAGAGTGACACTCACTGTACTGGCATATCCAGTGTAGATAGTCCAGATTGCAGCCGACATCGTTCCACAGCCAGGCTCGCCCTCCGTCGAGGACCACGCAGTTTTGTTCGCCGTTGTAGTTGTTCGGCTGGTCTTTCCCCCAAGCGGGCTTCGAGACTAACTCTCCTGAAAGAAAGAGATGTTTCAAGTACGGATAAAACTACGCGTTTGTTAAAAAAAACGGCCAAGTGCCAGTTAGCCTCGCGCACCGATCGTTGCGTACAAAATTTTAAGGATGTCAAAATATACGCCGCAAACAGCCGCAACTATAATTTAGTTAGCAGGACCCTGCTTCAAGGTAAAATGTACGCAGTGTGAGATCATTTTATATTGGTTTTTCAGGAGCCTCCTTAATATTTAATATGATTATATTTTTATTATTTGCCGTTGTACCGGCCACTACTGTAATGCATAATCGGTGAAAATTTCAAGTGTCTAGTTAACGCCATTATAAAGATCGAGTTATGAACGCTGCAAAAAACACGTTCCTCGTATGACGACCCCTTTTAATTTTTCACTTAAGAGGGTACGTTGGCTGGGAGACTTTTGAGAAATAGGTATTTTAATGAAATGTCGCTGTCTCGCCCGAACCCCTTCGTGTGAGTACAGCGAGAGCGGGACAACTGCACCTCAGACCGTTAATAGGCGCGTAAAATTGATCAAAACAGCATTTCGTAATCCCCTGTTTTCTTCTCGAAAACTGGACCAATAAAATTATTTTTTTCAAAAATAATTAGAAGACAGATTTAGCTATGGCCCTATGTTTTCCTTTTTTTGTTTATATCAGGGATTCATTTCTGATGAGTGTCTGAAAATGACGTTGAAATTGGGCAATTTTTTCAGTTTTTGAAAGCTAATATTTCTTATGTTAATTGAAATATGGGAAAAAACGAAACATAGGGGCATAGCTGCGGTAGATACAGATTACATAGTAAAAAAAAATTGGCTCAAAAGCCATTATCCAGGGAGGAAACAGGGGATTACGTTTGTATGGAGAAATGGTGCGCATCGTACCCTCTTAATTACATTTTTAGGTTTTTTTTATATAGCATCTGTGAAAATTTCAACTGTTTAGTTCAAGAAATAGAGCCCCGATACATCCGGACGGAGAGACAGCGGACTCTCAGTTATAGGGGTCCCGTCGGAAACTTTTTGGGTAAGAATTGGGCTAAGAATAGAACGTTTTTTTCAACATAGCTGTAACATAAATCATCTCAGCCTACATACGTCCTACTACAGGGCACAAGCCTTCTCTCAGACTAAAAGGGCTGGGCCGTAGTTCCCACGCGGGCCCAGTGCGGATTGGGAACTTTACACACCATTGAGTTTCTTCTCAGGTGTGACCAGGGCCCTGTACCACAAAAATTACAAGTGCTACAATTCAACAAAATTGTCAAGTTTCCCATAGTAAAATGTTACAATTTTGTCGAATTGTAGCACTTGTAACTTTTGTGGTACAGGGGGCAGGTGTCCTCACGATGTTGTCCTTCATCGTAAAGCTCATGGTAATTTTATTAAATATAATATCGCACATAAATACCGAGAAACTCAGAGGTGCAAGTACGGATTCGAACCTATGACCCTCTGCTTGAGAGGCAATAAATAGGTCAAATATTTCATACTAAATACAAACTGAAACATGGATGTACAGAAAAAACTCCATTAAAAATACCAGCCCTGGGAATCGCACCCAGGTCTTCTCAGCATTCCGTGCCGCGTGCTAAACCCCTACACCACCACTGGTTTCCTCCCTGTGTGGTTGTTATTTTTTACCATAAAATCTGTATCTACCATGCTTATCCCCTTTTTTGCCATATTTCAACTATCTCAGGAAAGAGGAGCCTTCAAAAACTATGATCAAACAAAAATCACTCATTTTAACAATATAATTAACATATAGGCAAAGCCAAAGCCTTTATCTACTTATTTAAAAAAAACCGGCCAAGTGCGTATCTATAAAAACGGCTTAAAATCACGTTTGTTGTATGGGAGCCCCCCTTAAATATTGGTTTTATTTCAATATAATTGTTTATTTTTAAAGTGAATATAATATAACTAAATATTCTGTGAATATTTCAAACGTCTACCTGTTGCCGTTATCAATATCGAGCAAAAATGAGCAAAGAAATCACGTTTGTTGTATCGGAGCCCCCTAATATTTATTTTATTCTGTTTTTTAGTATTTTAGTATTTCTATAGCGGCAACCAAAATACATCATATGTGAAAATTTCAACTGTTTTTCTATCACGGTTCATGAGATACAGCATGGTGGCGGACAGACGGACGGACAGCGAAGTCTCATTAATAGGGTCTCGTTTTTGCCATTTGGGTACGGAACCCTAAAATACATTATATATTGGTCAAGTTTTTGAGGAGAAAATAGTGGAATACGAAATGCTTTTTTCATCAATTTTATGTAAGTACCTACCTATTAATGGTCTGTACCTCTACCATGAGTTTATAGTAGTTTACAGTGACCGTACTCGCTAGCGACGGCGTAAAAGATTTGTATGGAGAATTGTACTTCCGTAAGTGACCGCTAGAGGCGCTGTACAATTCTCCATACAAATAATTTACGCCGTCGCTAGCGAGTACGGTCACGTAAACTAGTGTTAAACTCATGGTAGAGGTACTGAGCTGCAGTTGCCCCTTTCTTGCTGTACCGTTACGGAGGGGTTGGGGCGAGACAGTGACATTTAATACCTATTTTTCAAAAGTCTCTCACACATCGCATCCTCTTAAATACCTGGGAATTCATTAGTTCAAAAACAAAAGACAACACCTGGCGAGCGAACGGTATTTTGGAACGGTTCTAGTTTTTATAATCTGCTTTGGAAATATCATATGAAATCATGTCATATCATATAATTTATTAAAAAAAATGCAATACGACAGTACCTATAGTGTTTGAAATAGTTTACATATAATATAATACTTTATTCAAGTCTGAGCTCTCCGAAGGTTACTTTATTCAAACGATGGTAATTGTACCATTCTTCGCTCGACGAATTGTTATTCCGGAATTGCCGAATTTTAATACTCTTAAATAATGGTTTTGTTCCATTAGGAGACAAAGGAAATAATATCGCAAAATTCGCGAATTACTTACTAGTTCCAGTATGTTGTACCTAAGTGACAAACTACAAATACGTACGTTGCAGAATTGGGGATGTCTAAAAAAAAATACCCATGGTTTTTATATTTTTTTTTGTATAGAAAAGTCAATTATAAGAAACTAATTTCAATATTTTGTCATTTAGTTCTCTACTTTTTTCAAAATTAATTATTGAAACTATTTTAGTTGATGACGTCAGATTATAATTGAGGGCTCCCACAATGCCAAATTTCTAAATCTATCTACATGCGTACGATAAGGCAGCCCCTTTAATTATTTTTTGCGTAGTGGTACACTATACACTGTGTCACTTTACTGGCACTGTCAAAGTGCTAGATGTCAGACAGCGGGTCCAAATCAAACTCCGTAGTATAATCCACGCGTAAATTGTGAAGGATTCTAACCACACAGAATAAAGTACGACTTGAACCGGTCACGCAATTTACACCAATGTCAAATGAAGGTCATTGTTTATTTGTTATATTATAAATTCTTTACATAATATTAAAATTAAATAACTACCGAAAACGAGTTAAAAAGCATTTATCTCGAAATGGTTTTCGACTTACTATACATTGCAAAAAAATAGACATCCCCAATTCGATAGCTCAGCCAATTCGTCTCCATGGTAAATTAAATAAGATAATGGTATTGATGGTACTCAATAGGTAGTGAATCCTTTTATTTCCCATACCTATAATACTAATACCTATACTTCATTTAATTTAGAATTGAAAACCACAACATCATTATATTGCGGCTCGTCAACTATTTCTTACCTAGCAAATAGTACAGTACAATAGTCTGGGAGCCGCAAAATAAAATTGTTTTAGGGCCATTCTACTTTTCGTTGACCGGTCATTTTTAGCAATGTGCTCTTCAAATATACTTTTTACAAAAACGGTAAAATGCTCGGTTTTATCATTAAAGACTTAAATAGGCACATAATTAAGCTTATATTTAAAATTATCACTACGCATAAAAAGTAATCATTATTATCTATAAAGTAGGTAACGCAGTGGACATGCGTGTCCCCGCCATTTGTATGGAAATTGGTGTATTTTCCGCTGAGTTACCAATTTTTTCCACAAAATTTCTTTGAAATTTAAGTTTTTTTGCTTTAAAATATTAAATTTAGTTATTTCAGTTTTCACTAAGTTATTTACACTTGAAAAAAATCACCAGGTATGCCTTATATTTCACGAAAGATTAATGGTTACTTAAAAGTAGAATGGCCTTTAACGTCACTTTATTTGCGTTTCGTCAATTGATACTCTAGTACAAATTGTAAAGAGATTATAGTTCACGAGCCGCAATATAATGTTGTTGTGGAGTATAATTACGATTGACATATTGATGCCATGCTAATATCTGTTCAAAATAATTCAGTTTTTTTTTCAATCTCTTGAAAGTGACTATTTTCGAAATACATTATGTGTTAGAACTCGAGCGACGATATAAAAATAACTTCTTACTGTACGCTTAGTATAAGTTTTACTTCAGCAAAATATTTCTAGATCGCGTTTACGTAAAAAAAATAATTACTAGGGAAACATGGACAGCGCCTCCGCGGCCGCGCGTCCATGTTTCCATAGAACTGAAATTTTTACGTAAACGCGATCGAGAAGTATTTTGTTGAAGTAAAAGTTATACTAAGCGTACTGATTGGCTGACTCATCAACGTCCAGCTCAAGCCCTTGACCATGAAGACAGAAATTTCACATTTTCGTTGGCTTTACTATGTAGGCAAGGAATAAGGACGGATTTGCTAAAATATCCGCGGGATTATTTACCTTAAATAATAGAAATTTATGATCACTAACTGATACTCACTGTTTGCCTTGAATGAAGAATATTTACCACAATTTAAATTCTGTGCGGGCTAGTTTAGTTTATAATGATTTCATTTGTAATTATTCCGTTTTATATAAAGAATATGCAAGTGCAGTTTTAACATTTTTTTTAAATTATTTAATGCTATCATAAAAAATACTGCTTCAGAAATTAAACACTAAAATAATAAAAATAACGGAAAGTCATAATATTGTGGTAGGTATTACAGAGTGGGCCCTGTAACTAAGGAAAAAAAATTAAATAGAGATTCCTTAAAGTATCTAAAGTTATTACAAAGTAATCCTAAGTAATGTTTCAAAGTTCTTAAGTTCGGAGAAATAGTCATTTAAAGTTAAGAGTTACAATCAATGAATTTTCACATTGCGACATTGTCGCTTTACGGTCGTAAGATGTCTTGGTACCGGGCATTTTGACAATATCTAACATTTATTAATAAATAAATAAATAAATATCACGGGACAATTCACACCAATTGAGCTAGTCCCAAAGTAAGCTAAGCAAAGCTTGTGTAATGGGTACTAGACAACGGATAAACATACTTATATATATAGATACATACTTAAATACATATTAAACACACAAGACCCGAGAACAATCATTTGTATTTTTCATACAAATATCTGCCCCGACACGGGAATCGAACCCGGGACCTCAAGCTTCGTGGTCAGGTTTTCTAACCACTAGCCTATCTGGTCTGGTCGTCTAAACTAAACTAAAATTAATGTGAATTATTTTTAAAATTAAAACGAACAAAAGTACCTAAGTCCATACCTTCGCAATTTAGAACTATGGTAGTATGTAAGAGTTTGTTGACATTGTTGCACCTTGCCGACCTTTTCTTTGAAATTTATTTAGTTATATTCGTAATTATTATTGGAAAGTGAGAAAGAGGAACTGACAGTAGAGCAGATCATCCGACGCACTCTTTACTCTTACCCTGGATCGGGCCGAGGTCTGGACACACTGTTGCAGAAATATGGCTTAGCAATTTAAATGTTTTACTCTGATGCCTCTAGATCAGAGGCGCTACCACGAAATCTGAAAATCGAAGTTCGCATCGCATTATCTCTCTCACTCTCGTGCCAAATCATATTAGTGTGAGCGGGACGGCACGAAGCGAAGTTCGAATTATGCACTTCGTGGTAGGGCCTCAGGGCCGCGTTCATATAGGCGAACTAGGCGATGGTCTAAGGGCACTCGTATCAGGAGGGTGGCAATCGGCGGCATCGAAATTCAAAATAAGAACAGTTTTGTTAAATAAACAACTTGAAAATACTTCCGATTGTTACAAAAGTAACAGAACATAACTATAAATTCAAAACTTTTGAAAACCCCCAACGCATGCGTCTAAGATCCCTTCCGCAGCTAACAAAAGAGCTGATAACTTTGAAACGGCTAAACCGATTTTGATGAAACATATCACAGAACCATCGCCAAGAAACCTGCTTTCTATTAAGAAAAACCGCATCCAAATCGGTGCACCCTTTTAAGAGCTATTATGCCACAGACAGACCATACACACACACAGCGGTCAAACTTATAACGAACACCCTTCTTTTGTGTCGGGGGTTACAAATAGGATGTCTATTGCGAATAAATAACTAATCTAATTTTTCTTTTAATTAACAGTTAGGTACAGGGTCATTCTTCGGAATCGGATTCTCCGTCTGATTCCCTTGGCGTTTTTTACTTTTACTTTTTTCAACCTATTTACTATAAAATATGAAATTGTATTTAATTATAAGCAGATTTATCGAATAGGCATTAATTTTGGTCAGTTTGGTATTGAAATATACTACTTTAAGTTTTCAGTGCCAGGGGAATAAGAAAAATTACAGGTGAATAAGATAAAACTCCAAGGGAATAAGAAAAACGCCAAGGGAATCATACAAAAGGAAAGGGGAATAAAAAAGTAGAACATTGAAGAGAATGTAATATTTGAGACCTGCTATCAATTGAATACATTTCTAAATGAATAAATCAGCGAATTAAAAGAAAACTATTTTTCTTTACAAGAAAACGCAAGAAAACTATGATTCCCTTGTTCAAAACCCAAGGGAATAAGAACCAAGGGAATAAGAATATGTATGTTTCTTGTCGATTCTGCCGAAACTGTTATTGTTATAATAATTACTACTAATTCAACATATGCAGGCAGTAATGTAGTTTTCTTTTTACTTAACACTATGTACCAATTGCATGCACAAAATTTTATATGTAAGTCCAAGAGAATCAGAATCACAGTGAACCAAAGCCAAGGTAATCATATATTTACCTCCATAGCTAATAATTCCAGCGTCGAGTCACGACCTCTCCCGGCCATGCTGGAAGCGTTACTGACGTTTGTCGAGCCCCGCGATCACAACGCGTCATATGACGTTTAAGTAGGGATCAGCAGGATGTTGAATGAGGCACCAAGGGAATCATAGCTTAGCTCTGGACAAAGCTTTAAGATCGTTTTTTTTTAAAACTGCGATAAATTTAGGAACCATATTTTTTCTTTTAAACCAATGACTTATATTGTAACTATTTAACTAAATAGAATACTTGATTACAATACATAACATGTTCTTTTCGGGGTAGTTTGTTTACAAAATGGGCAATGGACGCACCAAGGGAATAAGGTTTTACAGGTTTGATAATTATTTACAGTTAATTATACTTACTTTAAACAAAAAAGGAAAAAGAGGAATCGTGCCCCAGTTACATTAAGTGCTAAAATAATGTATAAAAAATATTCTAGCCAATTATTTGTACATTGCGGGTACTTTTTCTGCCTGGACGCTCTAATTTGGTCCTCCGAAGAATGACCCTACACCGTCTGTTTACTATATTGTTTTATTTCGTCACGAATCGGCTTAAGGTTGTCAGGAATATTCCGGCTGGCCCTGCTCTAGGTATTGTTATGCCATACGTTTAAATAAATTTAATAATGGCGCATATGAAATTTGGACAAACATTAGAGAAACATTTAAGATATACCTAGGTATTTTGTCCGTAGGAGTAAAGTGTCGGTAAATAATAATTATGGTTGGAAGAATCGGGAGTTCAGCTTGATGTAAGTAATGAATATGCTGTATTACTACTATATTAATATGCTTTACATTATCTTGTCATGTTTTTAGGGTTCCGTAGTCAACTAGGAACCCTTATATTATAGAGCTGTATACTGTAGACAAACTGTGAAACGTTCATAGACGGCATGTCTCACCTGTGGACATAAAATTAGCGACTCCGAGATTTAAATGGGCAGAAAGTTGGTCAGGCGTCCCACACGCCGATGTAGACATGACTGAAAAATATTGGATGTAGACCCTTTGTTACACAACCCCACGGTTCCAAAAAATGATAAATAAAAAAATAAAAAAATATTAGGGGACAATCTTACACAAATAGTCCCAAACTAAGCAAAGCTTGTACCTACTATGGGTACTAGACGACGATAAACATACTTATATAGATAAATAAATACTTACATAAATACATAGAAAACATCCATAACTCAGGAACAAAAATTCGTGTTCATCACACAAATAAATGCCCTTACCGGGATTTGAACCCAGGACCTCTTGCTTCGTAGGCAGGGTCACTACCAACTAGGCTAAAGCGATCGTATGATACTAATTCACTGTTTGCTCTACAGAAATTTATTATCAGACATATATAGGAATTTAGGGGGCAAATTTTAATGACAGGTAGGGAGTTCGTTTATCGATAAACTTAACTATCGACGCTGTTCCCATATGTAGTGATCGCCCCCAGCTTTGTTTGTAAGTTTGTATTATTTTGTAAGTCTTATTTCGGAGACAAATATGATAAAGTTTACTCAAAGCATATTTTAAATGATACCTGGGTGATGAGTACCATTGCACTATAAAATATTTACAATAACCTCGTAAGGCCCAACATACTAAATTTAATACATTATGTCAAAGCAAATGTCAAATTTTCTTGATTGAGAATAAGTTTCAAATTATGATACAAATTTTTGACGTGGGCTTTAAGAGGGTAAAGAAGAAGAGAATCTATATCTTATTTTGTTTCATTTATATACTTTTCTTGATTTGAGTTAGTGACTTAGTCGAAGATGGACTATTATTTTGAATGCACCTAATATTTGTTGTGTATACACATTTTACTTAATAAACAGAGGTAGGAATTTAGTGGGCAAAGTGCAATTCCTACGCCTGTTTTTTAAGTAAAGTATACACAAAAAATGTTAGGTAGCCATGCATAATATAGTCCATCTTCGACTAAGTCACTAACTCAAGAAAAATCTCAACAGCGCGAAGCACGATGCAGGATGGGGACTGAATTTGATAGTGACATCTAACGGAAAACACGAGAACTAAAAATTGTATGCAAAGATGAAATTAGGTTTGAATGTAATAAACAAGGCCATTGTGTAGTGGAATTTAACTGCTACAATTTGGACTCCTGTGACGGTTGAACACCCGTAACTTTTACAGGAAATACGCCAACAAAAGAATGTGTAACGACATTTAAGCAGTATTGCAGGGCTCTGTGAAAAACAGCATTCTTGTGAAAGATATTAAATTATTTCAGTCTTTCATTCGTTTATTAAGGTCTCAAAGCACGATTGTGTCTCACTTC
This sequence comes from Archips crataeganus, assembly GCA_947859365.1. Lineage (NCBI taxonomy): Eukaryota > Metazoa > Arthropoda > Insecta > Lepidoptera > Tortricidae > Archips > Archips crataeganus. Next base: position 5,410,349 of record OX402045.1, on the reverse strand, counting down.
ACTTTGTGTTTAGTCTGAGTTTTGAACAAAGTAACTCTTTCATTTGAAAAATATATTTTCAAATTAACATGAAACCTTGTAAGATAAGCGACAAAAAATTAACGAAGTTGAAGAAAATAATTTTTCATGAATCATTATAACGTAACAATATTGATAAACAAAAGGTTTTTATTTAGGGTTATTGACGGCTAAGCTAAATTACTCAATTTAAGACACAATAAAGAAATATTTCTCAAGGCAGATGTTATGTCTGGGAACGAGGTCCGTATTTTTCGGGTTAAGTACTCCTTTTTACGCGCTACAAAAATTTGTAAATTCGTAATCCGTATTAGCAAACTTAAGTAAGGTATGGGGTAATTTCTATTTAGGGTTCCATAGCCTGAAACTCCGCTGTCTATATGTCCTTCAGTCACAGGGCTCTCTTGACATTCTAGACACTTGAAATTTTCACCGATTATGTATTTCTGTGGCCGCTATAATAACAAAGTCATACAAGAAGCGTGTTATATTCAGCGTTAACTCGATCTTTATAATGTTTTAACTAGATACTTGAAATTTTCACCAATTATTTATTTATTTATTAAAGTAAACAGAACACTATCATTACAGGACACCCAATGCGATAGTATACCGAATTATGTATGACTGTGGCTGTTATAACTAGACTCCGGATCTTTGTGGCAATGACGTCACAATAGGGTAGTTTGAGGAGTAAATGGGACGGTGTTAATTAATACGAAAAACTAACTGGTTTTAACCGAGTAGGTACATTTTATTAATCCAGGATAACACCCAGTAAATTAAATAAATTACTCAATATTAGTTTTTGGTATATTACTGCAAACCATACATTTGTACGTTTTTTTTTTTTTATCTTTTAGATTGTTTTTCTATTGTATTTTTTATTTGTACGTTGAACTGGCTTTTGATGAATAAAAAGTGACTGAAGTGAAAATGCTATTATGTTCCACTGTTCCATTTACGGCCGCTTACTTTTTATTCGTCAAAAGCCAATTTACCTTACAAATATGTGGTTTACCTACAGTTAAGAAATATATCAAAAGATAATATTGATCAATTTATTCAATTTACTAGGTAACTTTTATCGTGAATTCAAAACTTATTAAAACGTATTCGGCTAAAACCCGTTAGTTTTTCGTATTAATTAACACCGTTCCATTTACTCCCCAAACTTTTTGAGACGTCATTGCCACAAAGATCCGGGGTCTAGATAACAAATGCTAAAAATAAAACTAAATAAAAAATAAAGAAGGTCGTCGTACAAGAAGCTTGTTTTATTTTTCAGCGTTTCTAACTCGATCTTTATATTTTTTTATTGAACTATTTTTAAAATATTGTACAGTGATACTGAACTATTCATGTACAGGATTGTTCTGAAATAAATCATAAATACAGTTTCAGAGAAAAAATCAGTTGGGATAAATATTTTCGCCAAAAGGGCCATCCCAGAGGGCCCGTACATTTGATGCCGATGTCGTCACGCCGCTTACAGGATGATTGCAATTTGAGTAGTTGAGATAATCAATCATTAATCATCAATCATTAAAAATTAACCAAATTTGTGACACAACAAACAAAAATACGATTACAAAACAAAATAAATAAATGACTTAGATTTTCTCTGCGTAGGATTTAATGTGAAGGACGTACTTCATCTTAGACAGGAATTCTATTTTCTAAGTAATAAGTAAGTAAGTATTATTGAAATTTGGTAACATTACCATTTAATAAAATGTATGTATAAAAACAAAACAAATAGTTTCATTTACGTTTCACGTATCAAGTATGTATTTATTATTCCACGTGTGAATAGATTAATTTTGAAGTCATTTGTACATGATTAAAATGATTGACGACTAATGATTAATAATTACAATAAAACTATTTGGGATCATCCTATATGCAGCGTGACGTGAAATTGATGTCATCGGCATGAAAAGGACGGGGCCTGACCCACCCAAATTTTCATAAAACTAATTCTCACCGTCAACCCATTTCCAAGTCCGGGAGGTCAACCCTGGCTCCTTCTGAGCCCCGATCCAGACCAACTGCGTCTTCAGCTGCGCTTTCCTTCGCTCCAACTCCTGAGTGAGGAAGCTGGCGGTAGCACCCTGCAAACCACAAAGTGTTAGAAGAAGAAGCACAGATAAAGACGAAACAAAAATTTATTAAAAAAAACCGACTTCAAAAACTAAGATCTGACATTGATCAAGATTATTAACTAAAGGTAATAAAAAAGCTTAATAAATGCCGTGGTGGCCTAGTGGTTTGTCCTATTGGCCTTAGCAGAGGGTCGTGGGTTCAAATTTCACTTCGTTTTTCGGAATTTATGTTCGTGAAAGAAAATATCGTGAGGAAACCTGTATACACCTGCGGAAAAATTCAGTGGTGTCAATTTCTCACCGATTATCTGTTAAGTACTGTGGCCGCTATGACAAAAAATACTAAAAATAAAAAAAAAGTTAAAAAAATTAGAGGGGGTCGTCATTCAAGAAACAAGTTTTTTCAGTGTTTTTAACGCCGGAAACGGTTGCTAGGCAACGCGAGAGCCAGCAGTTTCTAGACAACGTGAGAGCCAGCAGTTGCTAGGCAACGCGAGCAACCGTATGCTGTTCGGATGTTTACTTACTTATAAGTTTGCGATTTTTGTGCTTATATTGGTGATTTTAACTGAATTGTTTTTAAAACATTGTACGGAGGCACGATACCCTTTATTACCCTTTATGTACGAGTCCGACACGCACTTGACCGTTTTTTTATGTTAATTCAAAATTTATACCACCACGCGTTCTTGAGAAAATGGGTCTTGACAGACAGACGGATAACAGCGTGATCTTATACGGGTTCCGTTTGTCCTATTTACCTGAACCTTGAAAAACACTGATATAAATAAGATTCAAATTTACTTAGTCACATTTACCGATAAGATATAAGGGCGGGATGATAAGTAACTAGCCTAATAAGAAAATACAGTTTCAGTGATAAAATTGATTTTATTTTTTGACAGGGTCTCAGTGTAGCTCTAACCACTTATTCTATCTTTGGTCTAAAAGTGTAATAATGCCTTCCATAAAATTACTTCTCTCGAGGCCTTCAAAATATTCCTCTACAGCGGCTATTTCTTTGTCATTTGTGGCAAAATGTCCACCCAACAAAGTTTCGGGCTTAAGTAATAAATATTAGAAATCTGATGGTGCTAGATCAATCGAATAAGGTAGATGGGACAGCAAATCATACTTCAATTCGTTGTTTTTTGCCATAGCTTTTACACATGTGTGAATGTTAGCGTTGTCTTGGTGGAAGACGACTTTTTTTTGCTAAATCTAGCCGGTTTGAATTGATAAAGATGAATGAATTTCATATATATAATAATAATAATTTCTGACTTAGGGCATGATGTAACCCGTAGTCCGAGGCGGGCATTGTCTTGGACACCTGTAGGACCGAGCCCACTTTTTTACACGCTTTATATTAGCTTCACCTGTATGTTTGTATGTATGTATGTTTGTATGTATGTTTGTTTGTAACCGACTCCTTAGGGCGCGATTTTGACCCACTTCCCGGTTTCCGATTGAGCTGAAATTTTGCACATATGTGTAAATTGGATGACAATGCAATATTATTGTAACATGGAGCTGATCTGATGATGGAGCTGGATGGTGGCCATAGGAACTATGTAATAAAACAACACAATCCCGTCGAGTTTGGGCTCGTTTGATTCGTCTTGACGAGCACTTTGATCCCAGATGGTAACCAGGGTCTGATGATGGAGCTGGAAGATGGCCAAAGGCACTCCACAATAAAACGACACAACCCCATCGAGTTTGGGCTCGTTTGATTCGTCTTGACGAGCACTTTGATCCCATATGGTAATTTATTGAATCAGGCGTTACTTTGCGGAGGTCCATATTAATGAACTAAAACAATTACTTTGCTCACCCGCGACCTTACAATAGTTACGTTTATGCAAGAAATGTGCGTTCATGCAGTTCCTCCACCTCCACACTGTACGAACACACACAAATCACATAAACCCAACCATCACCACCACCAAGCTACACTGACGCGTTTCGAACTCAACCAGAGCTCATCTTCAGAGTTACCACAACCGTATGCTATGCTACCAAATGTTAAACTAACAAACCAAAACAAATGTTTTAACTTGTCACTGTAACTTCTCAAGTACCCACTTTATTTTTCTTATTCTCAAACTACCCCACAAAAATTAACTTTTATTGACATATTATAAAACTACCTTGATTTTTTTTTTGTTTATTTATTTATAAGGCATATTTAATTAATACTAACTGTTCAAATTCGACCCAAGCCGCAGTAAAGGGGAAGATACTAAATTTACCTGTTCATTAATAATAGACCCCATAGTGTTGTACCTAATTATTTCCATGCATTCCAGAGCATCCAGACGCAACCCCTTGCCGCAATAATGTAACACTTCATAAGAATCTGAATCTAACAATGAATGATTTGATTCCAACAACAAATTTTGCAAAACATTTGTTGGAATCAAATCATTCATTGTTAGATTCAGATTCTTATGAAGTGTTACATTATTGCGGCAAGGGGTTGCGTCTGGATGCTCTGGAATGCATGGAAATAATTAGGTACAACACTATGGGGTCTATTATTAATGAACAGGTAAATTTAGTATCTTCCCCTTTACTGCGGCTTGGGTCGAATTTGAACAGTTAGTATTAATTAAATATGCCTTATAAATAAATAAACAAAAAAAATCAAGGTAGTTTTATAATATGTCAATAAAAGTTAATTTTTGTGGGGTAGTTTGAGAATAAGAAAAATAAAGTGGGTACTTGAGAAGTTACAGTGACAAGTTAAAACATTTGTTTTGGTTTGTTAGTTTAACATTTGGTAGCATAGCATACGGTTGTGGTAACTCTGAAGATGAGCTCTGGTTGAGTTCGAAACGCGTCAGTGTAGCTTGGTGGTGGTGATGGTTGGGTTTATGTGATTTGTGTGTGTTCGTACAGTGTGGAGGTGGAGGAACTGCATGAACGCACATTTCTTGCATAAACGTAACTATTGTAAGGTCGCGGGTGAGCAAAGTAATTGTTTTAGTTCCCATATGGTAACCAGGGTCTGATGATGGAGCTGGAAATTGGCCAAAGGCACTCCACAATAAAACGACACAACCCCATCGATTTTGGGCTCGTTTGATTCGTCTTGACGAGCACTTTGATCCCATATGGTAACCAGGGTCTGATGATGGAGCTGGAAGATGGCCAAAGGCACTCCACAATAAAACGAAACAACCCCATCGAGTTTGGGCTCTTTGATTCGTTTTGACGAGTACTTTGGTCCTAGATGGTAACAAGAGTCTGATGATGGAGCTGGAAGGGGGGTAGGTGGCGGGTTGGGGGGGGAATGGGGTATGGGGTAAGGGGGTCGGGGGTTTAGAGGGTTGGGGGTTAGGGTGTGGCGGTTGGGGTTAGGAGATGGGGGGAGGGGGGTTTACGGGGAATAGGGTGGGGGTGTTGGGGGGTTCGGGGGTAAGTGATTTTGGGGGGCTGTGGGAAATGGGGAGGGGGTAAGAGGCCTAGATGGTAACAAGGGTTTGATGATGGAACTGGAAGAGGGGCGGTAGGTGGCGGGGTGGGGGGTGTGGGAGGGGTGGGGTGGGGGGCAGGTGACGGGGGGGAGTGGGGGTGGGGGGGGTTCCGGGGGTATGGGGGTTCGGTGTTAGGGGGGTTGGGTTTAGGTGGTTCGGGGGTTTGTAAAATGAGGAGGGGGTAAGGGGGGTTAAGGGGATTGGGGGTAAGGGTGTGGGGTTTGGGGGGGGTTTGGGGAAATGGGGTGGGGGATGTTGGGGGGTTGGGTTTAGGGGGTTTGGGGGTTGTAGGTGAGGGGGTAAAGTTAGAAAGAAAAAAATGCAACTAAAAAATAGAAAATAAATAATAGTTTAAAAAAACTAAAAAACACGCTTTAAAAAATAAAAAATAAATTTTAATAAATTTCAATTCACTATTCTTATAGTGCAGTAAAAAATCTTAATAAGCAATTATTATATTGTTATATCCAGATCATAATTTGTAAACAATTCTAAATATTGATAAAATAAATAATAATAGTTTAAAATATTTTATTGTAAAAAAAGCGTGGGGTGCTTTTTAAGATGTTATCAAAATGACAATCCTTGACAATTGACACCATGCACCCCACGCTTTTTTTACAATAAAATATTTGAAACTATTATTATTTATTTTATCAATATTTAGAATTGTTTACAAATTTTGATCTGGATATAACAATATAATAATTGCTTATTAAGATTTTTTACTGCACTATAAGAATAGTGAATTGAAATTTATTAAAATTTATTTTTTATTTTTTAAAGCGTGTTTTTTAGTTTTTTTTAACTATTATTTATTTTTATAGTGGCATAAGAAAGAGCACATTCCCCTAAAACATTCTTTGACTCTTCATAAATATCTTTTTCCTTCATGCCCTTCGTATAAAAAAACTTTATAACCGCTCTTTCTTAAATTTTATCCATTTTGAAAACAGTCAACGAAATATATTTTCAAATGACAACAAATAAATAAAAATTTCAAGCCACCAAATTCGAATTTAGAACACAGGTGGCCAGAGACATGACTTTAAATATAAGGTAGTTTTTAGGGTTCCGTAGTCAACTAGGAACCCTTATAGTTTCGCCATGTCTGTCCGTCTGTCTGTCTGTCTGTCTGTCTGTCCGCGGCTAAGCTCAGTGATCGTTAGTACTAGAAAGCTGTAATTTGGCATGAATATACATATCAGTCACGCCAACAAAGTGATAAAATAAAAAAATAAAAAAATTTTTTTTAGGGTACCTCCCATAGATGTAAAGGGGGGGTGATTTTTTTTTTCTCGACTAATCCTATAGTGTGGGATATCGTTGGATAGGTCTTTTAAAACCATTGTGGGGTTGCTAACATGATTTTTCTATTCAGTGATCTGTTTGCGAAATATTCAACTTTAAAGTGAAAATTTTCATTAAAATCGAGCGTCCCCCCCCCCTCTAAAATCTAAACTGTTAGGCGGAAAAATTTGAAAAAATTCAGAATGGTAGTAAATATATCAAATTTACTAGGAAAATTATAGCGGCTAAGATTGCTTGGAAATTATTTGTAGTTTAAGAGTAAATAGTAGCCTAAGGTATAAAACATACCTAAACTTGGATGATTCCGTACACATACGAAATCCTTAGAAAAATATTACTTGATTTTTTTGTAATGGCTACGGAACCCTACCTTGTGCGTGTCCGACACGCTCTTGGCCGGTTTTTATTTTTTAATTGAAAGTTTTTTATAGTAAAGGCTAGTTAATCCCGCCTACGTACGGTCAAGTGCAAAAATAAGTATCGTTATATACCTATATCTTAATTCAACGACATAAGAGCTATGGGACATATTTATGAGCAAGTTGTGTGCACCTATATTTTTACACTTGACTGTACCTACAGTTCCATATATTGATCCTCTTACAGGGTATTATTATCTTGTTGTTTTCCATATCCTTCACCTTTCAAATGATATGTCGTTTAACCGCTTGACTGTCACTAATGCATGCACGATATGCAAATCAGGGCTCGGTGAGAAAGCTGTCATTTCGATTATAATAGCGATAGAATCCAACCGAAAGGCTTAATTGTGTAATTCAATGCGTGGGAGTTGGTTGATTGAGAACTGAGATCTGATAATGTTGTAGCGAAATTATACGAGCCTGTTCAGTCAATGGGTTTATTAGAAACTAGGTACAAGCCGTGGCATCCGCCCGCTTTAGAAATATAGTCAAGGAATTCCAACCCACCTAATTGTAAGTTTGAATATCGTACAGCGAAATTGTCTGAGCTAGCTATTTACGATGTTGCTTTGACGTGTTGCATTTTGACATTTCGAACTTTGCATTGCGAATGTTAAACGACATTTTTACCTTCATGTATTTAATAGAAAAAAACCCGGCCAAGTGCGAGTCGGACTCGCGCACTAAGCAAATCACCACCATCAATGGTTTCGTACCATTATCTATCTGTAAACGGCAAAAAAATCACGTTTTTTGTATGGGAGCCCCCTTTAAATATTTGTTTATTTTAATTTAATTATTTATTTTTAAAGTGAATGTATAAGTCAATCTTCTGTTAATATTTCAAGCGTTTACCTGTTGCCGTTCTTAAAACGAGCAAAAAATCACGTTTATTGTATGGAAGCCCCTTAAATATTTTTTATATTCTGTTTTTTAGTATTTGTTGTTATAGCGGCAACCGAAATACATCATCTGTGAAAATTTCAACTGTCGAGCTATCACGGTTTTTGAGATACAGCCTGGTGACAGATGGACGGATAGACGGACGGACAGTGATAGGGTCCCGTTTTTACCCTTTGGGCACGGAACCCTAAAAAAGAACATTAAGGTATCATGTAAATAATATGCACCGTGTCCGAGTCACAACACAGCTTTCTGAATCCATCCGAAGTTTCAAACTTATAACGCCCCTTAAAGTCGGGGGATAAAATCAATTTTACCTGAAAGCCGTGGATGAGGTCACCGCCGTGCGTTTTGCATTGTCTTCGGGCGTCGTCGAAACTGCCTCCCTTAGCCACGTTGAACTCGTAGCAGTTCCTCGAAAACGCAGCCAGTTCCACGTCGTCAGACACCCCCTTTGGGGCGCAGCGGTCGTTGGAGAACTCTTCAACAAATTAAACATCTTCAAACTCTCATTACCCAATCATCCCAGCAGCAGCAATTGTCCCACTGCAGTGCACAGGCCTCCTCTCAGAATGAGAGTGAGAGGGCTTGGGTTGTAGTTCCCACGCGAGCCCAGTGCGGATTGGGAACTTCACACATACCATTGAATTTCTTCGCAGGTGTAAGCAGATTTCCTCACGATATTTTCCTTCACCTTAAAGCACATGGTAAATTTCAAATGTAATTTCGCACATAAATTCCGAAAAGCTCAGAGGTGCGGTGGTCAAACTTTGCGCTGAAGGGTAACATCAGACCTGCGAAAAAATTCATTGGTATGTGTGAAAGTCCCAATTCGCCAAACTGCAAAACAGTTTGTTGGCGAATACTACACTCCTTATTTTTAACATTATGTTTGTTTTGATGTTTTCTAGGGCGTAGTGTTGCTACATTTTCAAAATATGTATTTGTTTTAGTAATAAGATGAAAATACCCAAAAACACGCGCAGTCCAACCAACCTATCTTGAGCCATCGTGCTTCCCCCACGCCCGAAATCGCCCACCCAAAATCGATTAGCTCGAAAAGCTCGGTAGGCCCTTAAATCTGGGGTGCGATGTCGGAAACCTCCTCGAGTGCCCGGGCGTTACCACTCCCTTCTATCCGAGGCGTAGGCCTCAAGGGGTGGGGAAGGGTAACGCCTGGGACGGGGCACCCTGGGTAACAACGATTAATTAATTCCTTCGGGGATTTAGTTAACCGTTGGCTAATATCCGACTTGTCAGCAATCTCCACATGTGCCCGGGTGGTGGAGAGCATCCATTCTGCCGTCTGGGCTGCACGACCGTTACGGTTCTCCCCTTTTAACCCTGGTGGTTAAGGGGGAGAAGAGTAGCGGTTGGGCCCATGGCCTGTGGGGGTTGACTGACTGACTGGGGGGGAGGGGGTCGGCAATTTCCACATGTGCCCGGCGGTGATAAACGTATGGGCTGCACGACGGTTACAGTTCTCCCCTGTTAACCCTGGTGGTTAATTTTATTTTATTTTATTTTATTTTATTTGGAAAACCAACAGCTTAAAATTACTATTACATAATAAAACGAAATAAATAAAAATAGAGACCCATAACACAAGCTTTACTTAGCTTACTTTGGGACTAAGTCAATTGGTGTGAATTGTCCTGATATTTATTTATTTATTTATTTAACACTTGATTTTTTGGTCTAGCCCAAGAACTATACGGAGCCATAAACAAGAAACTTCGTGTCTTCATTTCGTGATATTAACACAATACACTTCCGAGCATGTTTGAGGAAAAATAATCGCGGCGATATCGTGCCGTGCACCGCCGTAAAATCGCCGAAGAATATCGCTTATGTGGTAGGCCTCTCAGTTTCCGAATATTCTTACCTTCAGTGGTGAACACTTCAACTTCACAAAGGGAGAGGGACCCTTCGACACCAACGAGCTGGAGGAAGACGTGCTGGCCAATCAGCGGCCGGGCACAGGTGAAGGTTTTCGTGACTCCCTCATCTGAAACAAGAGAAGGTTGTCATTATCATTATATCATCATCATCATTTAACGACCGCTTTAGCCTAGTTGGTAGTGACCCTGCCTACGAAGCAAGAGGTCCTGGGTTCGAATCCTGGTAAGGGCATTTATTTGTGTGATGAACACGAATATTTGTTCCTGAGTTATGAATGTTTTCTATGTATTTAAGTATTTATTTATCTGTATAAGTATGTTTATCGTCGTCTAGTACCCATAATACAAGCTTTGCTTAGTTTGGGACTAGGTCGATTTGTGTTTAGCAATCAAATGGTACAAAGACCAACATCGAACATTAAATATAGAGAGCAAACAATTGAAGAAATAGATGACATTAAATTTTTGGATTTTATTGTTGATCGCTTCTGCAATTGGAAAACACACGTTAAGAGCTTATGTAGCAGACTTGAAAAGTTCACTTACGCATTAAGGCGACTGAGACGTATAGCAGGAGAAAAGGCTGCACTTGCAGCTTACTACGGATACGTGGTTTCAATTATTGGCTATGGCGTAATTATATGGGGAAACTGCACTGATATAAATCAAGCGCTAATCAGTCAAAAGAAATGTGTTAGAGCTCTTTACGATGTGGGTCCTCTTGAACCATGTCGGCCTCTTTTCAAGAGGCCGCATTTGTTAACTTTGCCTAGCATTTACATCATGGAAGCATGTGTTTTTGTCGCTACTTATCCTGATTGGTTCAAAAAATCTATGGCAAACCCAAAGTTGAGACCGAGAGATCCTACGAAAATGCTTCTACCGACATGCAGAAGCGCATTATATTCCAAGAATTGTCGTATTATGACCATAAAAATATTTAATCATTTACCGCAAAGCTTGAGACAAACCACCCAGATTTTTAGATTTAAACAAGAGTTGAAACAGTGGTTGATAAATATGTGTTTTTATTCTGTAAAAAGATTATTTAACAATGACACATAATTACTATTTTAATTGTTGTTTTTTCACGTTGAAATATTTTAATCAGTTGACATGTTTATCATTGTTATTCTGTTTGATATATCACATAATATTGACATTATTTTCTGGGTCTGTGTGTAATAAATTTAATTACTATAGTCTTATGGAATACTGTTGTTATTTGTATTTAGATTTTCTAATATTTTGGTATGACATGTGTGTAATAATTATTAATTCTGAAATGTTAAATTTTGTATCTATTGCCTAATGTCTTTTCATATAAGTACTTACATTAATATTTTGCATGCCTGATATAGTGAAATGTGTGAAACTATTTTTCTGTACACTGTGACTACTGTACCACATTTTAAGCATAATAAAGATTGATTTGATTTAATTTGAAAAAGCGATTAGATAGACCATTATGTTCGTTACGCTGTGCTTGTTATAATTCAATATTCAACAAACGTAAAAACCCTCTTACTGCGTTTTAGAGTCTGCAGGGCAGCATAGCACATCTCTGATGAAAAAGCGACGCGCGTGCTATATTTTCCGGGAATGATCGATCACTAACAATAAGGTAGATGTCACCATAAAACAGTATGTTCGATATGCGACACACAACTATACTAGTTCCAATCATTTATTTTCTCGATGACAGCTCCCGTAGAATGTAACTTTGTAAAAATTAACTTTTAAATGAGAGGTTTAAAAAATACGACAACTGCCTAATTTTGTTCCTTGACCCTATGTGATAATGACAATCATTAAAAAAACGCGTTGTTAACCGCGTAAACGTATCTCGCGGAGTTACCTCTGATTACTTCTCGACGTAAGATCTCTGTGATATTAAAATTCTACTTTCGTTTCATTACGGCACGGCTGCGACAAAACGGTTGTGGGAAGAAATTAATCAATTGTTAACAATCGTAGAAAAGGTTTAGAAAGTGTAAACTTAACATAGCAGAACTGGCGAAACTTACACCTTATTTCCAAAACATAGGACTGATTTTCGTTTATTATCAGATAAACATAGAACTAAGTCGCTTCCACGGCGGTAGGGCTTCCTTTCAAAACATTCAACATCGAGCAACATAAAATTGTACAGTCAAGTGTAAAAAAATCAATAATCACTCAATTGCATCACGGCGACGATGACGACCATAGCCTAGTGGTTAGAGAACCTGACTCTGAAGCATGAGGTCTCGGGTTCGATTCCCGTGTCGGGGCAGATATTTGTATAAAAAATACGAATATTTGCTCTCGAGTCTTGGGTCTTTAACATTATGTATTTATTCGAGGGGTGAAAGGCTAATGGCGTTAAGCGACACTATGGGCGATATTGAGTTATATACATATTCGGAATCAGCAAATTTTTCCGCGTCGTTTGAGCCGGGTTTCACGCCAATCAGAGCTATTTTTTGTCGCTTGATGCATATAGATTTGGACGCTGTTTTTCACTCCACTGCTGACTGAAGCGACACAAAAATTAGCTATTATCTTAACACGTTTGACTTGAGCTATATAAAAATACTATGGCAATGACTTAAACCGTTTATCCTTTCTCGTCATGGCAGCCAAATGGTTTTCAAAGTTTTTTTCCATATTCTATTTTAAAAGCTGATGGTTGGTTGAATTAGTTAGCTTGCTCCGTAATGCACAAATAGATGTCGCTTAATGCAAGTAGCCTGTGACCGAAATGTATGAAATTAGTAGCTTATAGCAAATGTCTTTCCACAAAAATATAAGAAACTTGTCGCTTGAATCAATTAGCCTGCAAAAAAAATAAACAAAACACGTCGTTTGAATTATTTGGCCTTAAGTTTATTTTACCTTAACAAAGCTACTTAAAGCAATTAGCCTTTCTCCAATATTAGGTGAACTGGTTATTTAAATTATTATTTCTTGTATTATTTTAAAAGAAAGCTGTCACATAAATTAAGACATAAAAATATTTTTGTACTTGAATCGGGTTTCTTTCACTACAATGAGTAAGTAATGTGCGTTCAGCAAATATGTTTTACTATAACAGCAGTTGATCAACGTCGTTTAAGACCAACCTAAAATGTTTTTGTAATCTAAAACCTACTCGCGAATAGTAGATGTGCGCTCGCGCGGGGTGCTTCAGTCGGTCCCATATCGTTAGGGAGATTTTTTGGTGATAGTGAATAGCCTCTAAATCTTACAAAATCAGTCTCAACCTAAAGTTTAATTTCGTTTAAGTCTCTTTATTGTACAAGATTATTTTTTAGTACGTCAAAATTATTAGTTTCTTAAATACTAATAATTGTGTTTTTGTTAAGTTTTGTTATAGTTGGCTGACTGAGGTAATGATTATACTAAAAAATAAAAATAGTTTCTAAAATACTGATAATTGTATTTTTGTTAAGTTTTGTTACAGTTGGCTGACTGAGGTAATCATTGTAGGTAGTAAAAAATATTTTTTCACGTCATTTTCTGCATTTTATTCTCTATCTTATTTTTTTGTTTTCTACAATGTTCATGTTGATAGTTTTTATATTGGTTTCAAACACCAATCTCAAATAAAATTCTAAATTACCGGGATTTAAATTAATACGACCCGAATAGTGATCGTTCCATAAGCTACTTTTCCTGCTTTTAAAAACTAATGGAATGGGACTTTGAGCATATTAGCCGTAATCTATTGCACTCGTAACAAGGCAGTTAAACCTTTTAGCTTTACACGAAAACTACAGTTACAATCCTCTTAAGTCATTTAGCCTTGCGCTAATTTTCCTAGTCGTTGTTTCTTAAATCATTTAAATAATTTAGTAATTTTTTAGTAATTTTTAGTTCATTAAATCATTTAGTTGTATTCCAAAAAAGACTTGAAACGTCGTTTACGTCGTTTTTCCTTGCTCTAAAAAATAAGAGGTAGAAGAATTTTTGACTCAAGCGACACTTATTTCGTTATCCTCTCGTTTCATTAAATGAATATATTAAACATCAGAAGTGGTATTGAATTCTAAGAAAAACTGTGTATTTATAATCAAAATCAGTTAAGAAATTCAAAAACTATGAATATATTTCTATTTTTTAAAACTTTAAAACGCTCTCCTGTAAAGTTACAAAAATGTCGCTTAACGCCATTAGCCTTTCACCCCTCGATATATATGTTTATCCGTTGTCTAGTACCTACCCATAGTACAAGCTTTGCTTAGTTGGGCACTCGGTAGGCCATTCTGTGTGAATTGTTTCGTGATTATTATTTATGATTATTTATTTAATTAAAAGATCAAAATCAAATTAACGACCGCTTTAGCCTAGTTGGTAGTGACCCTGCCTACGAAGCAAGAGGTCCTGGGTTCGAATCCCGGTAAGGGCATTTATTTGTGTGATGAGCACGAATATTTGTTCCTGAGTTATGGATGTTTTCTATGTATTTAAGTATTTATTTATCTATATAAGTATGTTTATCGTCGTCTAGTACCCATAGTACAAGCTTTGCTTAATTTGGGACTAGGTCGATTTGTGTAAGAGCGTGTCGGACACGCCCAAGATAGGGTTCCGTAGCAGGTACGAAAAAATCTTTGCGAACTTTATTAATGTGGTTGTTTTGGTCCCAACTCCCACCGCGCGCTAGGGTTAACAGCGCGATGTAGAATTTCAACGTCGGCGGTACAGCGCCATCTATCGGCGAATTGGGTAACTAATCTAAGCTGCAGTCTAGAACTAGTATGTATGTTGATGGTTTTTCAGATGTAATTCTATATTATATGAACTGATTTAATGTTTATTTATTCGAAAGAAGATACTGCTAGCGTGTTCTTATAAGTACTTAAAGAAAAAAAATGCTTGCAGTGGGGGTTAAATTACAATCTTAGTTTAGAAATATTTTTTACAAAAACTTAAAAACTGCTCAACTAATTAAGTTGAAAATAATTTTCCTAAAATTTTTTTATTAAGTTTAATTAACGTGATTTTTTTCATATTTTTTAGACGTGCGGTTAAAAAGTTAGAGTGGGGGGACACATTATTTTGAACTTTCGGAGTGAATATCTCCGAAAATATTCACTTTATCAAAAAATGGTGCTACCAAACCCCTATTTATTTTCAAATACCTATCCAATGATACCCCACACTATAGGGTTAGTCAAGAGAAAAAAATCACCCCCACTTTACGTCTATGGGAGGTACCCTAAAAAATTTTTTTAGTTTTTTTATTCAACCACATTGCCGGCGTGACTGATATATATATATTCATTCCAAATTACAGCTTTTTAGTACTAACAGTCTCTGAGCATAGCCGCGGACGGACAGACAGACGGACAGATGTGGCTAAACTATAAGGGTTCCTAGTTGACTATGGAACCCTAAAAACAAAAATGAAAACCCCTTTAATACCGCCGCACCTCCCCCCCCCCCGCATCCCGCATTGTACATCCTGACGTTCACCGCTCTCTTGCAACTATGGCCTTCGCGGCTATCTTGCAACTGGCCTTCGCGGCTCTGTAGGTACATGTACGGGACATGTACGTACGTACGTTACATTGAGTCACCCTTTTTCGTGTATGCAGCCGGCGTTCATCGATTTATTAGACGTCACTTCAAAAAAAAATTGGTTTCAATTTCGTAACAGCTCTTGGGCTAGTTGCTCACCGCGTGTAACGTGCAAGTGAGAATTACATTATGCAAAATGTTTTTTCTTTGTTGTTTGTTACATATTATTATGTAATGTATGCATTACCGCGGGGAGCGTTTGACTGGAACTACTGCTGGTTTAGTGGAGAGGAATAATTGACATTTAAAATGCAGTTATTAATTCAGCCTTTGACGCGGTTAATTATTATACGTTTGGCATTTTAATTGCATTTCCGAGTACTACCAACAATTAAAATAAATAGTGGTATTCATTAACGCTCCATAAAAGCATCCGTATCATTGTATCTCTGAATCTAGTAATTGAAATTTTATCCCGATTCATGGGAATATCGGAATAATAAATAGCTTCATCATTGTTAGCGCCTGTATTTCATTAATGGCAACACTATTTCCTCTCTCCCTCTTGTCATAGTTTCCGACAAAGCGTGTGTTAAGCTTTCGAAAGTAAAAAGTTTTTTATTTAATAAACACGTTGTTGACGCCGCAACAACATTTATGGCTGCGGTTCAGCATGCATCGCGGTGACGTCACGACGACGTCACGGATCATCGCCGGAGAGCGGCCGCTTAGACTATTCTGTAGGTACAGCCAAGGCGGCAATACGTGTTAAAGTTATTTCTTCACCTGTCAAACTGACTGTATTTATACACCGTGAAATTTTAGTGGTTGTTTTCCCGAAACGAGGTGATTTAGTAATCGATTGTACAATCGATTTATAATTACTATTTTGACTAGAGTCAAAAATCCAATTGTGAAAAACGAAAGTCGAAAATGACCGCAAACCAATAGTAACGCTTCGTTGGTACCTAACCTATCGCACGATCGTACGCTACTTGTACCAACGAAGCGTTACTATTGGTTCGCAGTCATTTTCGACTTTCGTTTTTCACAATTGGATTTTTGACTCTAGTCAAAATAGTAATTATAAATCGATTGTAGAATCGAAACTAAATCACCTCGTTTCGGGAAAACAACCACTAAAATTTCACGGTGTATTATTAAAAGTAATTGTGCCTCATCCTGAGTTCTTCTACGATCCTGATACCCTGGCCTGGAGATAGCTACATACAGTAAAGAGGAGTGCCATAACAACGTTAAAACATGATTGGGACGCACGTGTTTAATCATACTGCCCTTTGAGTTATATTATAACAATCATCATCCCAGCCTGTATACCTACGTCCTACTGTAGGGGGCAGGTTTCCTCCCAGAATGAGAGGGCTTGGGCCGTAGTTTAAACGTGGGCCCAGTGCGGATTGGGAACTTTACACACCATTAAATTTCTTCTCAGGTGTTTGCAGGTTTGCTTTACTGTAAAGCTTCAAAATATAATAGGAATGTTGACGCCATTAAAAATAATTCGCAGAAACTACTCACTGGAAAAAAATTACTGAAAAAACGCTCCATTTTAGCCCTGAAAACCAGATTAATTTTCGATTAATTGCAAAATTAGATTTTTTGTTGCTTTAAAACAAATAAATAATTAGTTGATTGAGTTGGCGAATCAGTGACGTCATAAGTTGCTTTTGTCAATCAAACTCTATGGGAGAATTTGTGTTTAGGCAGCTCATATAAAAAGTACGTCAGTTGATTGGTGGCGTCGACATCCCTATTTTAGCAGGATTACCAGACAGAAAAAAAACAAATGACGATTATCAAATATACATATAACCAGCCAGTTACTAAATTATGTTTTTTTTCCTTAAACTGGACAGTAAGTTATGCAATGTGTGGATCGATATATGTTATGGAAGGGTGCGAAATATTTGACCGTCGTGATCTCCAATCCGCACTGGGCTCGCGTGGGAACTACGGCCCCATGCCCTCTCATTCTGAGAGGAGGCCTGTGCCCTGCAGTGGGACGTATATATGCTGGGATGATGATGATGAGCTTATGTCAGCAATGCGATTGACGCCAATCCGTCCTACTCTGTTAAAAATAATGGTAAAAAATTATAAAGTTATTTTATAAGCGTTTTTTAATGTGATTTCGCACATATCCTAAGAAATCCTGAAATAGGCTACAAGTCACGACCTTCAGCTTGAAAAGCCTTAGCTCAAACAACTAGGATGCCACGGCTTTCTATACTTTTTGCACAGAGATTAATTTGACTGATTACTGTTGTGTTTTCATTACGTCAGTCATTTAGGTTTATGAGTACGACAAACGTTGATTGGTACAATAGCTGACTAACAAAACTAATTTAAAATTAGGACTAGACTGGTTCTCGTGAGAAAATTACTTCGTTCCGAGGACAAATATAAAATGACTTGTCACATACACACACACACACACACATTTCCGGTTTACACGTTCTTCTGGTTGACTTGGTTATTTTTTCTTCATTAAAATTTCAGCCAATAGTATCGAGAGAAGTTGTTCAGGGTGGCGACCGCTAGCAAAAAGATGTGGCGTGGGAAGGTTACCAACCAGAAGGTCAAAATCCCGTATCCTTTGGGTACGGAACTCTAAAAAGCTCCTATTTTAAATCAATATGTAAACCAAACTACACGACCACCAGATTCGATTTTAGACGACCAGATGGCCTAGTGGTTAGAGAACCTGACTATGAAGCTTGAGGTCCCGGGTTCGATTCCCGTGTCGGGGCAGATATTTGTATGAAAAATACGAATGTTTGTTCTCGGGTCTTGGGTGTTTAATATGTATTTAAGTATGTATCTATCCATATAAGTATGTTTATCCGTTGCCTAGTACCCATAACACAAGCTTTCCTAGCTTACTTTGGGACTGGGTCAATTATTGGTGTGAATTGTCCCGTGATATTTATTTATTTATTATTATTTAAACTGAACCTTGACGAATACTTAGTAAAGTTCACTTGGCCAGATTATCTATTTAAAAGTATACTTAGATATTTTCCTGGCACAAACGACGTGCTTTAGTTCTTGCGCGGATTTCATCGTTTCTAATGCGATCCCGCAGAGAAACTCCGAGCATAGCCCTCTCATTGCCCTCTGAGTTACTTTGAGCTTCCTTATGAGGCCGACATAGCTCGAAGAATCGCCAGACTTAAGTAGCAGTGGGCAGGGCACATCGCTCGTAGAACTGATGGCCGATGGGGCAAAAAGGTTCTCGAGTGGAAACATGGACCGGAAGACGCAGGGTAGGTAGGCCTCCAACAAGATGGAGCGACGACCTGGTTAGGGTTGCGGGATCGCGTTCAGCAGTGAACGTCTTTCGGATGAAATGATGATGATGATGATGAACGACGTGTGGTTAGTATTTAACATAATCAGACACTGACCGGCCCACGCCCTCTCATTCTGAGAAGAGGCCTGTGCCCTGCAGTGGGACGTATATAGGCTGGGATGATGAAGTATGCGAACATCCTAAACTTTACCAAACTAATTTTAACAATTGAGTTAATTCATTACGTTGTCCAGCATTAACTGAGTATTTTGGATCACCATTTTGAATTCAACCTGTATATATACAGTCGCCATCATAAACACCGGAGCATTTAAGGTGGTCAAAAATATCTGACACGACCGTACTGTCATAGAGAAAGAGAGAGCAAGAGAAATGTTTATTTACACATAGTCGATACAGACACAGAAAAAAAAACCATTTCACAGGAAATATACAAATATAAAATATCGAATAGTATAAATAGCATAGCAAAGCATAGCATAGCATAGCGCACATGCGTGTTCTGATATTTCCGACCAGCTTGAATACTCCGTTGTTTGATGGCGACTGTACGAATCCGATTGGCACCTGACTGGTTCTTTTCACAGTAGTGTCTATTATACCTTGACCTATATTTCTATTACAACTGTATTACGTCTTTAAACTTGTAAGCTTTTAGACTTCAAACAATTTCAAGGTAAGAACCTTGAAAACACAAAGGAGACTCTGATGTTATAGCGTACCTGGAAATATTTTCCTCTTTCTGTGAAACCTTAATGTTATATTTATTGTATTGTTTACTGGCAACAAACAGGACGAATTAAATAAAACTGAAGCCGCGTGAAGCAGTATTGTCCGTTCAATGGCGGTTTATCAAAGAAATGCGTGGTCAAAAACAATACATGCTGTGTTAACAATACAATACAATGACTTTTTATGAAACACCACAACGTAATAAAAATACGAGGTAATCGATAGGCGGACTTATAGCTTCAGAACGATTTCAAGGACAGATTTTACAAGAGGCAGTCAGGATTAGATTAAAGCGGGTGATGCAATTAGTACAACAAAATAATGTAGATAAATAATATAACCTTCTAATATATAAAAATCTCACGTCAAGAGGCACTTTCCGGGCATGTGATGTGCATTGTAAAAATACATATTCAACACCCAGGACTCGAGAACACAATTTCGTATGTTTCATACAAATATCTGCTCCGACCGGAAATCGGAAATCGAATAATAGTCGCACGGCTAAATATAAATAAAATAACTATAAAATTTATCGTGCTCCTTGCATAGCTTGATTCCTGAGTAATGGTTTCTGAGAAATAAATATATGCGTAAAAATGCCACCAGACCGGGTCCCGTTTTAATAAATAATAAATATCAATAAATATCACGGGACAATTCACACCAATTGACCTAGTCCCAAAGTAAGCTAAACAAAGCTTGTGCTATGGGTACTAAGCAACGGATAAACATACTTATATAGATAGATACATACTTAAATACATATTAAACACCCAAGACCCGAGAACAAACATTCGTATTTTTCATACAAATATATCTGCCCCGACACGGGAATCGAACCCGGGACCTCAAGCTTCGTAGTCAGGTTCTCTAACCACTAGGCCATCTGGTCGTCGTTTTGTTCCGTTAATAACTATCTAAAATTTCCGCGCGACAAAAGAATTCGCGGGAAACAGCTAGTGTCTTCCAAAGTAACTACTTTCGATGTCTATTGCAACAGGTGTGCCATGCTGATCAGTCGATCAGATGAAAGTGAACCGTGTCAAACGGTTCTCAGGCTCTCTAGTGGTGGGAAAAAGCTTGCGCCGGAAAACGCTTTTCAACAGCTAAATGAACAGCCACTATCTAATACCTTTAAACGAGCAATTTTTGTATACAGGGTTATTTGTAATTCACTAGCATCCTTTTAACCCTAAACTCCTATCACTTAAACAAATGTCTTTTGTTTTACGGCTTTTGTCATAACTTAATATTTGTGGTGTAATAACGTTTTGAAAATTTGAGATTACCTCTTATTTTTACGATACTCTGTGTATTTGTATGTGAAAAAAAGTGCTTCATTTTAAAAAGTCGTAAAACAAAAAACATTTATTTGAGTAATAGGAATTCAGGGTTAAGAGGATGTCAGTGAATTAAAAATAACCCTGTATACTAATATCAATTCAATTCAATTCAATTCATTTATTTAAATAGTTTTAGTACATAGTAATAATTATAAGTAGGCACTTTACTTAATCTATGTTAGGTATTATATCTAGGTACTACTTAAGCTTAAGGCTCGACTTAAGCGTCTAACCGCCTTTACGCCTTCTACAAGAAGGCTAACAGGTTACTACTAAAATATAATAATGCCTAAACTAGGATACATAATATATATAATCAGAATCTCAGTAACGTCTCCAACGATTTCGATGACATTTGGTATGTGAGGGTTTTCGGGAACAGCCACTATCTAATACATTTAAACGAACAATTCTTGTATATACTACTTATATATATAATCAGAATCTCAGAAACGTCTCCAACGATTTCGATGACATTTGGTATGTGGGGGTTTTTGGGAATGAAAAATTTATCTAGCTTGGTCTTATCTCTAGGAAAACGCTTGATAGAGCTTGTCTAATTTAAAATGACGCGCCCCACCACCGCATTTACGTAAGCTTGAAAAACAATACATAACCCTCCTTCGACAGTGAATCTGTTAAACCACGTTTATAATATTAGTGAGATTGATTCTTTAATGCTCATGATTTGCTTGCAAAGTAGGTATAGTGGTTTTTACATGAACAAGCATTCTATAAACGTATGGTTTTTCATGGTACAGTCAGCAACAAAAATATGAATACACTCAAAGTACCAAAAATATGCATCCAAAACTCTATAACCAGGGCATAAAGGCGTGTATACATATTTTTGGTATTGTAAGTGTATTCATATTTTTGTTGCTGACTACTACTACGTACTAGTGCGTTTCGCCATCGCCCTTATTTCGGGCCATTGTTGCCATTACCCTCTTTAGCCCAATTGGTAAAAATAGCGGCGATGAAATGTGCACTCGATTTGTGTTTACTGTTTCTATAAGATATCAGGTATGTTTTGGAAGATATCTGGTGCACTGTGTTATTTTGAACGAGCTTACAAGGTGGCTTGAGTAAATCTGTAATTGCTGCAACATTTTGCTGAGTAGGGCGCAATTTATACTAGGATCGTTTCCAAAGCAATTGGGGATGTCTATTTTTTGCAATGTAGAGTAAATCGAAAACCATTTCGTGATAAAACCTTTTTAACTCGCTTTCTGTAGTTATTTAATTTTAATATTATGTTATGAATTTATTACATAACAAATAAGCCACCACCTTCATTTGACATTGGTGTAAATTGCGTGACCGGTCCAAGTCGTACTTTATTCTGTGTGGTTAGAATTTTTCACAATTTACGCGTATTTTATACTTTACGGAGTTTGATTTGGACCAGCTGTCTGACATCTAGCACTTTGACAGCGCCAGTAAAGAGACACTAGCTACAGTGTACCACTACGCAAAAAATAATTAAAGGGGTTGCCTTATCGTACGCATTTAGGTAGATTTAGAAATTTGGCAGTGTGCGCCCTCAATTACAATCTAACGTCATCAACCAAAATAGTTTCAATAATTAATTTTGAAAAATGTAGTGAACTAGTAAATGACAATATATTGAAATTAGTTTCATCTTTTCTATACAAAAAAAAATATAAACACCACTGGTTTTTTTTTTAGACATTCCCAATTGTACTTACGTAGCATAGGTAGTTAAGGGCTTAATCAAAACAAAATCACGATCGCTCCCTTTGTGTAACGAAAGTTAGTCGTACAAAATATATGGGTAACGTTCGTCACACAAAGGAATCAATTAAGTTTTGTTCTTATTAAATCCCTTATTGTGTATTTTTTTTTTAAACGACTCACTATTCGATTTATGTTTTCCTCTGTATCGATTGTCACACATAAACCTCTCTCGCCGATATAGCTCAAAAAATCGCCAGACTCAACTGTGGGCAGGGCGCATCGCTCGTAGAACTAACGGGAGATGGGGCCAAAAGGTTCACGAGTGGCTTCCACGGATCGGAAGGCGCATAGGTAGGCCTCCAACAAGATGGAGGTCACTCTATCAGGTCGTCAGACAGTACCTCTACCATGAGTTTACACTAGTTTACAGTGACCGTACTCGCTAGCGACGGCGTAAATGATTTGTATGGAGAATTGTACTTCCGTAAGTGACCGCTAGAGGCGCTGTACAATTCTCCATACAAATAATTTACGCCGTCGCTAGCGAGTACGGTCACGTAAACTAGTGTAAACTCATGGTAGAGGTACTGGTGGCTTATTGATTATTGACTAACGTTTCTGGCGCTTGCATTCGCAATCACGATTTCTATCTGTCAATCGGTATAAAATGATGACAGAAAGAGATGGTGAAAGCGAAGGCAAGCGTCAGAAGCGTTAGACAATACAGCCTCTGGTTTAAGTACTAGGACGCTTTGGATGCTATGTTCAACAGTGACGTGAAATGATGATGGTGAAATCTCAAATATTCCACACCGTAAACCGGAGTGACTTTGGGGCAACTTTGATAGTTTTAAAATTACTATAAAGTCGACATTGTCCATATGAAGTAGGTAAATGGTTGACTTGTAGACTAAATTAAAAGAAGATCTATGATGACATCGACAAGGAATAGCAATGCTAATAACTGTTGTCTTTGGTTTTATGTTTTTGTCAAGAATAGATGTCTGTCAAGAAAATAAATTATATTAATACTGCACATTTATTGCTTTATAACTGGTTATGGGCTTTTCGGCTCAAATGTTGCAGGAAAACCGTGTCGTAACCCTATTATAAACGAAAACGACTTGTACCGTCGTATTGCGACCGGGTGCTACACAGCAAAAATAAAAAGAACAAGAAAATGGCGACATCACTTTCTGCTACAACGGTGAATAAATTGAATGGTGAAAACTGGTCAACGTGGAAATTTGAGACACGAATAATATTAAATGGCCAGGGATTATATGAAATTGTGTCGGGTGAAAAACTAAAACCAGTATCAAAACCGGAATCACTAGACGAGGTGATCACATGGGTCCAGAACGATGCTAAAGCACAAACCATTATTGTCACCCGTATGGAGCCAGGTCCACAAGCCCATATTCTATCTTGTGAGACCGCATATGATATGTGGACGAAACTGAAGTCTGTTTATGACAAAGAATCCACTGTCAGCATTCATCTTCTACAACAACGTTTCTTTACAATGCAATTCCACGAGGGCACCGTATCCGACTTCTTGTCGAAACTGGAAGATATCCGTGTCAAGCTTAAACAAGCAGGAGAGGCCATCTCAGATAAAATGACTATAACCAAGATCCTCATGTCACTTCCCGAGCAGTACAAATATTTCCGGTCTGCATGGGAGTCTGTTCTGAGTGAGAAGCAAACGTTAGATGAACTGACATCACGACTCCTACTTGAAGAGGAGCGAAACAAAAGTAGCGGTGAACAAGATGTGGCGATCGCACTCGTCACTCATGGAAGCACTGCTAGCAAGTGCTTAACATGTGGCAAAGCAGGACATATGAAGAAAGACTGTTTTAAAAACAAAACCTGCGAATTTTGCAAGAAACCGGGTCATATAGCCAAGTACTGTTTCTTCAGGAAAAACAATAAAGCTAAGAAGCAAGTGAGTCCTATTGCTTTAGTGGCAACTGAACTGAGTCAAATAGAAGACTTCTGGTATATGGACAGCGGATGTTCACAACATATGACTCGAAGAAATGATATAATGTGTGACTATGAAGAGCTTCAAGACCATCCAGTACAGATGGGAGATGGGACAACTATAAACGCTATGGGTATTGGCAATGTGAGACTAGAAGCATTTGACGGACAGAAGTGGCAAATAGTTGAGCTGAAACAGGTTCTCTATGTACCGAATCTCAAGGTAAATTTATTTTCTGCTGCTAGTTGCCTAGATAAAGGTCTGCAAATGGTTTCAGATAATAACCTTTGCAAGTTTGTTAAAAACAATGAAATTGTCACTCTAGCCCGTCGTGAACGTCGATTGTTTAAAATGATGTTCAAAATGTCACAACCGTCACAACAAACTATGGCGTTGTCAAGCAAGTCTAACAAAGTTGAAGTATGTAATAATAATAAATGTGAAATAATGTTATATCATCAGAAATTTGCCCACCAAAACTTCGTTTATACAAAAAGAATACTCCAATACAACGATGTTAAAATTACATGTACAAAGCAGCACTTCTGCTCAGCTTGTATTGAAGGCAAACATTCGAAAACTCCGGCCTATTCAAGTATCAATAAGACGAGCTTTCGAGGAGAAATTGTACATGCAGATCTATGTGGACCCTTGGAGGAAGAGTCTATTGGAGGTTCGCACTACTTTCTCTTATTAAAAGATGATTTTTCTCGGTTCCGCACTGTTTACTTTATCAAACATAAGAGCGAAGTTATATCAAACATAAAAATATACCTCGCGCAGAGTGATAATGAGGGTAAATCGGTGAAAACTCTTCGCACGGACGGTGGAGGTGAGTTTCTTAACAAAAATATGAAAGAACTTTTAGAATCAAAAGGAATTAAACATCAAATTTCAATCGCATACACGCCAGTTCAAAATGGTAAAATTGAACGCGAAATGCGCACTGTAATGGAGGCCGCTCGCACGATGATGAAAGCAAGCCAAGTTAACAAAAACCTGTGGGCGGAAGCTGTAAATACGGCCGTGTATGTCATTAATAGGGCAGGGACGAGTCCTGAAGAAGGTAAAACCCCCTATGAACTGTTCTATGGAAAAAAGTTTGATGTTACCCATCTGAAGTACATTTTCGGCACAGAAATGTGGGCTCATGTCCCGAAACAAAAAAGGAAAAAGCTCGATAGCAAGAGTAAGAAAGGGATGTTTGTGGGATATGGTGAGAACACAAAAGGCTACAAAATTTATTATCCAGAAAGCAATACCTTCTCAATTGAAAGAGAAGTGATAGCATCACCTACTATGTTAATGGAGAGGTCTGTGGCAGAGGAAGTACAAAATATCCCAGTGTTGCTTGAGCTCACCGACACTGAATCAAATAAACCAACAACAAGCTCGGTAACTGACAGCGTTCAAGAATCTGAAGACGAGTTTGTTGATACTTGTGAAGTAATATCGTCGGAAGAAGTAATAGAAGACCCTAATAATCGCTCAGTTGCTGGTTCTAACACTAGGTCTCTACGGCCTAGAAATACGCTGAGGCCACCTCTTAGTCTACAAGACTATGATACGTCGTACTTCACACTCCTAGATACAGCAGAGCCGACGTCTCTGAAAGAAGCGCAGACGTCTCCAAATGCCTGTAAATGGGAGGAGGCAATGAAGGCAGAAATTAAAGCTCTTAATGAAAATGACACTTGGTCGTTTGTTGAAAAACCTGATAATAAGATTATGATTATAGACACTAAGTGGGTTTTCAAAATTAAACGAAATAAAGATAATGAAATCGATTTGTATAAAGCTAGATTAGTCGCTAGAGGTTTTATACAGAAAGGGTTAAACTATTGTGACGTATACTCGCCTGTTGTAAAAATAGCTACAGTAAAATCATTATTAGCTTTGTGCAATAAAAACAACTGGCCAGTATACCAACTCGATGTATGTAGCGCTTTCTTAAATGGCATAATTAAGGATGATACTTACGTAGAATTACCTGAAAACTTTGTGGTACCTATTGGAAAAGTATGTAAATTAAATAAGGCACTATATGGCTTGAAAAGCGCACCTAGGGCTTGGTATGAGCGATTTAATGACTTCATGTTAAGCCAACAGTTTTCAAAAACGAAAAGTGACCATTGTGTATATTATTACGTCAAAGACAGTAGTAAGGTCTACATATTAGTTTTTGTAGATGACATTTTGTGTACTGGTTCTGGTCCAATGTTGAATAAAATTATAACAAGCATGAAAAATGAATTTAAAATGAAAGATCTGGGACTTGCTAGCCTATATCTTGGAATTCTTATTCAACAAGACTTACAGAATGGTATCACTACTCTGAACCAATCCCAGTATCTAAAAAATGTTTTAAATAAATTTAAAATGTCAGATTGTCATAGCGTGACTACTCCTATGGATCCGAAATTTGATTTCTCAACGCTACAGAAAGAAACGTCTGAAAGTGTCGAGTTAGAGCATAGGTGTAGGCAGCTGATCGGTTGTATAATGTACGCTATGATTGGTACCAGACCTGATTTGTGTGTTAGCATAACATACTTGTCGCGGTTTCAAAACTGTGCAAGTAATGAACTTTGGACTTGCCTAAAACGAATACTGAGGTACATACAGGGTACTATAGATTTAAAATTGATATATAAAAGAAATTCAGGTGAAAAATTATTAACTGCTTATGCTGACGCTAGCTGGGGAGATGATACTCTAGACAGAAAGTCAACGTCGGGTTTTTGCTTACAAATCTATGGCAATTTGGTATCTTGGACCTCAAAAAAACAAACCACAGTTGCACTTTCTTCATGTGAGGCTGAATATGTATCTCTCACGCATTGTATTAGTGAAGTTTGCTGGTTGAGAAATCTGTTATCAGAATTGCAAATTCATGAAAATTATACTGTAACTGTCTATGAGGACAACCAGTCCACTATCAAAGCTTGCAATTCGCATGAACAGCTGAAAAAGATGAAACATCTAGATATTAAGTATCATTTCATAAACGAAAAGATTACTCAAGGAATTGTTAACATTCAGTATGTTCATACGAGTGTACAGTTAGCCGATATATTAACTAAACCTCTGTCTCGACAAAATTTTGAAATGTTGAGAGGACTGTTAGGTTTAGGTTAGAGAGATAAGTAAATTTACTATTTTTTTAAACATCTTTTGATTGAGGGTGGGACAGATCCAGCATTCAAAATATGAGAAATTTACTATCATAATATGTATTATGTGATATTGGTATATTATGAATATGACATGTAACGTTATGGACTTTATCTTAAGAGTTGTTATGCGACTGAGTAGCAGTTATAATACTAAATAATGTTTATAGCGTTGCATATCTTGGTTATTTAGTCACAAGTAGACTCAAGTATAGAGTTTAACTCAAGTAAGTAGAGTTGTTTTGTTAAATTGAGTTAATTAGTTCCAATATTTGTATTAATTAATGGATCCATTCTTGAGGGTGGGTGTTGTCTTTGGTTTTATGTTTTTGTCAAGAATAGATGTCTGTCAAGAAAATAAATTATATTAATACTGCACATTTATTGCTTTATAACTATAACTATAGACCTGAGACCGAAGCCTTCATGATCGCAATCCAAGATCAGGTTATCGATACTAAAAATTACCAGAAACACATCATTCGCAGATCAAACTTCACAGCAGATTTTTGCAGACATTGCCATAGTAGCTCTGAAACCATTCAACATATAACCGGTGCATGCAAGTCAATAGCTCAAACCGACTACAAACACCGACATGATCAAGTAGCCGCTATAATTCACCAATACATAGCCTACAAACACAAATTTATCTCCGAGAAACTACCATACTATAAGTATAAACCACAATCAGTTCTAGAAAATGAAAGCTACAGGATATACTGGGACAGATCCATAATAACAGACAAAACAATACACTACAACAGACCAGACATAACAATATTAGATAAACATAGCAAAACAGTAATCCTTATAGACATTGCTATCTGTAACACTCACAACCTGCTTAGTAGTGGTAGAGCCATGTTGTAGCTAGCCGCTGCATCACGAATGGGCCGGCTCGTCCGGGGCAGTACCACCCTCTCACAGAACACCGGCGTGAAGCAGCAGTACTCCTGCTGCGTTTCGTACGGTCAGTGAGAGCGCCGGGGGCCCAATACCTCTCCCCCTCCCCTATTCCCTCTCCTTTTCCCAGGGCCGACAACGCACTGGCATCGTGTAAAGCGCTGCGGGTGTCTATGGACAGTGGTGATCATTTAACATCAGGTGACCCAGTAGTTCGTTTGTCTGGCCTTTCTAACATAAAAAAAAAAAACCACACACAGACAAAATGACCAAATACACAGACCTATCAATTGAGGTTAAAACTCAGTGGCAAGCCCGTTCCGTAAAAACTGTACCTATCATCCTCTCCACAACAGGCGTCATCCCAAAAACTCTCCACACAAGCCTCCGGACTTTAGACATACACCCATCCACATACATACTCCTACAGAAAGCAGTCATCCTTAATACATGCCGAATAGTACGTAAATTTTTATCCATGTCATAAATTAACATTTAAAAAAAAAACGCACTTGGCTAAGGCCCGTGCAATATTTTACCTCCTAAGTAGGAGAGATGTTGTTACCAACAAGGAAATAATAATAATAATAATCTTTACTCATTTAAAGAAAACATTTAACAATAATGTGGAGAACTCCTAGTAGGTGTATGCACCTGTGTCAGGAGAACTCGCCCTTCCCAAAATGTTACATTTTAGTTTACTTAATCTATATACTAAAACAAAAGAAACTAATTTAATACAAAACATACAAAAGGTTTGTAACAAACTCAGAGCCATTATGGCCAAACTTACGTTATTAAAAAATAAAATACCATTTAGTACACGGAGGATGTTATTCATGTCGTTAGGCGAATCGATTGTTAGTTATGGTATTAGTAGCTACGGAAGAACTTTCAAAACATATGTAAATGAAATTTATAAACTACAGCTAAGTATGATAAAAATAATTGTGCCAGACTGGGTGAGAAAAAAACACAAAATGATGATGGAAAACTTTTTGGTTACTGCAAATTGATGAATGTATATGATAAGTGTAAAATGATGATCATATGTGACGAAATTAAAAACTTGCCATTATTAAGAAATAGAATTAGAGCTCAAAACCTACACGAAACCTACGAAAGGTAATGTACCTGTCAAAATATATCCTGCCTCCATGTACTAATATGTATGGAAAACGAACCTGGAGATACCTAGTTCCACACATTCTTAATGAATGGCCTGATAACGTTTGCGAGAACCTAGCAATTAACCCACTAAAAAGTAAACAAATAATAAAATTAATGTTGTTAGACAAATAAGTAGGTAGTTTAGAACAGTAAGTGTTGTTTGTGAGACCATAGAATAACACCTTAATATAAGTATGTTACTATCTAGCCATATGATGTTGATGATGCACTGAAAGCGTGTTACAATCAGCGACAGATAAATCATTCGCGATTTTCGCTCGCTGTTTATAATTAATATGTATACTTAATTTTCTTTTTTCTTGAATAAATTAAAAAAAAAAATAGAACATGCTCAATTATAATACATTATATGTGTGTGTGTGTGTGTGTGTGTGTGTGTGTGTGTGTGTGTGTGTGTGTGTGTGAGTGATCATAATAATATGATATATATAAAGTCAATGCCCATTATGCGTCTAAGATCCCTTCCGCAGCTAACAAAGGAGGTAATAACTTTGAGTGAAACGTGGCTGGTGCACGGTTCCTTATGTTATAAAGCGAGTTCTCTCAATAGGCTAGCTTGCAACATTGTGTAATTGAAATAGGCTACCTTGCAAAATAAATTGAGCTAGGGTGGGTGGGTGTGTAGGGTGGTTGAGTGAGCTGGGGTGTTATAAGTTTGACCGCTGTGTGTGTGTGTGTGTGTGATTTGGATTCTTATCGGATCGGATAATTTTTAGTTAAATTCATTAATGTCCTGTACACTGTAAACTAATCTTTGGGGTGTAAAATAATGAAAATGATATTTCCAATTCCATCGTACTACCTAATATTATAATTCAGAATTTGTGAAGTTGTTTGGATGTTCGGATGTTTGGATTTTTGTATGTTTGATTCAATCCCACAATAACGGTTGAGTGAATTTAGATAAAACTTGGCGAACAGATCGACTAAGTTTTTTGTTTAAGTCTGAGACTAGGTTATAATATAGGCTAAGTATAATAACTTTATTTATATTATTTATATTACGTGTTAAATAGACTTTTGTAAAACATTGTATTTCTTGTCATCTTGTACTGCAAATTATTGAATAAATTATCTTATCTTATCTTAATTATGGAAAAACAACGTTTGCTGGGTCAGCTTGTAATTATTATAAGTATTTGCAAAACATTAAATTTATTGTTGGGTATATACATTATAGGTAATTATTTAATGTGAAAAAGAGAAAATTATCCATAATATGTGAAGAAAACAAAAAAAAAACATCGGGTTGCACTTCGGGAGTTCCGGCAGAAGTGAAAACCTGAACATTAACGTTGTGCTGCCTAACGAAGCCCCTCACCCCCCTCACCCCTCCCTAAAACCCCTCACCCCCTCTCAACCCCTCAAACAAAACGACACAAAATCATCGACATCTACAAAATTTTCATAATGTGTAAACAAAGCGATACAGGAAATTATTATCGAAAAAAACCTACTGTACATACGTACCTAGTAAATTAAGCGATAATTTTTTTCACACTAAGATTTGGATCTATCAGCCGTAGTAAAAGTTTTACAACTTGGAATAAGCTATGCAGTGACATACCGCTTGTCCTTATTGGTCACATAAAGGCATAGCACACCCTCCCTTGACCAAAATAAAAATAACTTACCAATGGTACCAGGGAACCACGCGCAGAGAGGGTTCCTCTGCAGATCCGTACTGCTGTTGCCGACCCTGATCTCCAGATCCTGAAGAGGTTGATGACCTGTGGGGTTAACACGAAATTAATGGCGCCAAACAAAAACAAAATGTAAAGCTCGCAAAGTACTATGTAAAAAAAACCGAGTGTGCTCTGTATCATATAGATGGAGCTGAAGAAGTTTTACTTCAGTCGTGTGGTCTTGGTCTAAAGAACACTCGATTTTTTTGTCTGCAATAATAAATTAAGTAGTTTTAGTACAAACGCTTCAAAAAAACGAGAACCGGTGTTTTCAACGTGGTATGGACGTCGGCGATAATGTAGTCGAATTCTCTGCCAGTACTTGGTCATTTCTTTATCTATGAAGTTTTTGTAGAGCTTGTCTAAGACAAAATGACGCGCGCCTACTGAATCAGTTGATTTTGATGTGTCCGTGCAAACATTAATAACATCTCTTCATCTGTTTGGGAGCGTCGACTATTCCGTGTACTATTATCAGTCTGCAACATCACGATCGACAAATCGCATGAAAAATCCTGTACGTCAATGCGGCGGCAGGGCGCGTCATTTTAAATTAGAGAAACTATATAATAATAGTCGACTAAGAAAGTCCTTTAAGTACCACCCTAAGATTCCATGTTAGTACGGCTTAAAAACACTAAAGAACATTTTCACTTACAAGTTAGTATGATAATCAGCCTTATTGTATTTTTTCTGATTTAGGAATTGTCACAAAAGATAGTAAAGCACGGTGGGCGAGTTTGAGATTGTCAGATCCTATAGAAATTAACTTTACCTGTGCGCGCGGGCGTATTTAACGTAATTTGAAAGAAAATTAAACAAAGAAAAATACATTTATTTACAACAAATATTAGTACAAAAAGAACAACACGAAGGATGAAGATAGAGTGTGTCATTGCGATTGCAAATTGGACACTGGCGTTTATAGCCCCAGCGCTGATTTTCAGCCAGCACCGTTGGTGATACCCGGATCGCTATACAGGGTTATTTGTAATTCACTGACATCCTCTTAACCCTGAATTCCTATCACTCAAACAAATGTTTTTTGTTTTACGACTTTTTAAAATGAAGCACTTTTTTCCCATACAAATACATAGAGTATCGTAAAAATAAAAGGTAATCTCAAATTTTCAGAACGTTATTACACCTAAAATATTAAGTTAAGACAAAAGCCGTAAAACAAAAAACATTTGTTTAAGTGGTAGGAGTTTAGGGTTAAAAGGATGCTAGTGAATTACAAATAACCCTGTATAGGTAGATATTCTGCACAGCTGCACACTAATAGCTACATAAGACTACATGCGTAAATAGATAATTAGTAGATTATAAAAGCGAATAACTATAAAAAAATTACTTAAACATAATTACTGTAACTCACTTGATGAGTACTTACTTATACAACCCTGCGCGGACTAAAATGAAAAGTGAAATGATTCGATTTGTGGCATTCGAACATGGCGGATGTAGACAGTATATAATTTTGGTATTTCTGTTTCTTTGGCTAGTTGTGGTATAATTCTGATAGTGTTTTATGCGGCGATTAACCTTAACTGTTACAGTGATCTCAAAATTCTATATTGCTCTCGTGTCTGACATTTTTTAATGCGCAAGTTGTCTCCACGTGGTTTTTGGAATTTTACTATCAAGTTGCAAAAACTACAATTACCGTACAACGTGAGTCGCTCTCAGAGCAATTAACTGATATTGGCACAAGCCTAGTGGCCGCCATTAAGGAAGAAAAGAAAAAAGAAAGAAAGAAAAGTGAAATAACGGAGACAACATGAATGAAATTTAGTAAGTATGCAGAGAGCTGAATATCTTGAATAATACGTAGGCTACTTTTTATCCTGATATTCCCACGAAATCCATGTGTAAAATCCCAAAGTCTTACCGCTAGCTAAATCTTAGAGGCACACAATAAAATTGTCCACGAGTGTTTAGTTTATCATTCAACGTAAATCACGTAACGTGTCATTTTTGAAGATGTAGTAAATGAGTGATTAAATGAAGCTAGTTTCTTAATAAAATCTTGTTATAATAATTTTGCTTTCATCGACGACAACCGCCATTGCAACAGCTTAACATAACATCCGTCATTGATCGGCCACAGTCTAATAATTCCAGTAACGTTACACGCCATGAATTGGCAACTTAGCAATCCAGCGCCGGGAACTCTATCCGTCTGTGACAGTGCAATCGGACGAAATACACTAATCAAATGGGAGCTAATCGAATCGCCGTGCAACCTTGTACCGGTAAGTAGTAAGTAAGTATTGTTGTATTAATCATTAATCAAGTGTGTTGGTGCGAAAAAAAGCCGTGGTACAGAATATGGCTGTCCAAAAACGTTGGAGTAACTCAGCTTTCAAAACGACGTGCTATTTTGGTCTACAATAAATAGATTGAGATGTCCGTTGTGCTTTAATAGTACATTATTGTCGTGGCCTGGAAGTAGGCAATTGTTGGTTGAGTATGAGTATTAACCGGACGAGCTTGTGAGTCCGCGTTTAACTAATACGAAGCCAGCAATTGCTATTCCAGCCGAGACTAATACTAAATTGTTCAGTGTGTACCTTGAAATGCGAGAATTCCATTTGAGATTTTGTGGTGTTTTGTTTTGCATGATGTGTCGTTTGTTATAGTGCGCGTCACCTCGTTTAGGTTTAAGCTTAAACATATAATCAGTCACCATCTGTGAGATCCTGTAATTGGCTCTGTGTTACTATTGATAATACCTATATTATGTTATAAGCTGTTGGTTCTCCTTGAATAAATAAATAAATAAATAAATAAATAAATAAACAAATAAAGCTTTTCTCAAAAATAGTGAAGAAAAAAAATAGAATAAACTTTTATTAACTTAAATAAAAAAAAAAATCGATTGAGCCTTTTGATTGGTGTCGTAAAATTACGGGTATTTTTGTTTACCATTTGGCGGGTTCGATTCCCGGTTCAGACAGGCGTTTATTCAAAAATTTTTGAATGCAGTTAAAATTGTTTTAAAATAAAATGAAGTCTCTTTTCAGTAAAATTGACAATCTACAATATTTAAGGTACTTCCCCTCCATGTGGTATAGCCGTGGGAGACGCCCTGTATATCAGTCACGACGAGCAGAGCGATATCTACCTACATGCATTTCTGTAGGGTTCAACTTCGCGTTTGACATTCCGATGTCATGGCGCATGAGTGAGAGCTGTTGTATTTGACAGAGCGATGGAAAGGTTAAATTTACAATGAGATTACGAGCGCGCGCAGACAGAGAGCGGTCTGGAGTTCCGCGTTCCGCGTTCAGAGTTCTGTGTATTGACCGCTCGAGAGTTCCGACCGCCTGCTGTGTGCGGTATCGTAAGGGACCTAGTAGGTACATTCGAAAGAACGCAGAACTCGGAACTCGGAACGCGGAACGCCAGACCGCTCTCTGTCTGCGCGCGCTCTAAGGTCGACACTGTTTCTGTGTCAATTCCATTCTGTGAAAAAACCGTAGTGAGAAAAATAAGGAAAAATGCGACTGGGAATTTTGCTACGCGGAACACACAAATTTGGGGAACTGATCTAGCTACTCGTGTGAAGTGCCCGATCCGTACAACCCCGCGCGGAAATTCCGGCCCAAGTTCTCCCATTCTGAGAGGAGGCCTGTGCTCTGCAGGCGTATAAGGCTGGGATCATGATGTTATTGATGATGAATATGAAACTTACCACAGCATCCTCTGGTAGTAACCCGGACTACTTTCACAGCGTAGTGGCGCAGTAAGTCCACTTGCCACCACGGGCTGGCCTCCCGCTGTGTCTCGGTGCACCGTTTGCCGTCGTGCTCTGTGGTCTTCTCCCCGTCATTACCATTACCGGCGTTGCCGCCACGCACCGTCGTTGACTGGTTGGCTGGCTTCCGGAAGGCCACGTTCGTTCCTAAAAAAAAAGCAACGGTTTTTAGGGTTTCGCACCCAAAGGGTGCCAAGAGGACCCTGTTACTGAGACTCCCTGTCTGTCCGTCTTGCACAGGGCTTTAACTCTTGAACCTTAATGCAGTGTTTCTAGTTCCTGAAATCGATAACATAGTTCCCAAGAACAGATGTTTGTAAACCTGCTAATAATATTAAATATAAGTTATTTTTTATTTTTTTTATTTGGGGCATCAACAGCAAAAATAAAATAATAATTATAAATTCTAAAAAAAATAATTATGAAATGTTCTGTTTAAATTTATACTTAAATCATAATTTTGTATCAACTACTATCCCAAGAATAGTTTATTCGCTCAGAGTCGGAAGGGCCCGGCTGAAAACCAGCGCCGAGCCCTCGCGGCGTGCCGTGCGGGTTCGGCTATTGCTGAGCCGGTTCCTTTTGCCACAATATGCTTCGTTGTCATGTATTTTGCTTTCACACTGTTTTTGCATGTACAATCGGCCCAGACGCTGCCTTACACCTTTAAGCTTGACACCTTATTAATTAATTAATTATGGGTTGTTGTTATGGGGCATCTCAGTAGACATAAAAAAAGCATTTGTAGCTCAAAAGAAATGCGTAAGAGCAGTATGTAATGTGCATTATCTGACTCCATGTAGACCTCTATTTAAAACACTCGGGATACTACCGCTACCGTGCATGTACATAAAGCATATAGCATTATTTGTGAAAAATAATTCAAGTTTATTTGCTACACACGGCCAAATGTTTCCAAGATCAACTAGACATAAGGATAAATTGTGCCTCCCTTTATCAAGATCGAATGTACTTAAAAGGAATTCATTTTGTATGGCAATTAAAATTTTCAATCATTTACCGGCACATACACGGGAATGCCCCAAAAATAAATTTAAGCAACTAATTTCTAGGTGGCTCCTTGAAAAATGTTATTACTCCGTTAGGGAGTTTTTCGCCGATATTTAATTAGGTTTCAGTTAATTAATTAAGATTTTACTGTGACGTCACAAGTGTTAAATATTAATTTTATTTTACTCTTAGAATCTTGACAAATTATATTAGATAAATAGTTAATTAATGAAAACAGAATGTTAGGAAAATTATTAATGTAAGTTGACATTACCCTTAGAAATTGATGATGATGTTTTATAATAATTATTATTACTGTTATGCATGAATATAAATTTAAATCAATTAATTTTTACAATAAGTGCATTATCTAATTAAAATATTGCATGCCTAGTGTAGGTAGAACATAAGCACATCCTATTCATTACTAGTAAGATCTTTGTTATTTACACTATGTTCTGGCAATAAATAACTTTGACTTTTGACTTTGACTTTGACTTAAAGGCCCAGTTTGCGTGCAGTGGCTGGACATCTGTCCATACCAATCCATACCAATGAACTTCAACGGCTGCAAGGAAATTTGTTTTGAAACTGGTAGGCCGGCGTTTGGGACTCAATTAATTAATTGATGTAGTAGGTAAGGATATTTTATGCTTTGTTACCTGTGCTTTCTTTGTACTACTTTGTGGCAATAAATGATTTGTATTTGTATTTGTGTATGTCTTACAGTTACAAACTTTCTATATGACACAATTGCAACACCAATTTTGATGGAATTTCGTGACTACCTACCGAAATAATGATTACTCAAACTTAACTTTATTATATTTTGCAAATGAATTTGCTGACATTTTATTCCAATTATTTTGTCTCTTACAGAACAAAACCTAACTTTACGCTCAAGTAGGTGTAATCACTAATAGTTGTCAAAATATACCTGGCAACATTAAATCATTTTTTCTAATGCAAGTGACCCTAAGAG
Organism: Archips crataeganus; assembly: GCA_947859365.1. Taxonomy (NCBI): domain Eukaryota; kingdom Metazoa; phylum Arthropoda; class Insecta; order Lepidoptera; family Tortricidae; genus Archips; species Archips crataeganus. The sequence goes on along the minus strand of OX402045.1, from coordinate 5,372,891 downwards.
CGCACATAAGTTTTTTTAATCATCTCAAAAGCAAATACGTTACCACAGAACGGCGGCTCGGAGGTCCAATCGCCCCTGAGCGTGCATTCTCTCTGATGCGCCCCGAACAGTTCGTAGCCGTCGTCGCACTCATACGTTGCAATGGACCCAGGTCGTATGTCGGTGTCACTGGCCAGCGAGACTTTAGCGTTCGGCGGAACGGCCGGGTGACCGCAGCGGCGTTCCACTGAAAAAAAAAAACAAAGTTTGAATTTTCTGCTCATTTTCTTCTTTCGAAATTGTAAGGACGTTTAGTGACCAGTTAGTTTATAACAGATAGTCACCCCAGCCCAGCCCATATACGTCCCACTGCAGGGCACAGGCCTCCTCTCAGAATGAGAGGGCTTGGGCCGTAGTTCCCACGCGGGCCCAGTGCGGATTGGGAACTTCACACACACCATGGAATTTCTTCGCAGGTGTATGAAAGTTTCCTCACGATGTTTTCCTTCACCCTAAAGCTCATGGTGAATTAAAAATGTAATTTCGGTACATAAATTCCGAAAAACTCAGAGGTGCGAGCCGGGATTTGAACCCACGACCCTCTGCTTGAGAGGCCATAGGTCGAACCACTAAGCCAACACGGCTTATAACAGATAGTAGTGGACCTTATTGCCTACGTATACAGTTCTTGCAAGTCACTAAGTATGAACTTGTATAAAAGATGAATGTATGTGAACTCTGTGTTGCACAATAAACTTGTGGGACTTTTATTTTTACTTTGTATCTTAACCATGTAGCCGATTACGCACACTTTATTACGTGTACAGATACGCTTTTACCCACAAGCAGAGCCCGTGCGATCGATCGATGATTTCTAAGAACTGTAATAACTCTTTCTTCTTTGTCCTATGAATAGCACTTTTGAATCATTGTAGGCAGTTGGATAACATTATCACAATAATCACAACATGCCAGATTAAGGTAGAATATCCTTAGAAAAAAGAAAAATAGAAAACAATAAAAATTCGCCTATCGCCTTACTTTTAAACGAACAGTAAACGCCTTTTTAAAATGTTTTTCCTACTTCTGTACTTTCATCTGTTTTTTACATGGTCACGAACAGTTAATAAACAAGAACATATATAGATACTAGCTTTTGCCCGCGACTCCGTCCGCGTGGAATTAGTAATTTGGGCAGCGTATTTTTTTTATCAAATTTGCTTTTTCATCAATTAGTTAGTTCTCCTTAGTTCCTCGATATAAAATATTTATTTATTTTCTTATTGTATTTACGTTTAGTCTAGGATAAGTGTGTTTGTAATATATTTTTTTTTATTATTATGACATGGAGCTGATCCGATGATGAAGCTGGAAGCTGGAAGGTGGCCATGACCCGTTCCTAAAACTACTTTAACGTTTCGACCACATCACAAACGCACGTGAAGTGACAGCTTCAATGTGTTCGAAGCATCCAAGTAATTTTGAATCATCATCATCATCCCAGCCTATATACGTCCCACTGCTGGGCACCGGCCTCTTCTCAGAATGAGAGGGCTTGGGCCTTATTTCTCACGCGGGCCCAGTGCGGATTGGGACACACACCATTGAATTTATTCAATATATTTGCTGTGCAGGTTTTTTTACGATGTTCTCCTTCACCGTAATGCTCAATGGTAAATTTAAAACATAGGTACATGATTTCGCACATAAGTGCGAACATAATTTTGAAAAAAAAAAAACAGATTTTAAATTACAATTAGTGATTGTTATCTCATCCCATGAGTATAAAATATGGTAAGTACTTGTACAAGAAACACGGAAGGTAATAATGTAATAACTGAGCTACTGATAAAGATCACTTCACTTCGCTTTGTTAGCCGACCACGAAACAATTGTGGTTCATAATGAAGTTAGCTATGAAGTATCTTTTTGTATTTATTTTTTCAACTTCATTTTTCATTACTTTTACGGTCATCCCGTGAAACCATATATTTCATACTAAATACAAACTGAAATATAGATGCACAGAAAAATCCCCAGAAAAAAGACCAATGCTGGTAATCGAACCCAGGTCCTCAGCATTCCGTGCCATGTGCTATGGCCACCACTGTGTGACTGTGTGACTGGTCTAACCAGACCAGACCAGACCAGTGGTTAGACCAGTGGTGATGTAGGGGTATGGCACACGGCACGGAATGCTGAGGACCTGGGTTCGATTCCCAGCATTGGTCTTTTTTCTGGGGTTTTTTCTGTGCATCTATATTTCAGTTTCTATTTAGTATGAAATATAATTCATAATGAGTGTTGCGAGCTCAAATACATTTTATCTAGATAGACTACGCGAGCACCTCAAACTGTATGAAAACCAAGCGTGCCAAATTTTTTGTACCTGCTATGACGTCACAAGAGCAATTTAGTGCTTACTGGTTAGAAACACGCATGTGTTTGCGTTTCGTATGCATGCGCGAATTTGATTAAAAGCGCTTCACCAAACCGATTCCAAACGTGCCGCCGAATCGATTCAAAGGCCGATGAAGCTCTCGGGCCCATAATCGCTTACTCCGCTGTTTGCGCCGCCTATTTATTGCTATCCACGATCCACTATTTACTAGCACTATTGGCCAGGGTGTACAGTCAGGAACGGCCCAACACGGTTTCCAATCAGTAATTCGATCGTTTGCGAGAGGATAGGGATGAACTGCTATTCAGGAACGCCAAAAATCACTGGTTTGCGAGATGATTGGGCTGAGATTGGGATGAGCCTTATTTTCCTAGAAAGAAAAAAATGAATTCAGCCCCAGTGAGCTACCAGCATTAGAAGCGATATCGTCGGTGATACTTCAATACTGCGTAACTAGCTTTATTCGGTCTATTTTATCTAATTTTCTCTGTTATTTCAATCATGTTGAGCCTTATGGAAAAAGCTAGATACGCGGTATTGCAGTATCACTGACGATGTCTTAAATTATCTAAGCTGACGATATGTCAATAAGTGCTCCGTTACCGCGCACGCGAAATTTACGTCTGTCAGCGCGCTCTTCCTTTCCAGAGTAAGTATGCATATTTTATTAGTTTGAAAATGGCTGCTTATTACTAAACGTAGCTTGCTTTAGTCTTATTTTCGATAACCATAAATAATCTTATTTTATATCGATAGAGGAATGGGATTGTAGACTTGGGTTGGGAATGAGAAAGAATAAAGAGACAGAGGAAAGATAATCATTAATGATAAAAATCTTAGCTATTTATTACTTGCATTTTTCATAATTCTAGTTAATATAGGTACTTACCATTGTTACCTACATGGCATATGTTTGTAGAGCATGGAAGTATCACGACGCTAGAAAAGGCAGGAAGAAATATTAGAGCCGAAGAGAATAACCAGTAAGGAGTGTTATAAAAAATGAAATCTGATCTAAAATCAGTTCAAGAAAATATTATTCGTATTCGTGTGGTATCGGGAAGTCAAGCAGCTTTTCGAAGACCGTACAGTGGCAGTTACTCCATCGATTCAAGAAAATATTAGTTATGAGAAGAATAAAAAGGTGAGAAAAGTATTACATCTGTCAATACGCTAACTGTCGAATCTGCTGTATTTTTCAATTGTCGATGGTTTTTAGTTAGAGTTAGCATGACTTATTTCTTTAAAAAATAAAAAGTATCTTTGATTTATGTTTTTGAAACCGGCTGAAGGGCTCTGCAACCATGGTCACAAAAAATAAACTAACTAATTAAAAAGTTATGTGACGGATAAAAATGCTAAATGCCCCCTAAACTGATGGTTAAATTAAGGAACAGTTTGTCCGTCACTCAGCGCTAATCAAGACTTGTGAAACATAAATTTTAATTCCATCTGACAAAAAAGGTTATGTATGATTAAGCTAATCCGAACTTTAAAAAAAAGTGGTGAAACAGCCTCTTAGACTTTTAACTTTGGCTATGTCTACAGAAGAGACATTCATCGTTCATTTTTTTACCTTAATTAAATTGTTTTGTATTTATTTGTGTGTTATATGGTATGTTGTGGTCCCTTGTTATTGTCTTAAGTGTACTTGAGATGATCTATATCGCGTGCAGACGCGTGCGTTCATTTTTGGTGCCGACAAAGCAAGTAGGCCGGCTAACCGCATACCTCTATTAAGGGATTGTAAAGCTACTAAGTTTTAACTACTCCTATTTAAACGCATTTCACGCACGCGACATTTTACGAGCTTTTAACGAACTTGCACTATTCGTATGTAAGCTGTGGTTACAAAATTTGCAAACCATATTTACCGCTTCCTGGCCATCGAGCTGAAATTTGGCATACCTACTTATGGGTCTCATAAGTTTATTTGTTCGCGTCTCTCCTGTGGACATGGCAAAAATTAAGGGTCTGTAGCTAATATTTTTCAGTCAAGTCTACATCGGCGTGTGCTAACTGTGGGTCAACTTTCGAGCTATTTAAATAAATCTTAAGTTGGCTGACTCGGAGTCACTAACATTATGCCCACAGAAGAGACAACTTTTGTTTCTTAAGCTGTGTATGATCCTTATGTAAGTTCAGTGAGAATACGGTAAGATGGTATTTAATTTTGGTGCTGTGACCAGGATTGTTTCCGTAGAACTGAATTCTTCAACGGTTAGTGGCAATGACTTGAAACTTCATACCACTATGAGGATGATGAACGGGAATTTAGTATAATTCCGGGATTTCAATTTACGTGACTGGCCTAACGGTTTTTGCAAGTATAGTCGCGAGAAGAGGCTAGTGTGTATATCTGTACTTCCATACTAATATTATAAGCTAAAATATTTATTGAAACTAAGAATACAAATAACAATAAAAAGGTGTCAATATAGAATTCAATTTATAAAGTGCTGTCAGTCAAACAAACCGCTCCGGGTCGTAGCCGGCGCAAAAGTGCCCAACACACTAGCTGCATTGCCACGTTGAACCGCGATGGACAACCTTTGTACCAGAAACGGCACAGAGTCCAGATTAAAGAAATTAAGATTGAAACTTAATTGAAGGGCTGGAAAGTGACATAGGCTAATTTTTACCACAGGATATCTTATTGCCAGGGAAAACACGTTCCTTGCGCGGACGAAGTCGCGGGAAAAAACTATTAGGTACTATATTTTTTGCGCAAAACAGTATACTGTAAAATTTAATGCAATCCAACATGCAAATGCCAACTTTCCCTCTCATGCGGTAACTAAGCCATATATGTATGTATGTTAAGCCGTCGGCGTATTTTACTCACGTCCTCACCTACGGGATATAGAACTTTATGTCCGCCGCATAAGAATCACTCGAGGTCTGACAGCGGTCACGTTTATGGAGCAAACAGCGTAATGTCATGTAACGTTATAAAATTGTACGCCTCAATGAAGTTTTCTGTGAAGGTATAATAGATGGCGCTGAAATTAAATTTAGGCGTTCTGATAGTCAGAGAGCGAGAGAGAGGGAGAGAGAGAGAGAGGGTGAGCTTTATTTACACACAATTGACACTTACACAAGAAAAAATGCATTTAAAAAGATGCAAAGGAAAAAAACATCGAATTAAGGCAGATAACCCTGTTTAACCGGCTTTAAGGCTTAGAGCTAGTTACTGAGGCTCTGTTCTATGTCTGTCTATCCGTTTGTCTGTCACATAATATGATTATATCTTTTAGAATCTAAATTGCAAATTTACATGTTAAGCTTGAAATTTGGAGACTAAACGCGCGATTTTGCGATGTTGGTCATTGGCAATTGCTTCAATTATGATAGCTTACTCAGACGCATACATAATCAAGCGAATCCTTTAGTTCCGAGCGAAAAAAAGACAGACATTTTACACAAAATATGCATTTTTAAAATGTTTAAAAGTGACAGTTCAAATACTTTTAAATGTTTTTTGAGGGAAACCCCATGATTTGAAGTTATTTTTAATAGCGAGTACTGCAAAGCTTTGAGTAAACGTCGTAATTAGTGCCCATTGTTTGGTACAAGGTATTCATTGATACGGGGATATACGTACATACAGAGTTCAAGAATAGGGATGTTGACGCCATTAAAAAAGAATTTGAAGACACGACTCCAGTATAAAAACGCTTTATTTCAGCTCTGAAAGCCAGATTAGTTTTCGATTAAATGCAAAATTAGATTTTTTGTTGCTTTAAAACAAATAAATAGTTAGTTGATTGAGTATGCCAACAATGACGTCATATGTCGCTATATTGTCATTCAAACTCTATGGGAGATTGTGTTTTGACAGCTCATAAAAAGAACGTCAGTTGATTGGTGGTGTCAACATCCCTATTGTTCCTTCTGTTTGAAACCAGTACTGAAGGTTTATTTTTGGCAAACTCTTTGTTTCCTGTTGAAAAAATACTGGCCGGTTGGATTATTGATTTTTACTTTGTAATTGAAAGGTCAGAGGTAGGGTTGTATGAAGAATAATGTATTTTTTTTAACGGCCACGGATGATTATCATCTAGTTATTTAGAGACCACCTAAATACACACTCACACACATATACCTATGTGTAAATTATGCCGTTTAATAATATCAGAGCCGAGATAAATAAAATTTAATTTTTCATCTCATGCATACAATACATAATCTCTGCAAAAGAGAATGGTTTAGATTTTCGATTACAATAACAGTGCTATAAATTTAAAAGCGAAAAAGTTTCCGGGTGCGCCGGCGGGACTTGAACCCACGTCTCCCGGGTATGCGCCCCAACGGGTGTTCTACCAACTGAACCACGTCGCATCCAACCGACCTCCACGAAATTCTTAATCGCTTACATACGCCAACAGTGGCGTGTGGTAACATCCATCACAACTATTAGAAGCTATGACTCCTACGTTCCAAATTAGTTGGAAATGCGTAAGAAATGATGTACCACTTCTATTTAATTCAAATATTATTTAAATAATAATAATAATAAATTTAAATAATATTTGAATTAAATAGAAGTGGTACATAATTTCAAAACGCATTTCCAACTAATTTGGAACGTAGGAGTCATAGCTTCTAATAGTTCGTGCGCGAGTTCGACTCGCACTTGGCCGGTTTTTTCATGTTAGTGACGCCAGACAATCGAACTAGTGGGTCACCTGATGTTAAATGATCACCACTGTCCGTCCATAGACACCCGCAGCGCTTTACGCGATGCCAGTGCGTTGTCGGCCCTAAAGGAGAGGGAATATGGGAGAGGGAGGGGGAAAGGGAGGGTAGAGGGAGGGGGAGAGGTATTGGGCTCCCGGCGCTCTCACTGACCGCACGAAACGCAAGCAGGATTACTGCTGCTTCACGCCAGTGTTCTGTGAGAGGGTGGTACTGCCGGCCCATTCGTGATACAGCGGCTAGCTACAACATGGCTCTACCACTACGAAACCAGCTTAACCAGCGCCCTGTCTGGGCGCATGAGGCAGACGTGACCAGTCTACTCCCATTTGAGCCTGGCGGTTGCATTGCCTACATCTACGATGCATCAACACACTGCGTATAAAACTTTAATTGAGCCTTAAGACAGTGTTTGATTGGCCTCATTAATTTGAAATACAGATAATGTTTTCAACGTTCAATGTCGTGTGAACTTCTCAACAAAGACCGACCTTTAGGACGAAGGCTGGCGTTGACAGAAATAATTCGTCACTACGGACACTACATACGAAACACGTCTTGTTAAGTACACTTTTTACTTAGACATGACGTCACGAACCCCACTCTCGAATTTTGACACGTTTTCATCATCATCATCATCATCTCAGCCTGTATACGTCCCATTGCAAGTGACAGGCTTCCTCTCAGAATGAGATGGCTTGGGCCCAGAACTAATTGAGAACTTTACACGCGCTATTGAACTTCTTCGCAGGTGTGGTTTACTAACGATGTTTTCCTTGACCGTAAGACTCATGGAAAATTTCAAATGTACTTAATAATTCCGAAAAGCTAAAAGCGTGCCTGGGTTCGAACCCACGACCCTCTGCTTGAGAGTCCACAGGTCAAACCAACTAGGTAGGCTACCAGTCTATCTATACTAATATTATAAAGAGGAAAGATTTGATTGTTTGTTTGTTTACATTGAATAGGCTCCGAAACTACTGGACTGATTTCAAAAATTCTTTTGCCGTTAGAAAGCTACATTATCACTGAGTGTCATAGGCTACTTTTTACCGCGGAAAAATACCTTTTCCTACGGGAAAATTAACTTATCGCGGGCGAAGCTGCGGACGGAAGGCTAGTGTTTAATATTTTAGTCATTACTTGTCCAATATTTTTTGTCTTGGGAAAGCTTTGGAAAGCGTGTACACAGGTAAATGTAGCATTAGAGTTGTCCTAATTTTAGAATGTTGGGATTTACGAAGTTAATTTGCTGACTGATGACGTTCGTGCCGACGCCACGGATCCGTCACGATTTGCCGCCGCACGTGACGGCAGCGACCTACTTATCTATATGCGCCGGCGCAGGCGATGAACCTTAGCGGATATTCTCGATCATCAACATCATCATTATCATCATCGACATCCACTGCTGAAGATATAGTTAGAAAATAATAATAATATACTAATCGGGACTTACCACGCAAACAATATACACCGTGAAATTTTAATGGTTGTTTTCCCGAAACGAGGTGATTTAGTATCGATTGTATAATCGATTTATAATTACTATTTTGACTAGAGTCAAAAATCCAATTGTGAAAAACGAAAGTCGAAAATGAACGCAAACCAATAGTAACGCTTCGTTGGTACAAGTAGCGTACGATCGTACGATAGGTTAGGGACCGCAAGCCAATAGTAACGCTTCGTTGGTACAAGTAGCGTACGATCGTACGATAGGTTAGGGACCGCAAACCAATAGTAATGCTTCGATGGTACAAGTAGCGTACGATCGTACGATAGGTTAGGCACCAACGAAGCGTTACTATTGGTTTGCGTTCATTTTCGACTTTCGTTTTTCACAATTGGATTTTTGACTCTAGTCAAAATAGTAATTATAAATCGATTGTACAATCGAAACTAAATCACCTCGTTTCGGGAAAACAACCACTAAAATTTCACGGTGTATATTTACCTCGACCAACTTAACTAACTTAACTTTTAACAACGAACTTAACTTTTATATTTAACTCGTGACCACAGGCTGCTGCAATGTGGCCGAAACGTCGAGGTAAATATTGTTTGCGTGATTAGACCCATTTAATATAATAATCATGGGTGAAAATCACGAAAGTTCAAAACAGTATACGTGCTTTAAGTCGCGGTATCCTAGTGGTTTGACCTAGTGGTCTACCAAGCCGAGGGCCGTGGGTTCGTGACTGGGCTCGGACCTCGGAGTTTTTCGGAATTTATGTGTAAAATTACGTTTGTTGTTTACCATGTGCTTTATGATGAAGGAAAACATCATGGAGAATATGAACACCTGAGAAGAAATTCAATGGTGTGTGTGGGGACTGCGGCTTAGGCCTCTTCGCCTTCTCTATTGTTATGATAGCCAGACAGCCAGCACAGGAACAGCCACTGGGACGGAGGTATATACAAGGCTGGTATAACGATCAGACTTAATGGGTCACAGGCTTGTAGGGTGACCAGATCTCATTTCCGGTTTTAAGGGACAAATACACTGAAATTACGGGATTTGACGTTAAAATACGGCCATGCCGTAGTTGCATTAAAAATAAATATATTTTTTTATTAATCAAATTTGGCATAATCAATTAAATAACCTATACAATAGGGATGTTGATGCTATTAAAAAATAATTCAAAGAGAGTCGCAAAAAAAACCGCTTTATTATAGCCCTGAAAACCAAATTAATTTTCGATTAACTGCAAAATTAGATTTTTGTTGCTTTAAAACAAATAAATAGTTAGTTGATTGAGTTGGCGAACAAGTGATGTCATAAGTTGCTATTGCCATGCAAACTCTATGGGAGAATTGTGTTTTGACAGGTCATAAAAAGTACGTCAGTTGATAGCTGGTGTTAATATCCCTATTGCTAAATTTCTTAATGAAAAGGGTTTTACAGTACACCGCTACCGTACCGCTACAGGACACCGTTGTACCTCTTCAATAAAATTGTTTGGTCGAAGAGTGAGCGCAGGAGTGCTATGGTTCTTGTGCCTAAACACCGGACCGCGGCATTTCGAGGAAGTTTTTAGTTTGCGGCGTCCAAGTGCTGGAATGATATTCCTCCCCCTATCCAAGGAGTGTCTAGTAGGTACACCTTCAAGCGCAAGCTGAAGGATCACTTATTAACGCTCCAAAAATCCTACCTATAAAACCAGCACTTGATATGTCAACCTGTTGTTTTACAGGGTTATGTTTTCGCAGTTTACTTTTTCTTTATTGTATTTATTTATTTACATATTATGCTACGCAATAATAAATCTAAATTGTTTGTTAATTCATTATCATTTTATTAATTTATCTTTTTATTAAGTAGTTTATATAGTATATTTGTGTATCGTTCCGTGAGTCACAGACGGTTCTGGCAGAAAATCAGCGCTGCAGGCGTCTAACGCCTCAGCATAATGCCGAGTCAGCGACCGTTTCACTTTTGCATGGACACACATGCAGATCTGTGTATTTATTACTTCGTTGTTTTGTGAACCTTGTTTATTTGTATGAATTTGTGTGTACTTTCTTGTATTTGTGTGTCTTGTAAAAGTGAATAAATGTCTTCTTTCTTTCTTTTTTCTTTTCATTCTTTTAAAAATAATATTAAATTATTGAAAACACATTTTTTTAATATTATCTGGAAAGGAAAATGCGAAATAATCAACTATAATAACCAATGCCGCTGTGTCCGAGAAAATAAATATTTTTCTAATATAAATGGTAGGTAGGTACTGTCCCGTATTGGTTTCGCCAAATTACGAAATACGAAATTCGTGCCTGAAATACGGGACAACGTAAAATACGGGTCATCTGGTCACCCTAGTCACAGGTAGGGTAACTAAAACTCAGAGATATTGTCATATATGATATTGTCAACGTTTTAACGACCGCCTTAGCCTAGTTGGTAGTGACCCTGCCTACGAAGCAAGAGGTCCTGGGTTAAAATCCCGGTAAGGGCATTTATTTGTGTGATTAGCACGCATATTTGTTCCTGAGTTATGGATGATTTCTATGTATTTAAGTATTTATTTGTCTATATAAGTATGTTTATCGTCGTCTAGTACCCATAGTACAAGCTTTGCTTAGTTTGGGACTAGGTCGATTTGTGTAAGATTGTCCCCTAATATTTATTATTTATTTATTTATTCATCAGAGTCAATAATAATTGAAAGACAACCTCGCTTATCGCTTATTATTTGAAAGACAAAATGCTCATCGCTCATTCTTTGCCCCTATTTCCCGGTCTCGGCGATACGCTATTCAGAATTCGGCGCTAACTTATGAATAGGTATTGTGTTTTTACCCAATCCTACGCTGTTGTAATCGAGGCTTGCTCATTAAAATTGTCTCTGCGGCGAAAGATTTGCCACGCTCGATTTTTAGAGTTCCGTACCCAAAAGGTGCCGACGGGAACCTAATAACACTTGTTCATTGATCATGTATTACTGTAGCCGCTAAACTACAGATACTAAAAGTAAATCGAAGTAACAAAATATTTTAATTTTTCACCGTTTCTAACTTCAGCCATGGTTGCTAGGCAACGCGACAGCCGGCAGTTACTAGGCGACGCGAGCGACCCCGTGCTGTTCGGATATTTAGCTACTTATAAGCAGACATCGGGGTTTTCGGTGCGGGAATGATTTGAGATAGAGTAGGAATAAACAGATAGATTAGTCTAAGAAAGTATCATTTTATGCCTAATGAATAACTACTGCTCTGCGAATTGTATTTTAATTCGTGTAGTACTTATGAGACCAAGCCTTATAAGATACCTAATAATAAAAATAAGTTGAATTAATTACAGCAGTAAATTCAGTAGTTGATACGATTTTCAAAATAAATTATTAATATTTTTTCCATATTTGGGACAGTTAATCTGCGGCGTTTTGCTGTAAATATCCATTTCAACGAACTGAACGATCTTTCCATGTCGGCAGTTGTAATAGGTGCATATTTAAATAACTTGAAGGAATCAATAATATTTGCACGAAAAGTTTGCGATCGCAGTTCTATTTTTTTGCTTTGTAACAATTCGTTCATAGTTTTTAGTGTGCTATAGACAGGTTTCTTATTTAAAACCAACTTCAGTTCATTAGGTACAAACCTGCTAGAGTACATTCTGTTTTTTAAGTCGATACCTACTCTTTGGCTAATGTCAAACATTCCCGCACCGAAAAGTCCGATGTATGCTTATAAGTTTGCGATTTCAGTGCTTACATTTTGGCGATTTCTTACTCGCACTTGACTGCTTTTTATGGGACGATTGACATTGTTTGATGTGGTCAAACGATAATCAATACGCTCATTTCAAAAGCCAGTATGGTACATAATTACAGATAAAACATGTAATATAAGAAATTAAACATAAATCTAAGTATCCGAATATTCGACTTAATCTAGTTAACCAAGAAACCACCACTTTTTGAACAAATATTGCAAAATTTTGTACGACTGAGACTAACCATGTAGAATTAGCCGAATGTCCCTTACTATGTTTTGAAATGGTGCAGGCAGACGCACTGACTTTACTGCTCATCCGCCGTCACTTTTACAAGCAATTAAGTTGACAACTCTCTGAGCAACTGCATTGATATTAGACCTTTACGCTTGATTCAATAAATGTCATCAACATGGTAAATCAAATGGAATAATCCTGAATGTATGCCCTTGCTGCACGCTCCTGGGGGAGGGTCCCCCAGGGGGGTTTCACGGTAGTAGATAACCTAGACCTAGTTCACCCAACGCCCCTCAATAGGCTACGAGGCAACTCCCCTTTTCCCGACTTCGCAAAGCTCCCACCACCCCAAACAAAGGGCATGCGTTAAACATTGTCATTTTAGAAGTACTTAGGCTAGATTTTACCAAACTTTAATTGCGAGAATAACGCTTACTCTCAGATAGTAATGTCAAACCGCCATAGTAATTTAACATTAGGTACTATCTGAGAGTACCTAAGCGTTATTCTCGGAATAAAAGTTTGGTAAAATCCAGACTTAGAAAAATTACCATGGAACTCTAGATAATGGTTTTTCATGACACGCGAAAGAAAAACGAGTAGTGTTTCTGATTGCGAATGAGGGTCACACAGCGTAAGACACAAAATACTCATTAAAAATAGTTATTTGTGCAACAAGAGAGCAAAGTTGTTTTTTACTGCGAGTGCTGATTTTGAATCACGAGTTAGCGAAGGATTCTATAATAGAATCACGAGCGTTTAGCGAGTGATTCTAAGTTAGAATCCTGAGTGCGCGAGTGATTCAAATACACGAGATGCAAAAAAACTTTGGTCTCGTGTGACACATACAACTTTTCACCTCAGCAGCGAGAACATAATAAATTATTAAAGGTATATGAACGTCGTCTTTTTGTCTTTGTTGTGGTTTTCAACATTGAGTAAATACTTCATATTATATATATAACAATAGGTACAGTCTCCGAAAAAGTGTTTGCATTGTTTAAAAATATCATAAGCTTTTAAATATTTTTCGCGAGACTTTTCAAGTAAGAAACTTACTCTGCATTATGTATTACTCCATTAATTCGTCTGGTGTTCAATTGTTGACTTCGTCACTGGACTCACTCAATTCACTCATATCATATTCAAAAATGTATTAAATAAGTACTTATTACTATTCTAATAATTTCCAAATTGCCTCTGATCGTGTACCAAACTCATAGATATCGAACTCTGTAGCTAGAGAAACAGAAGAAAATAATTAAAATTTGAATCCCGCTATTTTTTTAAAGATGCGTTCCGATACTACACCCGCTGCGTTCCGATGCTGCATCCGCTGTATTTACCACGATGTTCAAGATTGTTAAAATTATTAATAATTATATAGATACATGTTTGAACTTTGTTTTCAACAACATTTTTACTATTAATTTGATTATATAAAAATATAATCCAATTATTAAAAAAGTACCTACAATAATTTAATTTAAAACCTTAACAGACGAATTACAATTTTAAGGTTAAGAACTTATTATGAGTATCCGAACGTTCAATCGTTCGTTTATTTTTAGGTCTACTAGGATAAAATTTGAAATCGAAATTCGAATCGATTTGATCTTATCTCTCGCTCTTTTCGTATCGAAATGAAAGTGACAGATCAAACTGAAGTTCAAATCTTTCGAATTCAGTAAGCAGACCCATCATTGTCTTTGACTTTTAAAAGAAATAATGAAAAAGCTACTTTGTCTCACGCAGTGAGCAAAATCGGATTTTGCTCACTGTTTTTTAGTAGCAAAACCTGCCTGTTTGAGGTGCTGAGGTGAAAATACTTTTTTCTTGATATTCTAAAACTAGGTCACGGTGCTCATCCATCTTTAAATCTGTTGACAAAGGGTTCTAGTGTTTATAGTATGAGAGCTGTTAGACATTTTGAAGTAGGTATTTGAGGTGCGAAGACTCTTAATTCATTATGATATTTAAATACAGGAACCCAGAAAAGGTAAAAGGGAACAAATTGATCCATACTTTTTAAATAACTGTTATGTTTTGCAAGAAATATTTTTGAGGTATTCTGAAATTTAGAACTTTACAAAATATTTGCAGAATGGAAAAATAAGCAGGATAGATTACTTTATACACCGTGAAATTTTAGTGGTTGTTTTCCCGAAACGAGGTGATTTAGTATCGATTGTACAATCGATTTATAATTACTATTTTGACTAGAGTCAAAAATCCAATTGTGAAAAACGAAAGTCGAAAATGACCGCAAACCAATAGTAACGCTTCGTTGGTACTTAACTTATCGTACGATCGTACGCTACTTGTACCAACGAAGCGTTACTATTGGTTTGCGGTCATTTTCGACTTTCGTTTTTCACAATTGGATTTTTGACTCTAGTCAAAATAGTAATTATAAATCGATTGTACAATCGAAACTAAATCACCTCGTTTCGGGAAAACAACCACTAAAATTTCATGGTGTAGTGAGTCCAAGAATTCTGTTCAATAATCGAACAATATATTAGACATAGGACTTTAACTGACGAGCCACTTGCTAATGTTCGTATTTTGGCCGTGTAGTGCAAATCGGATTACCGCTTATATTAATAGTTATATACTGCTTTGCATTTCACGGTTAAGTAAAATAGGAACAGTGGCGTTTGGCTCATCAATCAAAGTCCGTGACCGTACGCTAAAATTTTATCAGATAACTATACCTTGACAAGCTCGTGCGCGGCGCTCGGTGGAACCCTGTCACAGGGAGACTCTGCTGTCCTTACCGAGATTGTTTTTCAGAAGTTCGGCAAATGCTGACTGCGACAGGGTTCCGCGGAGAGCCGCGCTCGAGTTTATCGGACTATAATAAAAATATTTTCAAAAAGACAAGTCGAATCGATGATATATGTTCTATCCCGATTTGACCTTAACTAATTAACATTGCATGTTACATAAAAGCTTTTAAAATGGCAAATAACTTATATGCGACAGTCAAATAAGTACTTCGTTCACCTAATGCGTTCGCCGAATTTGTTTCAAATGACTCGTACGAACGTCTTCATCACGTGGATCTACCGCGGCAGCCATAATACCTAATATTAAGACGGTTGTTGACGCTCGCCGAACGCGGCAGATTACCGTGTTCGTCACACTGTTGCGGTCACCGAATGTTGCACGGCGATTGACTTAACGTCATTGCCGCATTACTTGACACTATACAGTATGATTATTTCCACTTTGACACTGTCCCCATCTTAGTTTTAACCGTAAAGGTTCGTGTTACTGTACTAATTTTCATGGTGTCAAATATCTACTCAACTATTCGTAACAGCTCTTGGACTATGCAGTCTAATTGATGTCCTTTTTCCGATAAACAGCGAGGCGCACACATTCTAGGAATCTTGGCTCTTGAGAGAAAACTACTAATTGGCTTTTACTCGTGTTGAGCATAAATAAATCACAATTAAATTATTGTGAACATCCATTTAAATTATAGAAGGCAATAGAAGTGCATTTAGACCAAACGCATAAATCAGCATTCTGGTCATGATCCGTAAACGCATTCAGTGCATTCATCCAACTTTTATCAGATTTCATCCGACTCGATGGACTAAATATGTTGCAAGCGGGTACAAACCAATGATTCTAACGACAAGAACGACTAACAAGTGAAAGGAGGATGGGCATATTTGTATGGATTCTGACTAATAACGACAAGCTATAATTATAGTAATTGGAAAGGTTTTTTCGTATTCTACAACTTTTTATGTGGCGGGAACTCTCAAATCGCTTTGTAAAAAAACATATTACAACGCTTAAAAAACAAAATCATGACACAAAATGATCGTTAGTTACAAAACCTACATACTCGTAATCTGTAAAGCGATACAGGAACTTAGTATCGAAAAAACCTACATACTTAGTAAATATCAACTCAAACCACTTTAAATTCTGTGGCTCTAGTGAAAAAGGGGTTAAGTCGCAAGAAATTAAACAGCTGATTTCGACTTAGCCCCCTTTACACATAAAATAGAAAATAGCTGTTTAATTTCTGCAGACTTAACCCCTTTTTCACTAGAGCCACAGTTTTGTGCAGCGATAACTTTTCACACAATGATTTGGGACCATTTGGGACGAACTGCCATAGCATAATATAATAATATAATGCCACTTATAAGATATCGAAAAACTAAGTAGGAGGTCACTGGCGTTGCATTGTTCGGGCCCGGAAAATCTCTAGGTAGGTATACTATATTGATCATACATTGTGAGATCTTAGCTCAATGCTCCACCCTTCTGCTTCGCTTTTCACCCTCTTTAATTTTTAACTTTGTTTTATTTTTAGTAGGTTTTCGATTTCTAGTTATAGCGGACACAGAAATGCTTCGGTGAAAATTTCAAGTGTGACATACGTACGGATAGACGGACAGGCAGCGGAGTCTCACTGATAGGATCCCTTTGGCACCTTTTGGGTATGGAACCCTAAAAGAGCTTTTATTTCACTGTAGTTTTTTAGTGAAGCTTAGTTTCACATTAGCGTCTTTTTCCCAATTTGAATTGACTTGACACAGAAACAGCGTCTTCGTATCACGCGGAGCTCCTTCTTTTGTGTGTTTCGGCCCTTCGTCGGGACGACGCAAAGTTAATATAACCTAAACATACCTATGTTTCTGTGTCGATTAAAATTGGGGAAAAACGCGACTGGGTAAATAAAATAAGCTTCAGTAAAAAACAAGTGAGAAGAAAAAGCATCTGGGAAATAAAGATTTTGGTAAATTGATCTAGGCACATAAAGCAGAATTTATGCGAAAGCGTAAGTAACTAAATCCTGTTTGGTTAAAGCCGTCAAATGCTATCGGCTAGTTTCAAGGGTAACAAGTGTTGTAACTCAGACCCATTGTAACAATTTTCCCACCATTATATGTACCTGACGTTAATTGCTATAATATAGCTGTTTAAATTGTTTTACGCGTGATGTAATAAACGCAAGAACGTCGATTATCATGCGGGTTTTCTGTCGTGGTGTATCGGTAGATGGCGTTAGGATCGTGAGGTTTGACGTTACAGTGTTGCTGTACTGTTACTCGTCATCATCATCCAGCTCTTGCCAGCCGCCTTGCGAAGATGATCGCTCCACCGTGTCTGAGGACGTCTCACGCTACGTTTGCCGATTATCGGTTATCGGTTCTTCGGGTTATATGCCCGGCCCATTGCCACTTCAGCGTGCTAATGCGGTGGGCTACGTCGATAACTTTGGTTCTCTGTCGGATCACTCATCGGACCATGTCAGATTTACTCATTTAGTTATAATAATAAACCAATTTTACGTGACGCAAATGTTAAAGTTGGATCAAGATACTAGCGCCAAATAGCTACAAAGGAGTCTCTTTACCATTCAGATCGTATGGTATTTTGGCTTCTACTTAATTTCCATTCGCATTTTTCCCCAAATGCTTTTTTTTCACTATGGTTTTTTACTGAAACTTATTTTCACAATCGCGTTTTTTCCCCAACTTTAATCGACACAGAAACATAGGTAGGTTTAGGTTATGTTAAGTTTGCATCGGCCCGAAGGGCCAAAAGCACACAGGAGAAGCGCTCTCACGCGGAGCTCCGTCGACACTGTTTCTGTGTTAATTCAAATCGGGAAAACGCTACTGTGAAAATAAGCTTCAGCAGGAGAATTTAAATAGAGATTTTGTGTTAAGCAGAAGTCTTATTAACATAAATAATGATGTTCAATTTGATTGTCCCTGTTTGGACCACAAGAATTTCACTACCAGATTATTATATTATATAAAACATTATTTAAAATTTGCAAACTATTATTTTTTTATGGTCGCCAGGTTTACATAAGTATGCCAAGTTTCAGGTCAATACTACCTAGGAAGTAGTTGAAAAAATAATGGTTTAGGTACAAATTTTAAAACTACGACTTAAAGTCGACCAAGTAAGTGCTTTACCATTTTGTGAGAGTACCTAGGTATTTGCTTTTTAGAAGCTTGTAGGTAGGATTTCAGAATAAAAACAATAAGGCTGTCACACTGAGTTATTAGTGAAAATAACCTTTGATATTTTAAGCCATGTAACCGAAATTGAACTTTAAAGTGGTAAGGGAATTACTTGGTCGGACTATACGTATAAAAGTACGGAAATATTTTAAAAACTATTTTTTTCCCGCACAGTTTACGTATACGAGTATGTTATGTATCGAGTTTGTGTCAGTAAACGTATTATTTACTAAGGTACTGGCCACATGCTTTGAAACTAAGTACTTAGTTAAAACTGGCTCACGTCACCAACATTGTTCTAAAACTAACGAAACGAAAGTATCCACAGAGCTATTGCAATAGACAGGCGAAGGTCGGCCGAACATGGAAAAAAAATATGCCATTTAGACAAGACCATAGAACTAGTAATAAGAGGATACAAAATGTCGTTTGTATTTCTTCCGGAAGCAATTTCGACATCTTTACCGCGCTCTCCGGCTTGTGGAATAGGTTGGTGATGTCTGCCGAATGCCCTAAAGATGATGGACCCTTACACCCTACACATTTGTATTCACGCTCATTGAAAACTGATGTCAAGCTTTGTTCGAACCGTGTAACCATTTAAGGATTGCTGAAAAAGGGACCCGCAGCCTTATTGTCTAACGAACACGCGATTGGTTTCGTCATGGAAGCCCAAAGCAACTACGTATATAAGCGTCATAATGAAATCGTTTCGCGTAACAGAATGAAGCTAAGCGCGGAGGTAATTTAGATCACAATCGATAAGGGGATCTACTGTGATATTCAACCTCTCAATGGGGAGTCTCAGGCTGAAATGAGACCAGAGTGGCGTCGTGATCTCAAAGCGGGTGTAGACAAGCATGACGGGGATTGGTTAAAGAGGCTTAGGCAGAAGACTCCGCGCTGCCAGACCACCTCCCCTGGACTCTCGTTATGTTTGTGATTGCTGTGGCAGAAGATGCCGCTCTGGCATAGGACTCTTCAGTCTTCGCAGACGGTACAATCAACCTCCCCGTAACACCTGATTTTACCTGAGACGCTGCAACAATCTTCTGCAATAGATGACGTGGCCATTGAAAACTTCACATTGGGTTACATGGGTTGCCCGTTGAAGCAGAAGCAGACCTTAGAGGAGATGGTGGGGCGACTTGGACGCACGTGAAATCGAGTGGCAGAAGCAGGCAATTGACAGAGACGAGGGGAAGAAACAAGGAAGACTTCCCTGTAGTAGAACAAAGAATTCAAAGGCATTTAAGAGGGTTTATACCCGCTGAGCTGGCAACGTTGCATTTTTGTTAGTTTTTCTCAATTATTTCATAAAAATTGAATGAAAATTAAAAATGTTTTGTATGCAAATTGTTCTGATATATAAGTTAATGTGTCTACTGCAATAATAATTCGTGATAAGACTTTTATTTTCTTTAAAAACCGTTAGTTAAGTTAGCTATGAAGTATCTTTTTTGTACTTATTTTTTCAACTTCATTTTTTTATTACTTTTACGGTCATCCCGTGAAATCATACATTTCGTACTAAATACAAACTGAAATATAGATGCACAGAAAAAACCCCAGAAAAAAGACCAATGCTGGGAATCGAACCCAGGTCCTCAGCATTCCGTGCCGCGTGCCATACCCCTACACCACCACTGGTCTAGAGATTAGACACGAATCTTTCCTATACATCATACATTTCAATCTGCTAAATCATCACCTTATGCAGTGACAAACGCACATCTATGTTACACCCTCATCGAGAGATTTTAACACTCCTTCGGAACTAACCGCTCACCTGGACAAGAGATGGCGCTACTGTGCAACTTTAAACAAGTTAGCTATGAAGTATCTTTTTTGTACTTATTTTTTCAACTTCATTTTTTTATTACTTTTACGGTCATCCCGGGATCTCTTGTCCAGGTGAGCGGTTAGTTCCGAAGGAGTGTTAAAATCTCTCGATGAGGGTGTAACATAGATGTGCGTTTGTCACTGCATAAGGTGATGATTTAGCAGATTGAAATGTATGATGTATAGGAAAGATTCGTGTCTAATCTCTAGACCAGTGGTGGTGTAGGGGTATGGCACGCGGCACGGAATGCTGAGGACCTGGGTTCGATTCCCAGCATTGGTCTTTTTTCTGGGGTTTTTTCTGTGCATCTATCTATATTTCAGTTTGTATTTAGTACGAAATGTATGATTTCACGGGATGACCGTAAAAGTAATAAAAAAATGAAGTTGAAAAAATAAGTACAAAAAAGATACTTCATAGCTAACTTGTTTAAAGTTGCACAGTAGCGCCATCTCTTGTCCAGGTGAGCGGTTAGTTCCGAAGGAGTGTTAAAATCTCTCGATGAGGGTGTAACATAGATGTGCGTTTGTCACTGCATAAGGTGATGATTTAGCAGATTGAAATGTATGATGTATAGGAAAGATTCGTGTCTAATCTCTAGACCAGTGGTGGTGTAGGGGTATGGCACGCGGCACGGAATGCTGAGGACCTGGGTTCGATTCCCAGCATTGGTCTTTTTTCTGGGGTTTTTTCTGTGCATCTATATTTCAGTTTGTATTTAGTACGAAATGAATGAACCGTTAGTTAATAATTTGTTCGTTTTTAAAGAATATAAAAGTCTATCACGAATTATTATTGCAGTAGACACATTCAATTATATATTAGAACAATTGGTATACAAAACATTTTTAATTTTCATTCAATTTTTATGGAATAATCGAGAAAAACTAACAAAAATGCAACGTTGCCAGCTCAGCAGGTATAAACCCTCTTAAGGCTAGCAATTGACAACCAAATGGCCTAGCTAGTGGTTAGAGAACCTGGCTATGAAGCTCGAGGTCCCGGGTTCGATTCCCGCGTCGGGGCACATATTTTAATGAAAAATACGAATGTTTGTTCTCGGGTTTTGGGTGTTTAATTATGTATAGGTGTAGGTAGGGCACCAAAAAGAGGGAGCGACGAACTGGTTAAGGTTGCGGGATCGCGTTGGATGCGGATGGCATGGGACCGACCTGTTTGGCGAGCCTTGGGGGAGGCCTATTTTCAGCAGTGGGCGTCTTTCAGCTGAAATAATGGTGATGAAAATTAATCTAAATAAGTATGTTTATCCGTTGTCTAGTACCCACCCATAACACAAGCTTTCCTTACTTTGGGACTAGGTCAATCAATTGGTGTGAAATGTCCTGTGATATTTAATTATTTATTATTAAACGTTATTTTTTCCGTTAACGAAGAAACCACGAAGTATCTGACAATCTGTGCCTCATGACCACTCATGACGCAATTCCGTTCGCGAAGGCCAGAGCTCGCTCTCGTTCGGGATTCAAAAAGAACTGTATCGTTCGTTACGGTAATTCGTTACACATGATAGCTGCACGCTCGATTTGTTATACCTTTTTACAAGTTCTATTTAACTTGCACGGTGTTCGTATGTGAGTTTGTAAGCTTTGTAACAAGGATAATTAACCCTTAATAAGGTAGAGGCGATTTAGAGACCACATGCATTGACTTGGAAATTCAACCTTATTGTTTTAGTAATAAGTCACAATATCCACTGTAATTATCATCTGTAATTATTAAAAATATCCTTTTTAAGGTATGTAATCGATAGTTGCTTTTGATTCTGTGGTAGTATGCTCCAATAAGTGGGGCCTAAGCCTTATTAAGGAACGTGGTTTGTAAGATCCGTTTTTAAAATTTGCAAATAATTTTTCGACCACTACCTGGAGACCTATTGAGCTGAAATTTGGTTAACTTATGTAACTGACATTTCAATATTTTATAACCTGGTTGTGAAATTCTAGTAGAGTAGTCCACCCAGGGTCGCCTCCTTAGGAGGGAACTTTACAGCGGTTGCCTTCAGCTAAAAGAGAGTCCTATAATACGTCGATTTGCGAAACGTATTAGAAGCGGAGCGAACGTGGAGCTGTTCCCCGCGAGCGCCCAGCGAATTCGTTGCGTTTACGTCTATAAGGCTGGGACGGGTCTCCTTCGTAATCCCTAATATTGTTTGTCCTAAACTCAAATGCCATACCACTTTTGCCATAAACACTTTTGACATATCATACTTTTGTCATAATGATCATTTGCCATAATTATCTTATGTCCTAATGATCATAAGCCATAATATCACATGTCCTAATACTCTAAATCCCTAATATTGTTTGTACTAATACAGTAAGACATAAAACTTACGAGTCATAATATTAAAATCCATAATATTAAATGCCTTAACAGAACACTTGTTAAGTAGATAAGGTTGGTTTAGAACTGAGACCCCAACAGTAATGAACCGGTGTCAGAAAAATAGGTTAGGTTAGGGTAGAACTGCGACCCCTACAGAAATGTACCTCAGCCAGAAAACAAGTTTGATTAGAACGGAGACTCTAACAGTAACGAACCGGTGTCAGAAAAGTAGGTTAGGTTAGGTTAGAACTGCGACCCCAACAGAACCGAACCGCTGCTAGAAAAATAGGTTAGGTTAGAATTGCGACTCCTATAAAAACGAATAGCAGTCAGAAAAGTATTTTTTATAGAAAATGATAAACATTCATGTGTTTTCTTAAATATGGTCAAAGTCCACTCATTCCGAGAGGAGGCCTGTGCCCTGCACTGGAAAGTATATAGGCTGAGATGATGATGATGATGAGTATGAAATTATTATCATAAATATGCATATATTATGACAAACAATGTTAGTACAAAAGTGATTATGTCAACCAATATTAGGACATGTGACCATTAGGACATATGAAAATAGTGCAAATAAGCATTAGGATATTCAATATTAGGACAAACAATATTATGGCATTTACATTATGGCAAACGTTATTATGGCAAAAGATCATTATGACCAAAGTTATTATGGATTTTGAAATTAGGACAAAAGATATTATATATTATTATTATATTATTATTATAAGATATTATTATTTCTTTCTTTTTCAGGTTCAGGTTGCCCGGAAGAGATCGCTTCGAAGCGATAAGGCCGCCCATTGCTTACCTTATTTCTTTTTTGTCATGTACTTGTTTTTCTGTATTGTATTTTTTGTGGTGTACAATAAAGAGTCATTGTATTGTATTGTATTGTATTATGGATTCCAATATAGACCCGGCTGGGACACCATGATGCGTATACATACGCTCCTTTTCTAATATGTTCGCAAATCACCAGTGTGATATGTGATATGGCTAAGCTCCAAACGCACAGACAGCGGAGGCGTGGCGGTGCGCTGGCGGTGACGGTTGTAATATTCTAACTTGTATGAACGAGTTCGCGGCACTGTACCGCACAACCGTTCATACAAGTTAGAATATTACAACCGTCACCGCCACGCCCCCGCTGTATGTGCGTTTGCAGCTTTAGTGTAAGTACCTTTATGATCATCAAGGATAATGTGTGCGAAACAAGTATCCTGCGGTTTAGGCTGTGCGTTGTCTGTCGGTCACTCACGCTACTCTATTATAGGAGTAAACCCTTATTGAAGTTAATGGGAAATTTGTTGATGAAATACTGGTCTATACTATGACTGGACACGTGTTTGCTTGCCTTATTAGCATATAATTTAAGCGTGCTAAAATTTCGCCGTGTCAGAGGCGAATAACCTCTGTACATAACTGTATCATATCGTCATCATGACTTGACATTGACTTTATGATTGGAATAAAGGGTGGCGTGTATATGTAAGAACATTGATGAGATGACATAGATTAGGGTAGTACTTGACCGAAAATAGTTCAAAGTTCAAAAGTTCAAAGTTCTTTATTGTTTGTGAGGATTAGGTTACATTGTTGATAGAAATAACAATTTCATATAAAGAAACACCAATTCACTACCTTTTCAGGTGTACAAACAAACACAAAACATTATAAAATATACTGTTCATTAAAAACATCAAGTAAAATGTTATTAATAAATAAATCGAATTAAATAACATAATCAAATCTAACTAAGTAAATTAAATTAAATCTAATCAAACAATAATAAATAAAATCAAATCAAATTAAATTAAATCCAATTAAACTACATTACATTAAATTAAATTAAGATGAAACAAATCAAAAGGATGATGACGATGATGCAGTGAAATCAAATCAAACTATATTAAATGAAATAAAAAATAAAAACTTTAAATAGCCACACTACAGATTAAAAAATTCATTAATAGTATAAAAACATTTTTGTGCAAGCCATTCACGAACCTGTGATTTGAATATATTTAAGTTCGTGTCCTTAAAAATATCAGGTAGTTTATTATAAATTAAAATACACATCACATACGATGATACGATTAGAAGAAAGAGCTAGTTTCACAGAGGGTTATAGTATAAATAAGTGACTTAAACAACCACTTTATTGGAGATTTTTTAGTTTAATAGTGGATACGTTTACTTATGCAGTGCGATCTCATAAATAATACCTAACTGATTTTATAGTGTAGGTACGTACAGGAATTTAAAAATTATAATTAGAGTTAAGTTGTTGTTTTCGTTTGTTTGTTAATTCTCTTGTGTTTTTATGTGAAATGATAACGTAGCCATAAAAATTTGGGGAGCTGCTTCATGCACGACAGTCCTAATTAGTATGGGCAAACCCAAAACCCATGTCCGCTTTTAAAATGGAGATGGAGGGATTAAATCATGTGTACGAAATGTAAATAATGCTCAACAATAAAGATAAGGTAAACGTCCCTGTTCTCTACACTGACCCAATATCAATCAAATAAATACATCAATATTTCAATCCTAAGTCATAGTAAGAGAGATGACAGATGGGTGTCATCTACTGGGCCCTTATTGCTCGAAACTTTTGACGCGGTGTCTTTGAGCGCTTGCGTCACTACATAGAGCGGGCCAAGTATGGTCGGATCGAGAGCGCGCCGCGGCCGCGATTCGGGTAACGGTGACCGATTGTTCCGCACAAAAACCTATACGCGGCGCGTGACATACTTTCCTACAAGTCACGAGCGGTCAGCGTGTGCGTCTTGCGCATTATAGGTGTTACACAATGTAAGGACGAGAACTCTCTTCTGTGGACATAAAATTAGCGACGCCAAGCCAGCGAACTTAAGATTTATTTAAATTTGTACAGAATAATTGAATAAAAGTTAATAAAATGTAATATGATAAATTGATAATGTATTATATTTGCGAAACATAAAAAAAGCTTAAAACAATTTCCTTTTTCATTTAGGAACATGCCGATTTGGTAAGGTAAAACCACCAAAATGGCTTGCTGCACTTTGGACCGTGCAATGGTAGCAGACCAGATATAATAAATGAAACTGTAAGAAAGATGGCGCACTAGATGCGTGCACATAGTGTGCCATCTTTCTTATAGTTTCATTCATTACAACTGGTGCGTGGCACGCGCACGCATCTGGTCTGCGCCGGCCTTTAACACGTACACACACGGACAGACGGTCACGGACAGGGGTCCGTGCCTTAAAGTAGAACCTTATTACAATGGAATAAGAGCTACGTGCTCCACTTAGGGACTGTGAATGTGTTAACATAGATCATAACATAAAAGCAATCTTTAATTAATTACAATCCCGCGCTCTCCCACCGCTTGCGCCGGCGCGGTCAAGAATGTCTCGTCGTAGTTGTAAAACGTGTCAGGTACATGCTACCATCTGACGGCACTTGACGGTGACCCTTTTTGAGTGCTAGTAAAACTGCGGGACTACTGCATATTATTATAAAGAGATGTGTAGCTCGCGAGTGAGTGATTCAAAAGGACTAGGTATACCAGTTGGTTTAGTTCAAACGGGTTATACCTAACGTGACCATTTTTTGTGACCTAAAAACAGGACTTTTTTTTCTACACAAACAAATATTTTTTTTTTACAAATAAGGAAAACGTCTCTGTGCTCAACACTGTCCCAAAACATGGCGCCTTCAATTTTATGTCATAGTAAGACAGGTGACAGGTGTCATCTACTGGGCGTTGAGGTGTCGAGCATTGGTACGTTTACCTTACAAACATTTAATTACCTCCGAAATCATTTTGGATTATAATTTTTGACGAGACTTCATCATATTATTGTAACTAAATAATTTAAGTTAATTAATGTCGACAACTCGTCTTCTTATAAAATAATTGATAACATTCTCCTTTTCTGTTAAAAATTATACAAGTGTCCAACCGTGGGGAAATTTTTAATTATTTCCCCGAAGTTGGTCAGAAGTTGGCGGGTTTTAGATGTCGCCAACGCTTTAAATGGAGTAGTTAGAATGGGCATGGCAACCTCCATGTATCTATTGTGGAATAAACTCGCTAAAGAGACCGGCAAGCATACGACATTGTTAAAACCACCCACAACGAATTATAAATACAGCTACTTGTCCGTACTGTCCAACAAATATATTGTTTTCGGAATCACGACAAACATAAGCGAAACAAGCTACTTATTCAAAGTTATAAACAGTGGAGGTATTAGAATTAAACACGCTTATTTTGATTCTTTATAGGTACACATTTCATTAAATTCATTGAATTCTATTACCGTAAAACGGAAAATGCAGGGGCTACTTTGGAAAACAGTTTTTACGCCGTGTCCTTATTGTTTTAGACCATCTGTGGCAGTGAAATAACTACCTTGATAAATTATCTAACTTTTTACGTCATTTGCTCAATCAAGCTATTAATATTTGCGTTTTTATAACCATATTAAATCTATCAAAGTAGCTCCAAAATTTCCTAAGGTATCCAGTTTACCGTATTTCTATTTTTAATTGCGAATACATATTTATTTGATATTTTTTACTGATATTTCGGAGAAAGGGGCGAGGGCGCGTCGCAGCCGCGGCATCCCTTGAATCAGTTTTCATACTAAATGTATAGAAGCGTCGCGATCCAAAGCAGACTGAAGAGACGGGGCGGAGACGCGGCCTGCGCCGCGCCCTCGTCCCATGTCACTTCTGTGTGGCTTGCGTCTAAGCCTGTAGCTAGAGCTGCCACCCCTCCGGTTTGACCGGAGTCTACGGTTATGACTTATCATTGATGGGTAATTGGTGGACCTACGAGGGAAACTGCTTATCAGTCAACTTACTTAGTAAAGGCGGAAAATTTGAGAAATTTTTGATGTTCTCCTGGTATGCTTTTCTTTAAAGGTAGCCCTACCTGTCGCTCAGATATATATACACCCAATCCCTTAGACCCCGGGTCAAACACGGGTCTTATGTAACCGTATGTGGGGTATTTTGATCTTTAAAATTGCCGTAGTCACATTGCTAGCAAAAGAACTGGTGTGAGCGGATAGAACCCACCCGAGCGAGCTTATAAACAAAGCGTCACTTGAGATTGTGTAACCTTAGGGGTGGATAGGATCTGGTTAGTTTCATAGATGTCAAGATATTACATCCATATACTTATCTTAGGTACCGTAGGCCGGTGCATTTGATCAAGCCACTTTGATAGTTTTAACCTTTCGTATGCCTAGTGCCGTATCCGTACCTATACCTGTCGTGTGCTAGAGAGGCTCGGACACTTGTACGAATAAATGTCTTGGGACGCGTTAAAAGGTACAACAGGTAAAGATACGGCACTAGGCATACAACGGGTACAAATCGCTTTAACCCTTAAACCATTTGACAACCCTATCAAGACATTCTATTTGGTACCGTAAATGTTGCTGATTTGAATCGGCTTCGGTTTCTGTTTGACGGCTAATATATGGCTGGTATCAATTCAAGTGTTAAAATCGACATCGTTTAATGAGGTGTAGACAAAAAGAAGATTGATAAAGACTTCGACAAAGAATAGCAAATGCTAACAAAAATGCGTGAGTTTTAGTCCGACAAGCTCGTGCGCGACGCTCCGCGGAACCCTGTCGCAGTCAGCGTTTGCCGCATTTATTAAAAATAATCTTGTTAAGGACAGCAGAGGCTCCCTGCGACAGGGTTCCGCCGAGCGCCGCGCACGAGCTTGTCAAGGTATAGTCAGCAAACTACTTTAAGAGCCTACCGTGTTTTTGGCGCATTTATTGTATTCATTTAATCTCGTGCTGTATCATTACAAGTAAAGCTATAGTCTTGAAATTCATGTGTAAGATACTTGAGGATTCACTCTAGTGACAAGTGTTTATCGAAACACGATTACTTATAGTTCGCTCGATAGAAAAAAAATCCAAAGTCGTAGTACGACGGTAATACTGCACGGCAGGTCATGACTTTTTGAATGTTAATAAAACAAGATGTTTTCTAGGGCGTAGTGGTGCTACATTTTTAAAATATGTGGGTATTTGTTTTAGTAAAAAGATGATAACTATAAATTAAAAATTTTAAAAACCCCCAACGCAATTGGGCCATTCTACTTTTAGTTGACCAGTCATTTTTTGTACTGTGCTCTTCAAATATTTTTTTTACAAAAACGGTAAAGTCCTCGGTTTAAATCATTAAAGATTTAAATAGGCACATAATTAAGCTTACATTTAAAATTATCACTACGAATAAAAAGTAATCATTATTATCTATAAAGTAGGCAACGCAGTTCACATGCATGTCCCCGCCATTTGTATGGAAATTGATGTATTTTCCGCTGAGTTTCCAATTTTTTCCACAAAATTTCTTTGAATTTAAAGTTTTATTGCTTCAAAACATTAAATTTAGGTGTTTCAGTTTGTATATAAGTTATTTACACTTGAAAAAAATCACCAGGTATGCCTTATATTTCACAAAAGATTAATGGTTACTTAAAAGTAGAATGGCCCAATTATGTCACTCGTATGTTTGAACATTAAGTCAATGCCCATTATGCGTCTAAGATCCCTTCCGCAGATAACAAAAGAGCTTATAACTTTGAGACGGCTAAACCGATTTTGATGAAACATATCTAAGAACCATCGCCAAGAAACCTACTTTCTATTAAAAAAACCGCATCCAAATCGGTGCACCCGTTTAAGAGCTATGATGCCACAGACAGACACACACACACACATAGCGGTCAAACTTATAACACCCCTCTTTTTATGTCGGGGGTTAAAAATACCCAAAAACACGCGCAGTCCAACCAACCTATCTTGAGCCATCGTGCCTCCCCGACGCCCGAAATCGCCCACCCAAAATCGATTAGCGCGAAAAGCTCGGTAGGACCTTAAGGCCGCCCCGCAGGTCAGTCACCCCATTTTACGGTATGTATACCTACTACTTACCGCAAAAAAACTATGAGCTTCGTAGGCGCACGTACCAGAATCATCATCATCATTATCATCATCATCAGCCTATGTTCGTCCACTGCTGGGCTTAGGCCTCTCCCATGGCACGCCACTGAGCACGATCCTCGGCCACTCTCATCCAGATCTTGCCAGCCGCCTTGCGAAATAGCAGGGCGGCCGGGAACTGGGGGCCGTGGTTCGTGTTGACTTGCCATTTGGTCGGGTTTGCTCTAATTGTCACGCTGAGCAGGCGGGTTGGCAATCGCAGTATATTAGAATACCGACTGTTAATATATGGAACGGGTTATAATATCGAAAAAAAAATCAGATTTTTATAAAACTAACATAATGATATAACCTAATGGGTTCTATACAATGCCGTTTAGAGAACTTGTCGATTTCAGAATAAAAACTCAAACCCATTTGATGTTTTTAATACATTCGATTATTATATTTCGATATTCAGAAACGTACCCGTAGCTAAGTATAAAAAAATATAAAAGTTCAATATTTCTTCGGACACCATAGGTACTTAACTTTTTGAGTTGAACGTAGCTGTATTACATGAGAAAAGAAAATAAACTGTGAAGCTTATTGTCAAGTTTTTCACAATGACAATTTCCGCGTACAATTTATAAGTCTTTTAAAAAGCTCAAGGCGTCTGGTTCCACGGCTTACACTAGTCATCAATGTCCGTGATTTTTCTATATCAAAGAGATCTTTGTTTAAGAAGTACTTATGAAAGTTATATATAAAAAAGTTATTTAGAAAAAAAATATATAGATGTGGAAGAATCGACCACCGCTTCGAAAAACCTGTGTTGAAAATTGAGAGCCTCTGTAGAAGTTGTATATTCTATAGGCCGCATACTTTTGATTGGTAGGTAGGTATGTCATGTATGTATGTCATAACGTGTCATAACGGTTAGATGTTTTAAAAAAAATAATGAATCATATTCTGGATTGAAATTTTTTATTCAACCCACTGGGAATAGGTATATTCATTAACATATTTCATTTAATATTAAATACTTTTCATCCATTAACCAGATCGGTGAAGCTCGCTCGCTGTATACTCGGGTCCTACGCTATTAGGAAAAAGTCGAATTGGAATATGACCAATTAGGAATATGACGAATCAGGAACAAATAATCAAAATCTCTTCAAAGGCTTGAGCGTGATAAGCTAACACAGACTGATAGACAAACATACACACTTTCGCATTTATAATAATCATCATCAACATCATTTCAGCCGCCAGACGTCCACTGCTGGACGGCCTCCCTCCTTGATACCCAATCGTTACGGTTGGAAGCGACTTGCATCCACCTTGAAACTATAATAATACTATGGATATCTTAGCTAGGTAGAGACCCGACGTGCCTTATTACCCCCAGGTACCCTAGCGTGTACTAACAGGCATGTTTCGACACCAATTAAATTCATACACCAGTGACTCCCCCACTGAAGGGTTGGCGAACTGGATCGTACAGATACCGGGCACTATAAGTAGGTACATATATATAATACATTCGCATAGTGATTAAATTTGAGTGACTTTCCATAAAACATGGTCATGAGATCCGACTGTGTAATGTCCATGCCTCTATCTAATTTATTGAATCAGGCGTTACTTTGCGGAGGTTCATAATAATGATCTAAAACGATTACTTTGCTCACCCGCGACCTTACGATATGCTACCAAATGTTAGACTAACATTCTAACATTTGGTCTAACATCTGGTCCAATTAGGAAAGTACTAAGAGCAATTAAAAATTAGAAATGTTAATATCTAATTAAATATAAAAAAATACTGAAACATGTTGTTACACATACGTTAATCATTAAATTTTAGTTCCACCTTTTTCCTACCCTTGTTCCCACTCTGATTTACAAAAGCCGAAAATGTCAAGTTTCAAAGTAATATTTTTTCATCACTCGTTTATGTGTTATTGTTCTTATCCGTATTGTTTTAGCACATGTGCCATTTGTTCGATTTCTGGCTGATGGCATCTGGCAATTCCTTCTAAGAAAGGCTACCATTTTTTATGTTGCATCTTCCTTTGCTAAGTTGCCGTTAGCTGCATTTTAGATGGAATAGGGTTATACAAATTCTAAAATATCCGACAAAATCCCACTTTGTTGTCCGTCGGTCTATATTATAATGTCAAGATTTTTTTTCAGTAACGTGGACGTATCGATTTTAAATTAATACCAACTCTCAACAACGTCCACTTTCTCATCAAAATTTAATTATTTTCAACTTTTTAGTTCTTATTATTAACATCTACATAATAAAAGCATTTTTAAAAAAGATTTTTTTTTCTTTTGACTTTATTTTTAAATTTTTACTGGCCACCTTCCAGCTCCATCATCAGACCCTGGTTACCATCTAGGACTAATGTACTCGTCAGGACGAAGCAAACGAGCCCAAACTCGATGGGGTAGTGTCGTTTCATTATGAATTGCCTTTGGTCACCCTCCAGCTACATCATCAGACTTTGGTTACCATTTAGGATCAAAGTACTCGTCGTGTTGTTTCGTTACAGAGTTCCTATGTCCACCTTCGAGCTCTATCGTCAGATCAGCTCCATGTCATAATAATATTGCATCGTCACCTGATTTACACATGCATGCATAATTTCAGTTCAATCGGTAATTAAGCGAAACGCATGCATGCATAATTTCAGTTCAATCGGTATTTAAGCGAAACTTCTTTCCTCGCACGACAAAGATCTGTAGGCTTATTGTCTAACGCTTCTGACGCTTGCCTTCTCAATCACTAGGTATTTCTTTCTGTCAAACGGTATAAGATGGTGACAGAAAGAGACGGTGAAAGCGAAGGCAAGCGTCAGAAGCGGTAGACAATACGGCCTCTGGAATCAGCTTTCTGCGGCAGCATACCCGGAGCGTTACAACTTAGGGATCTTTAAAAAACGAGCCTACCAATTCCTAAAAGGGTCGGCAACGCACCTGTGATGCCCCCCGTGTTACGGGTGTCCATGGGCGACGGTGATCGCTTTCCATCAGGTGACCAGTCTGCTCGTTTGCCACCTCTTATATAAAAAAAAATAATAATTGGGAAGTGGGTCAAATTTAACTTGCAAGATTTGATTACAAACATCGGGACAGATGAAACTAAATAAAAGCTTCTCGAAAAGGTATCCATGTCAATCGGAAAATAATAACAAATCGAAGTCAATAACCTTACTTATTAACATTGGATGAGTAGTCTAGACGCTGCGGTGGAATATACGTAAATACAAACAATATATAGACTAGCAAAATCATTACACCTCCTTTCGATAAAAGTTAGTAACTTTGGAAACCGTGTTCCCGTGCAAAAACCGCGAAATCAAAAACCTACTTGGAAATATTGCGGATAATTCTAGAAGAATAGAAAGTGTATTAAAATGCATTTCTATGGCTTGTCGCCACCCTCGCTTTGGCATAAATGGTATAAGTTGACATTGTATCAGTTGACATTGTATTAACCAAGGCGTCGAGGTAATCCTTTTGTGTTTATTTCTAGTTTCTAATAGATGCTTTGTGACCTTAACTTTCATAATGTCACCCCAGACCACTTTCGTATCATATATCTTCTAAAACCTTTGCGGATTGGTTACAGTCTGAAAATAGACTTTCGTTTCTAAGTAATCTTTCCAAACTTTGATAAATTATAACTGTTTTCTAACATTAAATTTATACACAGAAAAGAAACGTGACCTGACTGAGTAACTCACCGACTCCCTGACTGACTGGCTCATCAAGTTTCGGCGCGTCTGTTAATAGAGAAAAGCTACCAGTTGTCGTCTCAATTGATATTAGCAGCCATTGTGTTAATTGGTGTAATCAAACATACTCTTACCTGGAAAGAAAGAAAGGGGATAATTTATTATTTATGACATAAGAGTTACAACAAAATAAAACCAAAAAATAGAGATAGTCCTAAACTAACTGTTGTTCGCGGTTTCGTCTGTGAAGAACTCATTTATCGTTACCCTGCGGGTACCGTGAAATTCGCTGGGACAAAAGTATTTTGAGTGTTAAGGATTTGTCACACTGGAAGCGGTCTGCGGTCGCGATCAGGTCAAATAGAACGCAGCCCGCATTATGTATGAACAACATTGTCGGTCTCTATATAGCGCGTGCGTGCGATCTGACCGTGCGGTCCGTGCGGTCAGATCGCATACCTATAAAAATATATAGAGACCGACAATGTTGTTCATACATGATGGTTGGTGAATTTTAACGAAACAAGAGCAAATGCAAGCTGAGATTTGAGTTAAATAACGCAAAGGTACGAGGATACTCCGATTGATAATATTCGTGTTGTTGTCACGATCACCGGATGTGATCCTGATTATGACCACGGGTGTGCAGCCAGCATACGGTCCATGGGCATTTTCGTTGTAAAAGTACAAGTTATCTAGAGAAGAAGTTAGGTACTTGGTGAGACTGGCATTTCACTATTGTCAGTGATATTATCATAAAGCACTATTTGTTGGTAACGGGCCTAGGGGTGGGCCTCGTTTGCCCTTATGGGAAAGACGTTACTGCCTACTAAGTATACAAGCGATTGCGCTGATTGACAAGGCACATATCGTGGTGCGGTCTTGAAATGATGGCATCATTGACCTTACAGTCTGCAATGTTACTTCGAACTGGTGATGCCCATCAAAATTAAATGGCTCTGTAGGGCTGTCTTCCATTGAATCATGTCTCTGATTGAAAGGTAAAAGGTACAAATGCCAAAATGTTTAAATGTAATATTGTTTAAAAAGTGCAAAATGTTTGTGCCACCAAGTCATTTTGTCTGAATATTTTAGGGGCAGAATAAACTTCATGTTCAACATGTTTTTTAATTCAGAATGTTTCCAAGGCAGCATTCACTGTGGTCTAAATATCCTTGTGTCTGGAAGTTTGTACGACAGAACACTCTATGGTCAAAATGTACAAAATGTTATTGACTGAATGTGCTTATTGACATTATAATTTTGACTTTTGTATAATTTGACAAAGGGATTATCGATCTCATTGACCATTTTCGGATCTTGGCCATTTTATCTTCTGTTCGTTTTTCTATCATACAATCGGGCTCTTAGGTTTTTTGGGGCATCTAATTCTTTTGTCTTTTGTTCATTAGAACATGTTTAAATTTACAAACTTTTTGACCATTGTACATTTTAATAATGAGACATTTTGAACCATAGTATATTTACTTAAACGTTTGTACCAAAATGACCTGTTGGCACGCCATTGCGATCGTATTCACCGCCTCTTTCTATATAAACGGTTTTTATTTCGTATGCATAAGACAATAAGACTTCTAATCAGTTTGATATTTACAAAATGTACGTCCAACTCACACGTAGCCAGTTTTTAAATTTCGTGCGGAATATGTTTAATTTGTGGCCATGAAAATAAGATATTAAGATCAAATTACTTAGCTTATCCTAATGGCTTGTTGCTATCCGAGCATTTAAACGATGCAAGAAGAGGCAGCCCTGCATCACAGATATCACGTCAATTACGTCGACACTTTTACAGCCGGCCTTTTTTTCTGAACGGTCACTTGTTTAGGCCCTATGGATATTTGTGTGGTCCTAAATAGAGTTGTAGTGTGGTTTCGGTTAATTTTATGATGTAGTTAATACTATAAGGATTGAATTACAGTCTACTTTGCTCTGCCAGTGTAAACCAAACTTTTAAGCGGCAAATGTACAGACAGCGAAGGGCGTGGCGGTGCGGGGGCGGTGACGCTAGCGGAACTTTAACAACGTAAGTGACGTGGTCACACATATTTGGGTCAAAAAACAAAAGTTGTCTAGAAAAAGAAAGAAGAAAGAAAATACATTTATTTACAACAACACAAGACACATAAATATTTTTACAAAAAGAACAGCACGAGGGCTAAAGATAGAGTGTGCCATTGCGGTTGTAAGTTGGACACTGCCTCAGCACAATGCTGAGGCGTTTATAGCAAGCACCCCAGCGCTGATTTTCAGCCAGCACCGTTGGTGATACCCGGTTCGCTATATAGATAGATAAACTGCACACCTAATACACATGCGTAAATAGATAATTTTGTAGATTATAGAAGCGAATAACTATAACAAATAAATTACTTAAGAGCGCGCGCAGGCAGGCGCGGTCTGGAGTTATGAGTTCTTTCGGATGTACCTACTGAGTCTCTTACGATAACGCACACAGCAGGCGGTCGGAACTCTCGAGCGGTCAAAACTCAGAACTCTGAATGCCGAACTCGAAACTCCAGACCGCTCTCTGTCTGCGCGGGCAGAATGCATGAATGTGGATTTATAGCTAGTTTGTAGTTTCTTTCTATAGTGTAATTGCCAAGTATATATACAACCCTACCCGTACTAAATCGAAAAGTGAAATAACCGAGACAATAAAAAACAAAGAAGTTTTGTGAAATAAACTGTCTATGGACAGCGGTGTTCATTTAACATCAGGTGACCCACTAGTTCGTTTGTCTGGCCTCTCTAACATAAAAAAAGGAGAGGAATTAAGTTTTCTGGAATGACATCAAATAGCCTTTAGAGTTTAGGCTTTCGCCCAAAGGCTCAAATCGCCTTTTCACTCCTAGGATTGGAGGGGAATATCTCTTCTATGGACATAACAGGCAATTGGTGTGAATTGTTTGTTTGTTTGTTTGTTTATACTCTTTGTTGTACAAAAGGAAAACAAAAAGGTTACAGAAAAAAAATGATAAGTACAAAGGCGGACTTATCCCTGAAGGGATCTCTGCCAGTCAACCTTTGTTATTGTCCCGTGATATTTTATTTGAAACTGTTACTTTAACTCTGTGACTCTAAGGCATACGATCCCAATATAGACATGACTTACGTTCAGTCCGTCCATCTAGCTATATAAAGAAGAAGAGCACTTTCGTGACTGGAACTATTATATTTAATAAATTGCCTAGTAATATTAAGTCGTTGAAACGGCCTCAGTTTAAAAAGAAACTCAAAGACTGGTTGCTCTGCAAATGTTTTTATGACCTAAATGAATATTTTATTTAATTTTTAATGTATCTCTTTATGTTATATTTTTCAATTTATTCTATACAGTTTTAATTTAAATTTTCTTCTAATGTTAAATTATAAGTCCGAAATGGGCAGACTGTTGTTACCTACTCATTTATTTATAACATGATCTTTAATGTACACAGTTATGACAGTAAATGAAATGATTGTGATTACTGTCTGACGTCAATAGGTAGAAGGGAGAATACCAAGTTTCCTATGTCACCTTAGTCCAGGGTTTTTCAACCTTTTGTTGTCAACGGCACACTTTTAGTTTCAGTAAACTTTCACGGCACACCAGTAAAGAATTCGGTATATTAGAGGCTTTGATTTATATGTAACGGACGTAGGGGTTGTATTGATACCCTTTAGGTTGGACTGCAATTAAGCATCGCGGCACACTTGAAAATGTACGCGGCACACTGGTGTGCCGCGGCACACCGGTTGAAAAACCCTGCCTTAGTCACTTCCCTCAGTTGTTCAATGTTCATGCGTTAATGTATTCATGGTATTTAATCGGCCCCCTTTATTTGAACCATTGAGCCAGAACGTTGAACAAATAGTCTTATTATTTGAGACTGAATACTATAGAAATTAGACGTGGGAGAATTATTGGACGTTTGATACGATACGACAGTTTCTTTAAGACTATTTTATAAGGAAATGTCAAAGGAAAGAGGAAGAGGTCGGCCTATAGTCGGACAAGCTCGTGCGCGGCCCTCCGCGAAACCCTCTCGCAGTCAGCGTTTGCCGCACTTATTAAAAACAATCTTGTTAAGGACAGCAGAGGCTTCCTGCGACAGGGTTCCGCCGAGCGCCGCGCACGAGCTTGTCGAGGTATAGGTTAGCTTCGTGGATCAAGTAGAGGAAAATGCCGGTGTCGTATTAGGAGATCAAAGAGATGGCTGGGCCATTCTACTTTTAAGTAACCATTAATCTTTTGTGAAATATAAGGCATACCTGGTGATTTTTTTCAAGTGTAAATAACTTATATACAAACTGAAACACCTAAATTTAATGTTTTAAAGCAATAAAACTTTAAATTCAAAGAAATTTTGTGGAAAAAATTGGTAACTCAGCGGAAAATACATCAATTTCCATACAAATGGCGGGGACATGCATGTGAACTGCGTTGCCTACTTTATAGATAATAATGATTACTTTTTATACGTAGTGATAATTTTAAATGTAAGCTTAATTATGTGCCTATTTAAATCTTTAATGATTTAAACCGAGGACTTTACCGTTTTTGTAAAAAAAATATTTGAAGAGCACAGTACAAAAAATGACTGGTCAACTAAAAGTAGAATGGCCCGGCTCATAGGAGGAATGAGTGGCAGATACTCCACCGACAAGTAACTCTTGTTATGAGAGGGAGGCAAACGAGCAAGCGGGTCATCTGATGGAAAATGTTCATAACCGCCCATAAGTATCAACAACTCAAAGAGAGTCTCCAATCTGTTGCCGGCCTTTAAAGGATTTAATGACTATTTGAGTTCGGTTCAAACGTCTGGTTTCTGAATTTAGCCGATGTGGCCTTACGGATTGACCTAAAGCCTCTCGAGTAGAGGGTCGCGGGTTCAAATCCAGGCTCGCACCTCTGAGTTCTCCGGAAGTTATGTGCGAATTTCATTTGAAATTTACCATGAGCTTTACGGCGAAGGAAAACATCGTGAGGAAACCTGCATACAACCTGCGAAGAAATTCAATGGTGTGTGTGAAGTTCCCAATCCGCACTGAGCTCGCGTGGGAACTACGGCCCAAGCCATCTCATTCTGAGAGGAGGCCTGTGCCCTGCAGTGGGACGAATATTGGCTGGGATGAAACATCGTAAGTAAACCTCAGGCCATTTTGTCTAACGCGCAGACGGTTGGTATGGTATAGCTTTCACCATCTCTTTCTATCATCATCTTATACCGTTTGGCAGAAAGAGATAGAGAACGCGATAGATAAATATGAATACTTAGAAGTTAGATGTCAACTAAGCGCCATAATGTATACATAAAGTTACTTGCATTTTTAGGGTTCCGTACCCAAAGGGTAAAAAACCGGCCAAGAGCGTGTCGGACACGCCCAAAGTAGGGTTCCGTAGCCATTACGAAAAAATCAAGTAATATTTTTCTAAGGATTTCGTATGTGTACGGAATCATCTAAGTTTAGGTATGTTTTATACCTTAGGCTACTATTTACTCTTAAATTACAAATAATTTCCAAGCAATCTTAGCCGCTATAATTTTCCTAGTAAATTTGATGTATTTACTACCATTCTAAATTTTTTAAAATTTTTCCACCTAACAGTTTAGATTTTATTGAATATTTCGCAAACAGATCACTGAATAGAAAAGTCATGTTAGCAACCTCACAATGGTTTTAAAAGACCTATCCAAAGATACCCCACACTATAGGGTTAGTCGAGAAAAAAAAATCACCCCTACTTTACGTCTATGGGAGGTACCCTAAAAAAAATTGTTTTAGTTTTTTTTATGTAATCACTTTGTCGGCGTGACTGATATATATATTCAGCCAAATTACAGCTTTCTAGTACTAACAGTCTCTGAGCTTAGCCGCGGACGGACAGACAGATAGACAGACAGACAGACGGACAGACATGGCGAAACTATAAGGGTTCCTAGTTGACTACGGAACCCTAAAAATGGGACCCTATTAATAAGACTCCACTGTCCGTCTGTCTGTCAGTCACCAGGCTGTATCTCATTAACCATGATAGTTAGACAGTTGAAATTTTCACAGATGATGTATTTCTATTGCCGCTATAACAACAAATACCCACTAAAAATAAAATAAAGTAAAAATTAAAGACGGTCGTCATACAAGAAACGTGTTTTTTAGCGTTTTTAACTCGAACTTTATAATGGCTTTAACTAGACACTTGAAATTTTCACCGATTATGTATTACTGTGACCGGTACATCAACAAATAATAAAAATATAATTATAATAAATATGAAGAGGGGTCCTGACTAACCAATACAAAATGATCTCACACTGCGTACTTTTACTTAGAAGCAGGATTCTGTTAACACTGGATTAACTTGACGACCAGAAAGCCTAGTTGTTACAGAACCTGACTACGAAGCTTGAGGTCCCGGGTTCGATTCCCGGTCGGGGCAGACATTTGTGTGAATAATACGAATGTTTGTGCTCGAGTCTTGGGTGTTTAATATGGATTTTGAGTATGTATCTATCTATACACCGTGAAATTTTAGTGGTTGTTTTCCTGAATCGAGGTGATTTAGTTTCGATTGTACAATCGATTTACTTACTTACTTTACTTTCGCTGGCTCAACGACCCGAAGTGGATCTTGGCCTCCGACATCAAAGTGCGCCATTCCTTCCTGCTCTGTGCCAAGTCTGACCAATCGGACACGTCCAGCTCTTTCAGATCCTTAGCCACTTCATCTTTCCAGCGGTATCTTGGTCGACCCACCGGACGCCGTCCGGATGGCCGCCCAAGATACACTCTTTTGGCAGCTCGATCCTCTCCCATTCTTTCCACATGCCCCAGCCATCGAAGTCGGGCAGCTTTTATTTCCCCGATGATATTCGGCTCAAACACTAGCTCCTCTATTTCCCGGTTGAACCTTCGCCTCCAATTTCCGTCATCGTCCCTTGTTGGACCCAGAATCTTTCGCAAAATCTTACGTTCCGCAACCAAGAGTTTGTTTTCCTCCTTCAACGTTAGAGTCCAAGTTTCACACCCGTACAAAAGAATCGGCCTAGTGACTGTATTGTAAACGCGGATTTTTGTAGTTTTGCTTATCAACTTGGACACCAGTACTTTGTGGAGGGCTGCTGTACATCTTAGCGCATTGACTTATTTTTTAAATAATCGATTTATAATTACTATTTTGACTAGAGTCAAAAATCCAATTGTGAAAAACGAAAGTCGAAAATGACCGCAAACCAATAGTAACGCTTCGTTGGTACCTAACCTATCGTACGGTCGTACGCTACTTGTACCAACGAAGCGTTACTATTGGCTTGCGGTCATTTTCGACTTTCGTTTTTCACAATTGGATTTTTGACTCTAGTCAAATAGTAATTATAAATCGATTGTACAATCGATACTAAATCACCTCGTTTCGGGAAAACAACCACTAAAATTTCACGCTGTATAAGTATGTTTATCCGTTGTCTAGTACCCATAGTACAAGCTTTGCTTAGTTTGGGACTAGATAAATTGGTGTGAATTGTCCCGTGATATTTATTTATTTATTTATTTACCATAGTTACGACTGTTTACGGCGAATAATTTGACAAACCTAAAAATTCGTACGGAAGCCGCGGCCACTCGCACTTGGCCAGTTTTTTTAATTGTATGTGTCTCAGCTTAAGAAACAGGTTATTATAGTTTTCTAAGCCGGCAGTGGCACTGACAACATCAGAACAGCGAACGTTTGAGACCTTTTGTTACGCCTACACCATGATCGACATAGATAAAAACAGTTCCTGTACATGTCACGCTTTTTACTGTGCTAACTTCTTGAGCTCTTGCGTACTTTATAGCACAAGTAAATTGCAAGAGTAACGCCCTAAGTACTACACTTATATCAATGAATAATACTACATTACTGAAGAGACCAGTATGACACATATTATTGGTCGAAGCTTGTATAGTGTTTTTCTCAAAAATAAAACATAAATAAAACTACAAAAACAAAATAAATTATCTACATGGCAACGAAATATTTAATTTTGCCGCTCTTTTCAAAGTGCCTATGCAACTTCGTTGCGCGAACGGCGCTGCTATTGTTCTTCTTTTAATAAGGCGTTCCGTGTACCTACTGCCTAACTCATAAGATTAAATATTTGCTAAATGGAATGAATTTAAAAGTAATCCATTTATATTTATGTTTCAAACAATAGAAATCCTAATAAAATCATATTTAAAAGTATAATATTTAACATTTATAATAAATTATACGTTTATTTTTCAACCTTTTTAATGACCCAAAGGTGAGGCAAAAGCCTCTATGCCTCTATTCCTATATGCCGAAACATGCTCTTTAAATCTAGTATTAAAACTTCGGCCTGTCTGTCCTACGTATATCCCATTGCAGTCATTACAAGTAAGCTTGTATACCCCCGATCTAGTTTCCTTATCTACCTGTTCTTTGTGGTTACATAGCCTAGAGTACAAAGAGTTGTTAGTCTTAAAGGCAACATTAATATTGTTTGATTTTAAAATGCCATAAATCTTATCAGACAGACCCCCAACGTAAGAGATGCTAGATCTATAGGAATATAGGAATATATAGATATATAGGAATGAGCATCCAGATAGATCGAATTTTGCAAAACATTTGTTGGAATCAAATCATTCATTGTTAGATTCAGATTCGTATGAAGTGTTACATTATTGCGGCAAGGGGTTGCGTCTGGATGCTCTGGAATGCATGGAAATAATTAGGTACAACACTATGGGGTCTATTATTAATGAACAGGTAAATTTAGTATCTTCTCCTTTACTGCGGCTTGGGTCGAATTTGAACAGTTAGTATTAATTAAATATGCCTTATAAATAAATAAACAAAAAATTCAAGGTAGTTTTATAATATGTCAATAAAAGTTAATTTTTGTGGGGTAGTTTGAGAATAAGAAAAATAAAGTGGGTACTTGAGAAGTTACAGTGACAAGTTAAAACATTTGTTTTGGTTTGTTAGTTTAACATTTGGTAGCATAGCATACGGTTGTGGTAACTCTGAAGATGAGCTCTGATTGAGTTCGAAACGCGTCAGTGTAGCTTGGTGGTGGTGATGGTTGGGTTTATGTGATTTGTGTGTGTTCGTACAGTGTGGAGGTGGAGGAACTGCATGAACGCACATTTCTTGCATAAACGTAACTATTGTAAGGTCGCGGGTGAGCAAAGTAATTGTTTTAGTTCATTAATATGGACCTCCGCAAAGTAACGCCTGATTCAATAAATTGGTCCATTAGATCGGTAGATTTGCGTCGCATCTACTTACTCGACACTTTTTTAATCCGAATTGTCCGGTATGTTTACTGCCGTTTCGTCAACCGACCGATTAAGATAGCCGCAAGACACACGAAGAGACGTGGGACGGGGGCGCGTCGCAGTAGCGGCGCCCCTTGTATCAGTTTTCATACTAAATGTATAGAAGCGTCGCGATCCAAAGCAGACAGAAGAGACGGAGCGGAGACGCGGCCTGCGGACAAACGACGCGGACTGCGACGCGCCCCCGGCCCACGTCTCTTCTGTGTGGCTTGAGCCTTTGAGTCATCATTAACCACTTTTACAGAACAGTGGGACAAACATGTATGTTTATCTGCAAAAACAATCAAGCAAGACACATCAGTTTATTGCCCTGTTAATTGAGTGTGCATGATACCAAGGCCCATAGTACGAATTTTTCAAGATGTCCCGATCTCTTTAAGAGCCCATCTTTCGAACAAAGCCATTGTATTCTATTATGTCCTCAAGTAAATAATCCTCAGTTTAAAATGAGCGGAAATAAAAGATAAAATGGTTAATTGAAATAACGACTTTATTATTTATAGCAGAGTGTTCATTTTAATTGAAACTTTGAGTGCTTTTAGGGTTCCGTAGTCAACTAGGAACCCTTATAGTTTCGCCGTGTCTGTCCGTCTGTATGTCTGTCTGTCCGCGGCTATGCTCAGAGACTGTTAGTACTAGAAGGCTGTAATTTGGCATGAATATATATATCAGTCACGCCAACAAAGTGGTAAAATAAAAAATAAAAAATAATTTTTTTTAGGGTACCTCCCACAGACGTAAAGGGGGGGGTGATTTTCTTTCTCGACTAACCCTATAGTGTGGGATATCGTTGAATAAGTCTTTTAAAACTATTGTGGGGTTGCTAACATGATTTTTCTATTCAGTGATCTGTTTGCGAAATATTCAACTTTAAAGTGAAAATTTTCATTAAAATCGACCGTCCGCCCCCCTCTAAAATCTAAACTGTTAGGTGGAAAAATTTGAAAAAATTCAGAATGGTAGTAAATATATCAAATTTACTAGGAAAATTATAGCGGCTAAGATTGCTTGGAAATTATTTGTAGTTTAAGAGTAAATAGTAGCCTAAGGTATAAAATATACCTAAACTTGGATAATTCCGTACACATACG
Organism: Archips crataeganus; assembly: GCA_947859365.1. Classification (NCBI taxonomy): domain Eukaryota; kingdom Metazoa; phylum Arthropoda; class Insecta; order Lepidoptera; family Tortricidae; genus Archips; species Archips crataeganus. Next base: position 5,329,014 of record OX402045.1, on the reverse strand, counting down.
AAATCCTTAGAAAAATATTACCTGACTTTTTCGTAATGGCTACGGAACCCTACCTTGGGCGTGTCCGACACGCTCTTGGCCGGTTTTTTTGTTTTGGCTGCATTGTCTACGACGCATTCAATGTTGAAAATATTACCTGCCAACAAAGTTTAATTAAAAATGAACTCTCTACTGTAAATAATAAAGTCATTTAGTCAGTCAAAAACCTCGTAGCGCAAAATCGATGATCAGGACAAGTGAAGTTTACGAGTATAAATCAAGGTGCATTTTCGTTTACATGTTGATTTGAGATACGAGACATACACACATACAGGAATTTAATTCCAACCCACCTAAGTTTGAATATCGTACTGCAAACTGTCACCGTCACCATAAGCACTAGCTACGATGTTGCTTTGACGTATTGTGAAGAGCGTGTCTGACATGCCCAGGATAGGGTTCCGCAGCCGTTACGACGACTATCGACTATCGTATTCACCAAGTACTTATAATATTTTTCTAACGATTTTGTACGTAACTTCCCAAAAAGCTATATTTTATAGATCAGGCTGCTATTTACTCACTACTAATAAATTCTCAAGCAAACTTAGCCATAATAGTTTTCCTTGTTAATTTAGGTATGTAATTTACTCCCATCATGGTTTTTAGGGTTCCGTACCTCGAAAGGAAAAAGCTGAACCTTTATAGGATCACTTTGTTGTCCGTCCGTCCGTCCGTCCGTCTGTCTGTCAAGACCCTTTTTCTCAGGAACGCGTGGAGGTATCAAGCTGAAATTTATATCAAATACTCAAGTGTACGGTCCCTTGGAGCTGTAAAACAATCAAACTTCTAAGCCAACGTAATCAAAAGATACAGCCGTTTATGCCGCAAAGTTCCGCAAATTTTCGAAACTCGCAAGGGAATCAAAACCTACAGGGTACTTCCCGTGAACTCAGAATCTTGAAATTTGGCACGAAGTAAGGTCTTATAGCACAGATAAAGGAAAAATTGCGAAAAGCATAATTTTTTTTGTCTGTCTGTCTATATCAGTACCCAATCTACAATGATCCCACACTGCGCACATTTTGCTTAGGAGCAGGGGTCTGCTAAGACTGGATATCATAGATACATATAAATTTGTACGGAACCCTCGGTGCGCGAGTCCGACTCGCACTTGGCCGGTTTTTTTCAAAATTTTCAAACCATCTGTTTAGCTTTTAGAGAGAGGGGAGGGACGTTACATTTACACAAAAAATGAGAATAATAATAATATTAATAATTCATTTATTACATGAAAACGGGTACAGAAGGAAAGATTTTAAAAATTTAGTATGCATATGACCGCACTTAAAAACACTTTTTAATGGCACTTTAAAGTTGAATATTTCGCAAGCGAATCACTGTATCGAAAAATCGTCTTTACAATCCTATAATAATTTTAAAAGACCTATCCAACAATATCCCACAGTATAAGGAAAGACGAGAAGATAAATCACACCCTCTTTACGTCTATGGAGGTAGGTACGCTAAAAAAATATTTTCATCTCTCATACTCGGAAAGTGGGGCAAATCATATCCGACTACGGGAGCAAAACTATACTTTCTTCCCTAGGGTAGAAATGAATTTAAAAAAATAAAGGCATTGGCTGTCAATGGAACACATACGCATTCAACCAAGCATGGGCGTATACATACATGGTATCATGGTATAATTAAGTATTGAGTTTTTTTCTTAATTAGGCATATTACAAATTTTATAATGCCAGCGAAATGGTATTAAGTTAAATTATTAATTTACATTACCTACCTACTTTCTTATTTAGGCACTTGAACCAGAAAAGTTAAAAAATCTTAAGAAAATTACCTTCCGGCAGTCGGGTAAAAACACGGTTAACGACAATGTTATAAATATGTCCACTCAGCCTATCTCTTTACAGCTTAACTCCTTCGTTCAAATTGGTTACTTACTTATTTTACAAATAAATTTACTAAAATACCTACCTACTTTATCTACTGTTTTCATTGATTATTATATTGAACAATTTAAATTTTGTTAAATTAAATATTGTTTAACAATAAGCTCTACTGAAATATTTTACAACGATCATATTGACCAGTTTAGACATTTTTATTTATTTATACTTATATTTTCTTACTTTCCTTGTAATCGAAATTAAAAGCGGAGTGTTTAACTCGGGGAAAATATCAATACCACCCTCGAAATATTGGCACCCTCGCTGTGCTCGGGTGCCAAGTAACCTCGTGTGATATTGGTTATTTTCTTCCCTTGTTTGAACAATCTACTATTTCCACATTTTATTTCACCGTTTTGTCGGGGTAATTGCTACATTATATCCATGCAAAATTACAGCTTTCTAGCACTTATAGTTTCTACGCTAAGCTGCGGACGGACGGACAGACAGACATGGCGAAACCATAAGGGTTTCGTTTTGTCATTTTGGCTCCGGAACCCTAAAAAGGCGACTTCCTTGATAAAGTGCTTCGTGCAAGACTAAGTTACCATCTTGTTAGTATTTTATTGATTCAATTTGTGCTTGAACTAGTTCGAATGTGGGCTTCTGGTTTGGCCGGACGGCGTGGGAGTCGATGACGTCACTATTCGCTTGTGCATTTTTTGTTTTAAATTTATTAAAAAATAGGTGTCTTTGAATATACTCTAATCTTTTTTTTGACTATCCTTTTTCTAGTAGTTGCAACAACCCTCTATAGATATCAAAAGTTTACATGTCATTAATTTGACGTAAACTAATTAAGTCCATGTAGTGCAGTATTTATTTGATATCAAACGTCACTTAATAAATACGGCGATTGATGGACGGTCGCCAGTGTTCGGAAGTCGTCGTAAACTGCGAATAGTCTCTTGCTAAAGGCCGATGTGCAATCTTTATCGCCGGCTTAGATTATTTATACACTAGATAGAGCTTCGGCGGCATGAAAACGTCCCGAAAAATATAAGCCAACTTGGCTTATATGTCATTTGCCTCCCTTCAGTTTGAATGACGTAACACGATCGTAATGAAGCTGTCAAAAGAAATTTGTGGACGTTTTGTATCGCAATGTTTGCTGCTGACACTATCTAGTGCATAAATAATCTAAGATCGCCGGGTAGGTACTGTAAATGTGTGTCAATAGTATAAGTACAAATTCTTCGTATCTAGCACTGAGTACCGTTACTCAGCCAATGGCAGTTAGACAGCAATGCCCAATAAAAGTCTTTCGTCGGAATCTAATTTGTGTCGGCTTCACAATTCTATAAAACTAGTTGTTTGTACGTAGGACATTAAAACTAATGACGTCGCTTAAAAACTTTAAAGCGGGTCCAGGGTTGCGCACGAATTTGCAAGCCAACAAAATAGAAGTTTCTTAATTGAAACAGCGCTGGGAAAAATAAAGTAAAATTTGGGGACTAACGTTTTTCTACCCGGTCGAATTTTTTTACCATTAATTAGCTGCCCGCTTCGTATGTGTGTACTTCTAATAAAAAACCTTTTCTTCCCTCAATAGTAACTAACACAAAAACCGGCCAAATGCGAGTCGGACTGGCGATGGCGCACGAAGGGTTAAATTCCGTCCGTACCATTATGAATAAAAACGGCAAAAAAACACGTTTGTTATATGGGAGCCCCCTTTAATATTTGTTTTATTTTAATTTAATTATTTATTTTTAAAGTGAATATACCTATAACATAACTAAATATTCTGTGAATATTTCAAGCGTCTACCTGTTGCAGTTATCAATATCGAGCAAAAACAAGCAAAAAAAACACGTTTGTTGTATCGGAGCCACCTTAAATAATTAGTTTATTCTATTCTTTAGTATTTGTTGTAATAGCGGCAACCGAAATACATCATCTGTGAAAATTTCAACTGTCTAGCTATCACGGTTCATGAGATACAGCCTGGTGACAGACGGACGGACAGCGAAGTCTCAGTAATAATAATAAGGCCCCGTTTTTACCCTTTGGGTACGGAACCATAAAAAGAAATAGACAAATTGGTGCAGCCGTTCTAAAGTTATAAATCCCACGGTATTTTTTATGAAATCGCAGAATTTTGATTCGATCGCCAGATCTATAAGCTGCCAAGCGTGCCATTTACGAAGACGCGGGAATTTGTCAAAATTAGACGTTAATGACATTGCAATAAGAACCACAGCGCGCGTCATCATGCATGACTGGATCTTTAAAGGTGGCGACTGACTTGTTGCCTTTGCTTGTAATGTATTGTTTACAGCGATCGTGTTACATTACAGTTACATTACAGCTACACAACGAACGCTAATTTTGAGCGCCCTCCTCATTTTGTACTCTATCTCCAGAGGCCGTATGTCTAACGCGCGGACACTTGCTTTTGCATTCACTATTTCTTTCTATCAAACGATATAATTTGGTGAGAGAAAGAGATGATAATAGCGATGGCAAGCGCCGGCGCGTTTAAATAAAATAAATAAATAAATATCACGGGACAATTCACACCAATTTACCTACTCCCTAACTAAGCAAAGCTTGTACTACGGGTACTAGACAACGGATAAACATACTTATATAGATAAATACATACTTACTTAAATAAATAATAGAATGAAAAAAAAAAAAATTAAACATCCATGACTCGAACACAGACATTCGTATTTTTCACACAAATATCTGCTCCGACTGGGAATCGAACCCAGGACCTCAAGCTTCGTAGTCAGGTTCTCTAACAACTAGGCTATCCGGCCGTCAAAATCTGACCATACGGCCATACGGCCTCATGTCATTCGGTTTACCAGTACTGACTTGTAATGTAACACTCAAAGCGATTCGCGTAAAATTTACAGCCGAGTGGAGCACGCGGCGCTCGTGTCCGGGCGGCTCGGCTCACTCCACCGACTGCTGTAATGCTCGGGTTGTATGGTATTACATAATACATTACACAGAAATGTTACAAGTTATTTTAATAGTTTGCGCGAGCGATGCCGCGGGTGAAGGCTAGTCTTAAATAGTTTTTAAACAGTATGCTTAGTATAAATTTTTACGTCACGAAATACTTCTCGATCGCGTTTACGTAAAAAAATCAATTACTAGGGAAACATGTACAGCGCCTCCGCGGCCGCGCGTCCATGTTTCCATAGACTTGAAATTTTTACGTAAACGCGATCGAGAAGTATTTTGGTGAGGTAAAACTTATACTAAGCGTACAGGTGACTGCGATTTCTCTGAGTCCCGAGCACGTTCACCGCGCCTTGGCGACTGGCGCAAGGTCACGCCTTATACGGACCGTGACGCCGACAGGTTTACAATTAAACTATAAACATTAAAATTAGAACGAGTAACGAGGATTTTAAGCTAATTCTAGCCTTAATAACCTTTGTATATCTACATGTATAAAATACAAAGTCCTGAACTCCTGTCTGACTAACTGCGTGATATGATGTAATATATCAACGCACAAAATCAAATCAAAATCAAAAAAATATTTTTGTAAGTTAGGCCATTAAGGGCCCGTGCCTTAAATACTACGTTCCCAAAATACCACATGCACAAAATAATGACATTCCACTAAATAAATTAGTTCAATCGGTAATCTTCGATTTTGTAACGTGGTACAACGTGAATCTGGTGATTATAACAGTAAAAACCAATTTAACCAGATAAGGAAAAAACTGGATTTATACTTATATTTAATTCGGTGGGACCCTATCTCGTAACTATATAGACGTGCGGTAAAAAGGGATTTTTTGAATTTTCGGCGGGACAGAGATCGGGAGTTGACAAAAAAATTTATTTGTGCGTCGCAATTCGCGGATAAGAGCTAGTATAATTAATCACATTAAAATTAGAATGAGTAACGAGAATTTTAAGCTAATTCTATCTAACCTTAATAATCTTTTTGAATATGCTGTGCAAGCTATATATGAGCTGAGCTCGCTGGCTGGTATGTTTACAATTTGTTTACAATCGATGTCAAGCTCATATACTTATTTTTAGGTAAGTATCTACTTACTTCTGAACTGAAACAATTACTTTGCTCACCCGCGACCTAACGTTAGTTACGTTTATGCAAGAAATGCGTGTTCATGCAGTTCCTCCACCTCCACACTGTACGAACACACACAAAACACATAAACCCAAACTATCACCATCACCAAACTACACTGACGCGTTTCGAACTCAACCAGAGCTTATCTTCAGAGTACGTATCACAACCGTACGAACGCTATGCTAACAAATGTTAGACTCACATTTGGTCTAACATCCGGGGTTTGCTAATAAGCTGCGCTGCACAATTTAAAATTACAACCCGAATCTAGCTGGCGCAGAATTACTGAGCTAGTCCACGTTCTTCGGAACCCTCAGTGCGCGAGTCCGATTATTATTTGACCAGCTTTTTTAAGTTTTAATTTAGTTTTTAGGGTTCCGTAGTCAACTAGGAACCCTTATAGTTTCGCCATGTCTGTCCGTCCGCGGCTAAGCTCAGAGACTGATAGCACCTACTAGAAAGCTGTAATTTGGCATGAATATATATATCAGTCACGCCGACAAAGTGATTATATGAAAAAAGTAAAAAAAAATTTTTTAGGGTACAATAGGGGTTTGCTAAAACCATTTTTTGATTAAGTGAATATTTTCGGAGATATTCACTCCGAAAGTTCAAAATAATGTGTCGCCCCCCTCTAACTTTTGAACCGCACGTCTAAAAAATTTGAAAATGTGATTACGTTATTTAAACCTAATAAAAACTTTCTAGGAAAATTATTTTGAACTTAATCAGTTGAGCAGTTTTTAAGTTTTTGTAAAAAAATATTTCTAAATTAAGATTGTAATTTAACCGCCATTGCAAGCATTTTTTTCTTTAAGTACCTATAAGATCACGCTAACAGTATCTTATTGCAAATAAAAAAAAAATATTACATCTGATAAACAATCAACATACATACTAGTTCTAGTAGACTGTAGATTAGATTAGTTACCCAATTCGCCGATAGATGGCGCTGTACCGCCGACGTTGGGACCAAAACGACCACATTAATAAAGTATGCTAAGATTTTAACGTACCTACTACGGAACCCTATCTTGGGCGTGTCCGACACTCTCTTGGCCGGTTTTTTTTTATTTATATACCTACCACCCAGCAACTCTGCATTTACATGGATTCATTGCGAAACATAAATTGAAATTCACTTTGAGTATTCTCTATGATCGACTGATCGTAAAAATTCGCAGAGAAATGTTTTTTATACCCGCTCCATTGAAGGTAATTACGTGACCTACATTTACCTGGTAAGTACATATTCAGTGCATAGTTGCACTTTTACCCGTTATTACTTTATTCGCCTAGGCCGCCTAGCAACGAAAATACGGTGAAAAAAAACACTTTTCTTGTATGACGAACGACGAACCCTTTTAGTTTCAAACTAAATACAAACTGAAATATAGATGCACAGAAAAAACCCCAGAAAAAAGACCAATGCTGGGAATCGAACCCAGGTCCTCAGCGTTCCGTGCTGCGTGCTTACCCCTACACCATCACTGGTCTAGAAGTTAGCGACGAATCTTTCCCATACATCGTACAATTCAGTCTGTTATAATCACATTTAGGCAGTGATAAAGCGCATCTATGTTATGCCCTCTACCGAGAGACTTCAACACTCCTTCGGAGCTACCCGCTCACCTGGACCAAGAGATGGCGCTACTAGGCCAACTTTTACAAGTTAAGTATGAAGTATCTTTTTCTATTTATTTTTTTATTTTCTTCAACTTCATTTTTTTTATTACTTTTACGGTCACCCCGTGAAACCATATATTTCAAACTAAATACAAACTGAAATATAGAAATATTTCATTTTATATTTCAGTTTGTATTTAGTTTGAAATATATGGTTTCACGGGATGACCGTAAAAGTAATAAAAAAAAATGAAGTTGAAGAAAATAAAAAAATAAATAGAAAAAGATACTTCATACTTAACTTGAACCCTTTTAGTTTTTTATTTTATTTTATTTTTAGTACTTAATGCATAATCTGTGTCTAGCTATTACGGCTCAAGAGATAAATTCTTGTGACAGACGAACTGACATACTGACAGAAAGCGGAGTCTCAGTAATGGGGCTCCTTTGGCACCCTTTGTGTACGGAACCCTAATAAGGGAGGCAATCAAAAAAAAATATCTAGGAAACGTAAGCTTTGTACCTAGTCGTTTAAAATGGGTCAAAGTCACTCAAAGAGCGATGGATCATGTCCGACGTCAGCACAGAGTAAACGGACAACTGTGATTTTGACAAAATTCACTTTTTTTCATAAAACCCTTTAAGATGACTTGTTTTTTTTTCAGCCTGACATATTTGAGAATTTTGGAGACGTACTTGAAGACATCTACGGGTAATATTTAAAATAGCTCTAAGTACAAGCGGACATGTTAGCCAGTTCTCCGTTTTTCCCGCGTGATCGAATCAGAAGCGAGAAGATTCACCGGCAGTTTGGAACCGGTAAGTATCAAAAATATCTGTACCATTTTTTTTTTATGTTAGTGAGGCCAGACAAACGAACTAGTGGGTCACCTGATGTTAAATGAACACCAATGTCCATAGACACTCGCAGCGCTTACATACCGGTAATTATAGATTTTCTTTGTTTCGGTTTCAGAGAACCGGTAAAAGAAAAATACCGCTATTAGCGCCGAAAAATAAAGGTTCTCTATCCACTCACATGCTTTGTACAACGACCGTTGAAAAAAAAAATTTCTTTCAGACAAATTTATTCCTTAAGGCAATAATGGCATTGTTTGAAATAGTTTGTCAATAAATGTCAGAAAATACAAAAAAGCACGTGAGTGGCTATCAGTAAGTTTTTGCAAGTAAATCCGGAGCAAAATAAACCTAAAAACCCCATTTATCCTCTTCTTGAAAGTACAGTAATGGAAGAGAATCATTTGGTTACTTCGAAAGTTTAGTCAACCCGGGAGGAATCGGGTTGTTAGTAACCTTCGCCACTGTTCTTTATAATGATTCTTAAACGGAAGTCGCCGTTTACGATGTGATACGAATAAAATGGTTGCTATTTCTACGGGAAAACTCGCAATGTCAATAGAACTAATAGTGTCCTCTTTATCTCTCATCAACTTCTTAAAACCGGTAACCGGTAAATTAGTTTAATTTAAAATGAACTCTCCACTGTAAATAATAAAGTCGTTATTTCAATGAGCTATTTTATCTTATATTTCCGTTAATTTTAAACTGAGGATTATGCACTTGGGGATATAGAATACAATGGCTTTGTTCGAAATGTGGGCTCTAACGAGATCGGTATGCTTAGTATAAGTTTTCCTTCACTTCAATACTTCTCGATCGCGTTTACGTAAAAATTTCAATTCTATGGAAACATGGACGCGCGGCCGAGGAGCGCTGTCCATGTTTCCCTAGTAATTGATTTTTTTACGTAAACGCGATCGAGAAGTATTTTGGTGAAGTAAAAGTTATACTAAGCACTCAGGACACCTCGAAAAATTCGTACCGTGTATATGCGTTGTCGTGACTTTCGCCTAGTGCCGCTGTCACAGTTTGGCAGTCATTTGAACGCACATGTGCGTTTGTGGCACCTGAAGAAGTCTTAAAGAAGCGTCATTGAAGTATCTCGGCTTTCAAGATGACGACACGTTGTAATGCCTTGACCACAAGTACCGAGCAAACGGGCGAGACAGTAAAATGTTTCTCGGCCGAGACAGTGATATAAGCGAGTAGCTGTTCACACGTGTTTTGAAATTAGCACGGTCAGTTCAGTTCTCATGTGGCCGAGTGGCGAGACAGTGGACGTTCATGCCTTGATCACACGTACCGAGTAAACGGGCGAGACAGTGCTCGGTACATTGTGATAAAGGCATCAGATCTGCCAAGTGAGCGAGCTAGACAGTGCCTAAGGCTTGATTTCCTCCTACGCTGACATCGGTCGCTGACGTCGGTCGCGCGTACGAATATACACAATACTCTATGGACCACCGCACAGCGACGCTGACGTCCGCGGCAGATTTATTGCTACGCGCCGCTGATGGTGCGCGTCGGTCTCGCTCGTCAGCACGCGCGCGTCGGTGCGCGGACGCGGCTACACACCACTGTCGCGCGCTCAGTGCGAAGCTGACCGACATCGGTCGCTGACATCGGTCGAGCGTACGAATAAACACAATACTCTATGGGCCACCGCACAGCGACGCTGATGGCCGCGCATTTGTCATACGCGCCCGACGGTACGCTCGACCGACGTACCGACCGACGCGCGCGCGCTGACAAGCGAGACCGACGGGCGCCATCAGGAGCGCATAGCAATAAATTTGCCGCGGACGTCAGCGTCGCTGTGCGGTGGCCCATAGAGTATTGTGTATATTCGTACGCGCGACCGACGTCAGCGACCGATGTCAGCATAGGAGGAAATCAAGCCTTATACGTGCTCGGCCTGTACCTCTACCATGACTTACACTAGTTTACAGTGACCGTACTCGCTAGCGACGGCGTAAATGATTTGTATGGAGAATTGTGTACAGCGCCTCTAGCGGTCACTTACGGAAGTGCAATTCTCCATACAAATCATTTACGCCGTCGCTAGCGAGTACGGTCACTGTAAACTAGTGTAACTCATGGTAGAGGTACTGGTAGATAGAACGGGGGCCGAGCTAAACTGTCTCGCCGCTTCGTTCGGCCGAGCGCTCGGCCCAGCACTCGGCGCTATGTTTATACGCACCGAGTACTCGGCCGAGAGCACTGTCTCGCCCGTTTACTCGGTACGTGTGATCAAAGCATAAGTCTGACACAAACTTTCGCATGTATAATATTAGTAGGAAGTAGGATGAGTTATCCCAGTTGACAAATACACAAAAGCTTTTGTGATAAACATAATTATAGATAATGACTTGTACACCTACAGAAATTCCGAGATCGAACCTTTGACTCAAGTTCAAGATTCACCAAATTTTCACAACAATTTGAACTCAGATACGTGGTGTTAAGAGCTAAGATATTCCCTGACATTGAAACGTGGGTGCGTTGGCGAATGCGTGGAGATGCGCTATTATACTATCGAGTAGGTACCTATAATAAATCATGTGTCTGTTTGTTTTGACTGTTATAATAATAATAAGAGTTCTCAGTTCATTCATTGATTGAAGGTAAAACACAATTCCTATATGTCAAATTTATGTCAGTGTATCACAGAAATATTTGTAAGGATAACAGAGCGCAGCGGCGGATTACACGTTTGCTCCATTAGACTATTAAATTTTTGATGCATCTACTCTTCGATCAGCAATACCGTTGTACGTGTTGTGTATGAAGCATCTACTAAATGCAATTCGATTTGATTGCAATATAGAAACACTATTGGAATGTTTTCAAAATGAATGTTCACAAAAGTATTGATGTTTATAAAAGCATAAAGATAATTGTAATTTTTGTTAAGTTTTCGGAATTTCCTTTCTCCTTGTGTGTATAATAATTAAATCACGGTTAAAAGGCAAATTGATTCAAACGTCATTCTTGTCGATATTGACGCTATTTATAACCGTAATTGTTAATCAGCATGTGTATAATTCAATAGTCAACCAGGATGATGATTTAGACGACCAGATGGCCTAGTGGTTAGAGAACCTGACTATGAAGCTTGAGGTCCCGGGTTCGATTCCCGTGTCGGGGCAGAAATTAGTATGAAAAATACGAATGTTTGTTCTCGGGTCTTAGGTGTTTAATATGTATTTAAGTATGTATCTATCTATATAAGTATGTTTATCCGTTGCCTAGTACCCATAACACAAGCTTTCCTAGCTTACTTTGGGACTAGGTCAATTGGTGTGAATTGTCCCGTGATATTTATTATTTATTTTTATTATTTAGGATGGCGCTTGCATCAATTCGCCTTTTGAACGTCGTATTTTTTTTATAATTTTTGTATCATATAATTAATTTTCTAAAATATCTCTATTATCGCTTAACTACAGGTTGACACAAAAATGGTGATGCAATTTCTTATTCAGTTATTGTTGTACTGGACAAATAGCTCAAGCATTCGCTCTATTTTTAAAATTAGTCTGATAAAATTTAGGATGCACATACAATTTGTTGAAATTAAGTCACGAACTCAATGTACGGACATCAAATTTAATGGGACTAATTAAAACAAATGAGTTTAGAGCATTATTGTCCAGCATTAACTGACTAAGAAACACGAATTTTGTATCACCATTTTTGTGTCACCCTGTATACAAGTGACATAATTTTTATTTCTTTTTTTCCAAGACCTTGTATAGCTGTTCTTAACCGCTTACCCAGTGCCAGTTTTTCTAAACTCAATAACTACAAGGGTGTCCTATATTCAACAAAAACCTATACAGCCTACCCGTATAATAGTATTAATCCGGTCAAATATAGAATTGTAACATTTTAGTTGCAGTGTTCAATTAAATTAGATACATATGTATCTGAAAACTGACGAACCTTTTTGTTCCTGCAGTAAGTACTTACTTAAGCAAGTACTTATAGTATAAATCTTCCCAGGTGAATTTTTCGCTTCAAGCCCTTATCTTTCAAAACAAACGGTATCGTCATAGTATTAAGGTTCAAATTTAATGTAATGGCTCGAAGTGGAAAATTCACCTGGGAAGATTTATAAGTAACTACTATAAAATCATAACCAGCATTTTTGCATAAAAAAACATCTCATAAAATTACCATGTTTTGCATCTTTTCTTAACCATGAGTTGACTTATTGGAAGTAATATTCTTTATTAATGCTAGTACTGTAAACGTACCAATGCTCGACACCTCAACGCCCAGTAGATGACACCCACCGGTCACCTTTCTTACCGTGACATAAGATTGAAGTTGCCATGTGTTGGGTCAGTGTCGAGTACAGGGAAGTTTACCTTGTACAATGCGAATTAGTTTCCTAATGACATTTGAATTTTATCAACCGGTTAGACGGCTTGGTCGGCGAAACTGAGCAACAAAAAAACGGAATACATAAACAATTTAATCTTAAAGATACATTTGGCTTCATAAGAAAAATGGCATCCGACATTATTCACTATTTTGCGAAGATGTGACATTTTCACTTTAAATGGCGCAGATTTTTTTTTATGAGGAAATTTTGCTGTTTTCTTACTCGGAACCACGTGCTCATTTGTTAGAAAATTTGAACCTTATGATTAACTCTATAGATCAATGAGATAAATATACAAGATGCAATTTTTTTCAGATTTTAGCCTGTTCGATTGGGGCCATCCATAAATTACGTCACACATTTAGGGGGAGGGGGGGGGGGGGTCAAGCGAAGCGATCTGTGACACTAGAACAAAATAATGGCGATTTTCATAGTAATAAGTGTGACAAGGGGGGAGGGGGGGAGGGGTCCAAATCGATTGAAATTGGTGTGACGTAATTTATGGATGGCCCCATCCGGGTGAGGCAAGTGAATTTTCGAAAATCTTTGAATGCAGTTTTCTTTTTTATCAAAAATAAAGGAATGTTTCCTTTGAGTAAATTTTCCTATGTTCAGTATTTAGAGTACTTTCCCTGGAGGTGGCATTACAGAATTACATCCTGTAGATATTAGAGTCACGACGTAATTATCACTTTTAGATATTTTCGAAAAAAATACCGCCAAACTAAGTGTCGCGGTTTTTTTCTTATTTATTCCAGAACTTAACCTCTCGATCGGTTCCAGGTTATTTGAGTTCTGGGACGTTTTGAAGAGCAGGCATCCTCTCAGAATGAGAGGGCTTGGCCATAGCTCTCACGCGGGCCCAATGCGGATCGGGAACTTCAGACACACCATTGCATGTCTTCGCAGTCTTTTCTTCATCAGGATGTTTTTCTGGTAAATTTGAAATGTAATTCGTCACATAATATTCCGAGAAACTCATGCGCTTTATCAATCCGCTAACCAAGATAATAATAATCATCATCACTGCTTCCGTTGTATTAAATATCTAAAAACCTGATGATTATCATGTCTCAGTATGACATTTGAAATTCTATTCAGAGATGGTTTCACGAATCGATTTACAAATTGCATTACCACATCGCATCGCAATTGACATTTGGAACAAAAAACCCTGTCGGTCAGTTATTCATAGCTACAGCCTTTTATATAGGTAGTCGAACCATTCGATTATTGACCCACATAAGGTAAGCGTACCAATGCTCGACACCTCAACGCCCAGTAGATGACACCCATCTGTCACCTCTCTTGTTATGACAAGATTGAAGGTGCCAAGTATTGGGTCAGTGTCGAGCACATTGATGTTTACCTTACCTAGTATCTGTTACCAGGGATCCAATTACCCCAAGCTTTGCAATCAGATCATCTAAAGTGAGATTATTAAGAGATCGAAATAATAAACCAATGTGTTGCCACTGCATGCAATCAAATCCTGGGAACTTAAAACGCAATGATTACGCTAAGTAAACGAAAAATAAAAATAAAAATTTATAAAAAAATATCACGGGACAATTCACACCAATCGACAACCTTTCATTTTTTTAACACCTGAAAATTACTGCAGGAATCGAAAGAGTTTCGCCTCCTGAACACGGAAAATATTTATTATAATTTATTTCTCCATATTTAAAAAAATACAACAAATTTAAAAACATATACATGGTTATTTGTAATTCACTGACATCCTCTTAACCCTGCATTCCTATCACTCAAACAAATGTTTTTTGTTTTACGACTTTTTAAAATGCAGCACTTTTTTTCCCATACAAATACACAGAGTATCGTAAAAATAAGAGGTAATCTCAAATTTTCAAAACGTTATTACACCAAAAATATTAAGTTATGACAAAAGCCGTAAAACAAAAAACATTTGTTTAAGTGGTAGGAGTTTAGGGTTAAAAGGATGCTAGTGAATTACAAATAACCCTGTATGTACTTACAAATAGTGCCACAGGATAGATATGTTTCCTTTACCCTTTTCACTAGAAAAAAGAGCTGTCATAATTTTAAATCTGATAACAAGCTAACGTCAAATTTACGTCATCACTTTTTTTTAATACAGACTAGACAAAAGTAATGGATCTATTCTATCGTTACGCTCTTTTAGAATAAGCACATCTTTAAAAATTGTAACAAATTAATTAATAATCCTAGTGAAAATTTTAAACTATCAGCGTCTTTCTTTTTCCAAACAGAATACAGAGAACGAATCAAATTATAGTTTTAGAAATATGAAATGTTGTCAATTGACCTAGTCCCAAAGTAAGCTAAGTAAAGCTTCTGTTATGGGTACTAAGGCAACGGATAAACATACTTAAATACAAGTAAAACAATACCATGTAAATATTCGTAAAGAACAACATGAGTAAATAAAATAAAATGAGCATTTACAAATACCTATGTGTCATCATCATCATCATACCAGCCTATATACGTCCCACTGCAGGGCACAGGCCTCCTCTCAGAATGAGAGGGCTTGGACCGTAGCTCCCACGCGGGCCCAGTGCGGATTGACAACTTCACACATACCATTGAGTTTCTTCGCAGGTGTATACAGGTTTCCTCACGATGTTTTCCTTCACCGTAAACCTCATGGTAAATTACAAATGTGTAGGTTCTAATTATTCAACTGGTACCAGTGGTACGGTCGACCTCAGAAGTCGCTTAACACTTTAGTACTTTGTCACTTTCACTAACATGGCTTATTTCAAACTTCACAGTATATCTGATTATTGAGACAAAGTGCTAAAGCGTTCAGCGACTGTAGCGATGGGGCCAAAAGGTTCTCGAGTGGCGTCCACAGACTGGAAGACGCAGTGTAGTTAGGCCTCCAGCAAGATGGAGCGAGGGCCTGGTTAAGGTTGCGAGGACGCGTTGAATGAGGATGGCGCAGGACCTGTATGTTTGGCGATTCTTGGCGGAGGCTTAGTGGACGTCTTTCGGTTGAAAATTAAATGATGATGATGATATTTCAAACTTGCACGATTTTTTTGCAGGTCTTATCTGGGCTTTTTTGAACACGAAGACCGCCTATCGCAGAGCCTAAGTGCCTAAGTAGGTACAATTCAGGCCGCAGACTCTCTCTAGACGTGATACTTAAATTCATTAGCGTCGATGTACCTTAACACTGACTCATAAATAATTTACATGTGAGAGAATTCGAAGTGAATAAAGCTGTAGAGATAAACTACGATAACATGGCCCGCCCCTCCACATTACTATTTCAATGTGTTTAGTCACATATTTACGAAATAATTTTTATTTAGTAGTATCTGCTTTTGTTTGACGGCTGTCTCAATACGCACACATGCGTTGAAAGTTTTGGCGTGCTTTATAAATACTTTCACAATACATTGAAGACTTCTTGAATTGAGGGGGGGCCATGCTATCGTTGATTATCTCTATTCATACTTGTCTGACGCCTGACGATCAATACTTAGGTGGGGCTCTGAAGTCTGAAGCGTATCCCGTGAGTTACGAAAATCTAAGGATACCTCCAATCCAACTCGGATGGGCAGCGTTCGGGAAGCTTCGCAACATCTTTTCGTCCAAAATACCTCAGTGCCTCAAAACAAAAGTCTTTAATCAGTGTGTGTTGCCTGTGATGACATATGGATCCGAGACGTGGTGCTTCACTAAAGGCCTGATGAATAGGCTCGGAGTCGCTCAACGAGCTATGGAGAGCCGTAACCGTAAAGCTCATGGTAAATTAGAAATGTAATTTCGCACATAAATTCCGAAAAACTCAGAGGTGCGAGCCCGGACTCGGACCCACGACCGGCTTGAGAGAAAATATGTCAAACCACTAGGCCACCACGCCTTTATAATAATTTATATTTGCCTGTGTTTAAATAACACAAATATTAGCAATATACAGGGTTACGCGAATTCGATACATTCCTTTATGGGCATGATACTTAGTACATACCATAAGCTATGAATTTAACCCTATATTGCCTTATACAAATGTTGACCGTGATTGAGAAATTTTGAAATTTCGTAATTTTCCAAAAAATCCAGAATTTCGATTTAAAAGTCAATTTTTAAAAAAGTTTGTAACATTTTTTTACGAACGACGAAATTTTGCAAAGGATTCGCAACAATATCTTTGAATTATTCCTGTACTTTCTTATTGTTTAGAAAGCCAATAAAAAAAAGTAATAAAGTAAGAAGTGTACAAAATGTAACAAAACTTCCTCACCTATTGTGGAGAATATAATTCGTAGAAACGGAAATTAACATGTAAGAGTATTTTTTTACACAAACGCGTATAAGCATAAAATTCTACGGGTGTAATATCTGGGCATCTAGCCGGCCACGAGATCGGACCTCCTCTGCCAATCCATCTGTTTCTTATGCACACAAAAAAATAAAAAAATAAAATGAGGTTTTACGTAAATTTTCGCGAGTATTTACAAAATGCGGTGGTTCCCAGCAATCATTTACGAACGCTGAGTATACCGACATCTTGTTTGTGTATGGATTTTGTGATGGAGATTCTGCGGCAGCACGTGCTGAATACATACGTCGATTCCCGAATCGGCGACCACCAAACATGAGAGTACCTATTAAAGTATTTAGTAATACGTACAGACGAATGCATGAGTGGGGTAATTACTCTTACATGTTAATTTTTTACAAATTGCGACTTGTTCCATTTCTAAGAATTATTCTCCACATGTGTTAAGGTTTTTTTTTGGACGTTTATACCTCATTAGATAGATAGGTGAGGATTTTTTTAGATTTAGTGCACTTCTTACTTTACTTTTTTTATTGGCTTTCTAAACAATAATAAGAAAATAAAGGAATAATTCAAAGTGCAGAGTTTTCAGATATTGTGGCGAAACCATTGAAAAATTTCGTGTTTTTTTTTGTTTTAAATATGAATTGGCATGTGGCGTCAGTACCAAAAGCAAAAAAAAAATGTTACGAACTTTTTAAAAATTTACATTTAAAAATTCTGGATTTTTTGGAAAATTACGAAATTTTAAAATTTCTCAATAACGGTCAACATTCGTATACGGCAATATAGGGGTAAATTCATAGCCTATGGTATATATTATCATGCCCTTAAAGGAATTTATCGAATTACCAGTAACCTTGTATATATTGAAGTTACTGCGACATCCTAAGAGTCATAGGTACACATTTTTTGTTCGTCGCGCCTGTATACATGGCAAAAGTTAAGGGTCTAAGCCAATATTTTTTTCAAGTCTATATCGGCGTGTGGGACGCCTGGCCAACTTTCGGCCTATTTAACTAAATCTTAAGGCCCTGCCGAGCCTTTGACGCTAATCGATTTTAGGTATTCTATGCACTCGTATATGTGTGCGTGAGAGCAGCTAGAATCAAAGCCGTACGTAAGCTCAAGTGACACGAGTTCCCCGTCCGATGGCCGAAGGAGAACTAACGCTACTGACTATCGGACAAGGGGGAAGCACGATGGCTCAAGATAGGTTGGTTTGACTGCGCGTCTATTTAGGTATTTTCATCGTATTACTAAAACGAATACATATTTCAAAAATGTAGCAACACTGCGCCCTCGAAACCATCTTGTTTTATTACTATTCAAAAAGTCATGACCTGCCGTGCAGTATTTTATTTACGTTGTACCTACTACGAAATTTATTTTATTTTTTAGAGACGACTTTGGATTTTTTTCTATCGAGCGAACTACAAGTAGGTAATCGTGTATCGATGAACACTGGTCATTAGAGTGAATCCTCAAATATCTGACACATGAATTTCAGGACTAAACCTTTGCTGGTAATGATACAGCACGAGATTAAATGAATGCAATAAATGCGCCAAAACCTCGGTAGGGCCTGTTTGATGACTCGGAGTCGCTAATTTTATATCCACAGGAGAAATAACTTTTGTAGGTATCTGTAAGCTTAGTATAAGTTTTACATCAACAAAACACTTCTCGGTCGCATTTACGTAAAAATAGTTATTTGTTATACAAAGGGGGAAAGTTGTATTTTACCTGCGAGTGTTCATTTGAAACACGAGCTATCGAAGGGATTCTATGATTGACCACGAGCGAAGCGAGTGGTTCAAAAATAGAATACTTTTGATAGCGAGTGTTTCAACACACGAGACGTAAAATAACTTTTCACCCGTGTATAACACAAAACTTTTCACCTCACTACAGCGAGGAAAATAAGAAAAAGGGTTTGTACTATCAATTATTATTTATTTACCTCTTTGTCAATACAATAATTTTGAAGTAGGTATAGAAATATTGGTAAAATCAAAAATAATGCAAAATAGCCTAAGCATATCCAGGCTTTATGGAACTACTCCAATACCGACATTCCGCAAGCTCAATTCCGCATTTTGCACGGTTTCCCGTAATTCCACAGGTGTTAATACGTCTCCGTCACTCGAATCACTCATTTTTAATAACAAAATAACTAGAAAAACATGCGAATATTTAACGTTGATCTGACGGCTTCATTGAAAAGTTTTGATTGACTTAAGTTTTTTTTTATTATTTCGGATTCGTTTTGTTCGCACATCGACTTACTTGGACTGTCAGAACATTTTATCCGTTTTTACAACAAGAATGAAGGTTAATGTTGAATGCTGATATTTATGAATTAAAATAAAGTTGTAAGACTGTATTTAGTGTTTTTTACTCGATGCAATTCATTAATTGTGATGTTAAAAATTCAGCACTTTTAACGTTTTGCGTTTTGATAGCTGTCAAATATCACTTAAGCTGCCTTCAAATGTCAAAACTCTTTCTTCACAAGTGGATAAAAAGCGATTTTCTCAATAGATGTCAAACAAACAAAAAGGGTTTTCCGAGCTAGTGAGGTGAAAAAACAATTAGGTACTAGGGAAACATGGACAGCGCCTCCGCGGCCGCGCGTCCATGTTTCCATGGAATTGAAATTTTTACGTAAACGCGATCGAGAAGTATTTTGGTGAAGTAAAACTTATACTAAGCATACTGATGCTGTGTAAGATACTAAAAGTGGATTCGCAACCCTTCGAAGCTCGCGAAGCACAGTGAAAAACACTGTTAAGTATAGGTTTAAATCTATAGGTTATCTGATATGGAAAATACTTAGTAAGCTCTTCTTTAATATGTTAATTATGCATGTTTTAATTTGACTAGTATGTCAAGGATACTTTGTATAGAGCAAAGATGTTAGTTAAATGTCATACATAAATTTCGTGGATAATTAATTGAGATATCATTTAGCCACGGATCTAATGATAAGAGAAACAAATTGTTGTCTCTTGTATTTCCTTGGAGATTCAATGTCACCGATTTTTGCCTCTTGTGTTTTTGGGGAAATACGGGAAAATCAGTTTAAATTTGGACCTACTTATAACGGTTAACGAGCGAAGCTGCCAGTAAAAGCTAGATGTAATAAATCTTTAAAAAAATTGGAAGTTGTAATCCTGTCCCTAAACCGGTCAATGAGCAAAAAACTTTTTTTCTTTCCGAATGTCCATGTGGTAGCCAGATGGTCACCATCCTACTGTTTTTTTGTTTCACTTGAGAAAGCTAATACTACATATAGTAACGAGAAGAAGGTACCAAACATTTGAAATAAAAAACTTTTTAACAAAAAATTGAACCGCCGAAAAAACTGAAAAGCAAAAAATAATACCTTTTTTGTTTGACCTTAATCTAGGTACCAGTTTGAAGTCGGTGCCTCAGCACTTAGCCAGAAGGAGTGGACCTATAATCGTCTACCTGATTGGCTTCTATCACTCCTCGGCTCGTGCTGAGGCACCGACTTCAAACTGGTACCTAGATTAAGGTCAAACAAACAAGGTATTATTTTTTGCTTTTCAGTTTTTTCGGCGGTTCAATTTTTTATTAAAAAGTTTTTATTTTATACTTTTTTTCCATCCTTGGGGTAATTTTTTTTCCAAATTTATAATACCAACTTCAATCTATCCAATAAAAAAGAATTAAAAATAATTAAAAAAGAATTATGAAAATCAGACTACTCTGTAAAAAGTTAGTCAATCATCCCTTGTTTTCCTACCCTTAGGGTAGGAATATTATTTCCAAATTGAAATGGGATCACCCTTGGGGTATACGCTTTCCAATAAAAAAAGAATCATCAAAATCCGACTACTTTGTAATAAGTTATGCGTGGTCATATAGTACAATCAGTAACTGAACAATCAATCATCCCCTGTTTTCTACCTTTAGGGTAGGAATATTGTTTCCAAATTTAAATGAGACCACCCTCGGGGTATACGCTTTCCAACAAAAAAAGAATCATCAAAATCGGACTACTCTGTAAAAAGTTATGCGTGCGTAAAAAAAAAAATATACACGTCGAATTGAGAACCTCCTCCTTTTGTTTTCGTCGGTAGAAAAGCTACTTTTGCTATTAAAAATCAAGCACTTTATGAATGTCGATGAATGTGTCATCGGACCAGATTGGTCCTAAAATCCAGCTAATTTTCGATCAATCGTAAAATCAAAATCAATTTGATTTGCTTTAGAGTAAACAATGACTTAGTAACGAGATTCTTCCGCGATACGTCTAAGTAAAATGTGTCAACGGCATAACATCTGCCTAGAGAAATATTTCTCTATTGTAGCTTAAATAATAAATAAGTCATAAATAAGTGATCATTTTTGTACCTCGTCGCTTTCAGTCGTTACATAATTTCGTATGGCTTTTCAAACATGACGTCAAAGTGACAAGGTCATGACAAGGTACAAAAGTAATCACTTATTTATGACGTTGACCCTACCAAGGCGTGACATCAACATCACACAGAACTTTACCGGGCTATATCTTCATCATTTTATGTTTAATTGACGAAAATAAAAATTACGTGTCTAATAAATTTTTGATAATCTAACTGACGAACAAATTTTATTTATATAATAGAGGAACTTATAGATAGTAACAGGCCGTTAAAGAAGTAAATCCTGACACATGGCGCAACTGTGAAGTTTCTGAAATTTAATAAGTAGGTAAGTACAGTCAACGTCATAAATAAGTGATCATTTATGTACCTTGTCGCTTCCAGTCGTTATATGACTTCGTATGACTTTTCAAACATGACGTTAAAGTGACAAGGTACAAAAGTGATCACTTATTTATGACGTTGACCCGACTTAAATACTTAAAATAAAGAGCGCTGTTGATTTTGATGATAAAAAGTGTCCATCATTTTCCATAAAATTTTAGTATTGTGTCCATTTCGTAACGAGCCATAGAAACTGTGTGAAAAAAAGTTACGAAACTGACTCAAAAATAAAGACTTTTTTATGAAAATCAATAGGTACCTAGTGCCTGTGATTCTGAGTAAGAAAACAACAAAATTTTCACATTTAAAAAGTTTTCTGTACCATTTAAAATTAAAAATACACACAAAATACAATAAAAATAAATAAGAAAGTCAGTCAAATAAACCGCCCCGGATCGCACCAGGCGCAAAGTTGCCCAACACACTAGCCGCATTGCCCCGCTGAAACTAACTGCGATGGACAACCTTTGCAAATTGGTTTTTTGAAGTGAAAATTCCCATTTACTCGTACTATTCTGTCCAACGCAACAAGTATGTATAGGTAGCATTTATTTTCCTATGGTTGACATTGTCGGTATTCAATTGGTGAAGTTTGGTGAAGGCCGCAGGTTCAGGGTGGATGCAAGTCGCTTCCAACCGTAATGATTTGGCGTCAATGAGGAAGGTATAATGTCCAGCAGTGGAAGTCCTACGGCTGAAATGATGATGGTGATGATTTATACGGTTCTCTAACCGTATCTAATACTGAGAATCGACCGTAAGTTTCGAAACATTACGCCCATGACAACCACGAAATTGAATTATAGGTTACAAATAAAACAGTTAAGATAACCGTACTGACATTGTTATTCCAGTTCCGGATTGACCAAGCATTGATTTTAGTCGGTATTTCTTAAAAGGCGTATTATATTCGTGTCAGATACATTTTGACAAATATTTTTCACTGTACAGTCAACGTCATAAATAAGTGATCACTTTTGTACCTTGTCGCTTACAGTCATTACATAATTTCGTATGGCTTTTCAAACATGACGTTAAAGTGACAAGGTACAAATGGGACCACTTATTTATGACGTTGACCCTACTATCATCGTCATTTCAGCCAAAAGATGTCCACTACTGAACATATTTTGGCTGACTGGCCACCAACTTTGAGAAATATTAGTTTTTTTATTTACTAGCTGATGCCCGCGGCTTCGCCCCTGCTGAAATAGATAAAAACGTGTTTTCCCGTGGTAATGTGATATTTTCCCGTGGCAAACAGTAGCCTATGTCACTCTCCAGCCCTTCCATACAAGAAGTTTGTAGATGTCCATACAAGAAATCACGGCAATCCGTCGCTTAGTTTCAACGTAAATAAAAATAAAGTAGTTATTACAAAATCAAATAAAGTAGTTATTACAAAATCTGCAAACGTGGGTTTAT
Source organism: Archips crataeganus (assembly GCA_947859365.1). Classification (NCBI taxonomy): domain Eukaryota; kingdom Metazoa; phylum Arthropoda; class Insecta; order Lepidoptera; family Tortricidae; genus Archips; species Archips crataeganus. The sequence goes on along the minus strand of OX402045.1, from coordinate 5,305,613 downwards.
TCTAAAATTGGCTTTATTTGTAGGTCGTTAAAGTTGAATATGAAATGAAGGCAAACCATCTGTCAGTGGCAAATGTAAATGTAAAATGTAATTTTACTGTACCAACTTTCCGAACACAATTTGCAATAAACGTAAAGAGTTTATAAACATTTTCGCTCCATGACATGGAGGAAAAAGAAGTTTTGACAGACGGCCAGTGACAATTCAAGTTATTAATAGACAAGCAAACTCCTTTCCTATTCAATATCGTTGACACACGTTCGCAAAGATCGAGTTCGTCATCATGACATACACATGGGACATACATCACCCAATAATCACTGTCGGAGAAGATAAACAAATTGATTCATTTTTAAATGGTTTTATAGTGGCCTAGGAATCAAATTGGTTGACTGTACTAATGTCGGCAGACAAGCAAAAGTCACTAAGTACCAAATAGGTACCTACTTAAAACAAAGCCCGTCTTATTATGATATTACTAACTAGACTAGATACGACTTTTTGAAGAGAAGCGACAGAAATTTTAGTGAGTTTTGCTTGTCATCCGGCGAAATGTATTCAATGTAAAGTAGCACAGTTTTCTTCTCTTAGTTACACTAAGGCCTCCTCCAAGGTTCAGCGAACAGACCGTCTAGCGCCATTCGCGTCCATCGTGCTCCTGTAACCTTAAGGTCGCCGCTCCATCTCGTTGGAGGCCTACCTACTCTGCGTCTTCCGGTCCGTGGACGCCTCACGGCCTTTTGGCCCCATCGGCCATCAGTTCTACGATCTACCCTGCCCTGGAGCGCGGTGGCTTCCACTTGAGTCTGGGGATTCTTCGAGCTATGTCGGTGACTTTAACTCATCTCGTCTTCTAAATCCCTAACATCGTTTGTCCTAACTCTTATTTCTCGGAAACCATGAATTTTTCAGGAACTTTTTTGTGATTATCCTCTAGAACTCTATAGGTTAGGTTAGGTTTGTTTTATAAAAATCCAGAACAATTAATAGATTTTAAATAAAAAGAGTTAGGACAAACGATCATTAGGACAAACATTACATTAGGACAAACAATCATTAGGGATTTAGATATAGAGCCTCTTATCTAAAGCTCCAAACGCACAGATAGCGGAGGCGTGGCGGTGCGGTGGCAGTGATGGTTGTAATAATATTCTAACTTGTATGAACGAGTTCGTGATACGGAACCGCACAACCGTTCATACAAGTTAGAATATTACAACCATCACCGCCACCGCACCGCCACTCTTCCGCTGACTGGGAGTTTGGAGCTGAAAAGTTATTATTGAAACCGGAAAAACGCGACAATTTATTACATAAATAACCGAACTACTCCGTTCCCATAATTTAACTTGTCACAATTTCACTTTCCATATCAACGGTTGCCATAAAATTTATAGAGAAGCATGTTTTCATGATTTTAGTTTATGTTGTTTTATAGAATGCCATAGGTAGGTTTCATCATCATCGTCATACTAGCCTATACTATATAGGTCCCAATGCAGAGCACAGGCCTCCTCTCAGAATGAGAGAGCTTGTTAAGCCGTAGTTCCCACACGGGCACAGTGTGGATTGAGAACTTCACACATACCATTAAATATCCTCCCTCTCTCTCTCTCTCTCTCATCGTAAAGCTCATGGTAAATTTCAAATGTAAATTCGTACATAAATTACCGAAAAACTCAGAGGTGCGAGCCCAAGATCGAACCTACGACTTTCTGTTTCTGATTTATGACCATTGTGGTTTGCCACACTTATTTATTATGTCTCTTACTCCGTCTAAAACGAAGCAATTGAACAACAAACGGTCCATGAATGTTTAGTGTAAGTGGTCAATCATGACCGCCATTTTGTAATGTTGCAAATGTCAAAACCGTTTCGTAAGACGGCGCCGTTTGAGATTTTAGATTTAAGTCTGCGGTCAATGCACTACGGTATACAGGGTGGCCCGTTCACATGGGTCAGTATCGGTAACTGGACGAACTAAAACAACTTGGAAATTTATTTTTTTCACAGCGTCAAGGGACCGTAGGCCTGAGTATATTGTTTTAATTTCAACTCGATAGGTACCTCTACGCGTTCCCGAGATAAAAGGCATTGACAGACAGACGGACGGACAACAAAGTCATCCTAAAAGGGATCCGTTTTTACTTTTGAGGTACCTACGGAACCTTAAACGCCGTCTTCTTGAGAGTCGTTTCTGGTACAAAGGTTCTCCATCGCGGTTCAACGTGGCAATGCAGCTAGTGTGTTGGGCACTTTTGCGCCGGCTACGATCCGGGGCGGTTTGTTTGACTGACAGAATTTTTGAATTGTATTTTGTGATTATAGTCAATGTAATTAGTTATGGCGTAAGAGATGACCAAACAATTTCCCTCTCCTGTTCTCAATTACTTTCAACAAAAATCTTTTATCGTTAACTGTATTTAAGACTATAATAGAAGGAAAGATAGAAAGGAAAAGGAAAAGGGGAAGACCAAGAAAAACATACGAGGGGCGTTCAATATAAAGTGAGAATGAGATGCAAACTCTTTTAATATTACGAAATTAAATACTGGCCGGTAAAGCTAATCTATCTAGCTGACTGCTATGAAAAAAAAAACTAACTGTCTTTTGTTTAAAAAAATACTTATACGGTAATTTCTTTGCAATGCTATTGAGTACGTTAGCGAAAATGGAGAAAATTGAACTGCGCGCCGTTATCAAATACTTGTGTTTGAAAATTTTTTCTACGGACCAAGTCAATTTGGATTTGCGGGACACTTTAGGGTCTAATGCTCCTCCGTATTCGACAGTCGCACGTTGGTGCGCCGAATTTAGACGTGGAAGAACATCGACAATGGACGACCCCCGCTCCGGACGCCCTACTACAGCAGTAACTGAAGAAATTGTGAAAAAAGTCGAAAACTGAGTTTTGGCGGATCGTCGTGTCACAGTTCGTTTTATTGCTGAAAATGTAAAGATTTCAACGGGGAGCGTGCATAATATTTTACATGAACGCTTGGGTATGAAAAAGGTATCTGCGCGTTGGGTACCAAGAAGGCTTACTGGCACGCAAAAACAAACTAGACTAGAGATTTGTCAAGAAGCTTTGAACCTGATGCAGCAAGACTGGGAACTTTTTTTGGCGCGATTTATAACAATGGACGAAACATGGCTCCATCATTACGACCCAGAAACGAAACTGCAGTCTATGAAATGGAAAAGGCCATCATCTCCAACTCCGAAGAAATTCAAGGTGAGCCCATATAAGTCATGGGCTCTGTTTTTTGGGATGGTAAAGGGGTATTAATGATTGAGTATCTCGAGCATGGAGCCACTATTACGGGCACATTATACGCCAAACAAATAGCAACATTGCACAATGAGATCCGCGAAAAACGGCGAGTAAACTCTCGAAAGTTGTGCTGTTCCACCAGGACAATGCCCCGGCACACAAGTCCGCCGTTGCAATGGCTGCAATTCGTGATGCTGGGTTCGATATCCTTAAGCATCCTCCGTATTCACCAGATCTCGCTCCCAGTGATTTCTACCTATTTCCGAGATTGAAACAATACCTGAGAGGCCAGAAATTTGAAGACGACGACGCGGTAGTCGCTGCAGTACAAGATTTTTTAAGTACTCAAGATGAGACCTTTTTTAAAAATGGAATTTTAAGTTTAGAAAAAAAAAATACTAAGTGTATTATGCTAAAAGGTGACTATGTCGAAAAATAAAATGACATTTAGTAAAAGTTGTTTATAACATACTCATTCTCACTTTTTATTGAACGCCCCTAGTATATGGAGAGCTAATAAAAGAAAAAAATATGCGTAAAGTAGTGAAGGAAAGAGCGGAATGTAGAATAAGCTGGAAATTACTCCACCGTCAAGAGCCTAGCTCTTAAATATAATATGACGATGGTTTTGTGATTGTATTTCTTGTCATGTGTCTTTTAATAACATTAATATAATTGGGTTGTAAGATGTGAAATGATAAATTTTATTATGCCAAATGATGAATTAGGCATAGGTACATTTACGCGATTCAATAGTGAAGCGTTCCGCAACGATCGGTCCTGTGACCTTTACGATAATCGGTGCATCTTGTAATAACAAAGAAAAAATTCACTTTCGATTAAAAAAAATCGATGATCTTCTCTGGACTGGACCGCCGCCTCGCGTGCAGCTTTCACTTGCCTTTGCCGTAGTGTGTGGTGCTGTGCGCACACGCACACACGCATGACCGCTGTCCCACTGATCGACTTGCACCGGTCCTCGGAACTCGTCTAACTAGGACACTGTATACACTATCTTAGAATGAGAATGGTGCTTAGGTTATACGCGATGTATTACTCTGAGGTGTCGTGCTATCTCGCTTTTGATTAAAAAGTGTTTTTCCAAATAATAATTATTTTAGAAAGTAGTTTTGTTTCATCTAACTGCGACTTAAACGTGGTCTATAATTCGTTTTTTTAGCGTTAGAAAGAAGGTAAGCGACCTTGACGTGTATTTTTATTGAAAACCCTTTTGAAAAATAAGTCACAGCAAATGTAACAATTAGCAAGGACATAATGGTCATTTACATTTTTTTGGTTTCATAAGTAATTTAAAAGCACTTTTCAATAAAACGACTTGTCAAGATTGGTTGTACCAATTATATTATTGATGCTAAAAAAACGAAATATAGAAAAATAGGTTCCTGACCACCGATTAAAAGTCACCGTGTAAAATAAACGAGAACGTTTGTATCGATGGATGGATGTGTGGATGTTTGTAACTCTCACGCTAAAACGGTTGGACGGATCCTGATGAAATTTGGCACACAGTGTATAACCTGAATTGACATACAGTATGCTTAGTATAAGTTTTACTTCACCAAAATACTTCTCGATCGCGTTTACGTAAAAATTACAATTCTATGGAAACTTGGACGCGCGGCCACGGAGGCGCAGCTGTCCATGTTTCCCTAGTAATTGTTTTTTTTACGTAAACGCGATCGAGAAGTATTTTGGTGAAGTAAAACTTATACTAAGCGTACAGAACAGAATACTTTTATCCGGGAACATTGTGTATTCTTTTTAGACGGCGTCGCAAGCAACATCTAGGTGTGACATAACATTCACTAGCTCTGTTGTTCGCGGCTTTGCGAACAATACAATACAATGACTATTTATACGACCAGATGGCCTAGTGGTTAGAGAACCTGACTACGAAACTTGAGGTCCCGGGTTCGATTCCCGTGTCGGGGCAGATATTTGTATGAAAAATACGAATATTTGTTCTCGGGTCTTGGGTGTTTAATATGTATTTAAGTATGTTTATCCGTTGTCTAGTACCCATAGTACAAGCTTTGCTTAGTTTGGGACTAGGTCAATTGGTGTGAGTTGTCCCATGATATTTATTTATTTATTGTACACCACAAATAATATAATATAGAAAACAAGTACATGAAAAATAGAAATAAGGTAAGCAATGGGCGGCCTTATCGCTTCGAAGCGATCTCTTCCAGGCAACCTTTAAAAAAAGAAAGAAAGCAAGGAATGCATTTCAGCAGGTGGTGCAATATAAAATTGAATAAATAATAATAATAAACAGACATTTCGTACTAAATACAAACTGAAATATAGATGCACAGAAAAAACCCCAGAAAAAAGACCAATGCTGGGAATCGAACCCAGGTCCTCAGCATTCCGTGCCGTGTGCCATACCCCTACACCACCACTGGTCTCAGACCACTGACTGTGTGACTGTGGTGGACTGGCCTGGTGGTAATAAACAGACATTTAATTAAAACAACTAAAAACATCCAATAATACACAATTCGTTCGTTTTGAATTTCATGTACTTAAATCAGTTTAGTGGTTCAAGTGCAATAGTAACGACCAGATTTATGTTCGCATTTATATTATAACATTAGTATGTATATGTACGGATTATAGTACCTATTGCATACTACTGCCGTGAATCATACCGACGGTTAAAAAGCGACTTGATTCTAAGCGCCATCCTGGGTGATATGATATTGAATTATAATAGGTACACTAGCTGTTGCCCGCGACTCCGTCTGCAAATAATTCGTTTAACTCTATCCCGCGGGAACGCAATATTTCGGAATAAAACTATCCAATGTCCTAAAATATTATGTCTCAATTCAGATTTTTGTCCATCTATACGCCGAGTTGCATCTGAATCTGTTAAGCCGGTATCATCCAAACATCCAAATATCCAAACATCTTTACATGTCTTTTTAATTGTTTATATACCTACATGCGCTAATTTGAGAGCAGAGGAAGGGGAAATACCTATATAAGTCGAAGAATTCAGCCAATGGTAACTGGATAACGTAGTGGTTCATGTGACCCTGACTACGAGATTGAGGTCGTGGGTTCGAATCGCCTGAGGCGTAATTACAATGGACTGATATTATATTGTTGTTAAAATAAGTGTTTTAAAATTAGTTCGTATCAGCGGAAATATTCATTCAAACTTTGATAGTTTGAGAATCGATCAATGAGGGTTTTCTATGAGAGGCTATTTGGCGCTAGTATCGTCAGGTCCGTTTGATAACTTTGACATTTGTTGTATGGGTGTAACGTCAAATAGACCTTACGATACTAACGCCATCTAGCGATATTCCACCTGTCAGAAAACCCTCATTAAATCTCTGTTTAATTTTTTTTAAAGACATTGTTGTTTCCTTCATCCACCGAAAACATTGTCATCTGTTGAAGTTAAGTAGTTTCGTCAAATGTCATCGCTCACGTCAAAGTTTGTTTAAGAAATTGACTTGTCAAAGAGGTTTTAGCGTCATAGAACTCATAGATTTAATATGTATTTAAGTATGTATCTATCTATGTAAGTATGTTTATCCGTTGCCTAGTACCCATAACACAAGCTTTACTTAGCTTACTTTGGGACTAAGTCAATAGGGATGTTGACACCACCAATCAACTGACGTATTTTTTATGAGCTGTCAAAACACAACTCTCCCATAGAGTTTGAATGGCAATAGCAACATATGACGTCACTTGTTCTCCAACTCAATCAACTAACTATTTATTTATTTTAAAGCAACAATAAATCTAATTTTGCAGTTAATCGAAAATTAATCTGCTTTTCAGGGCTAAAATAAACCGTTTTTTTACTGGAGTCGTGCTTTCGAATTATTTTTTAAAGGCGTCATCATCCCTATTGGTGTGAATGGTCCCGTGATATTGGTGTAGCTAAAAAAGAACTAACGTTTGGTTTAGCTGAAAATAACTGCCGAACTTTAACTATTTAAATGAAAACTTGCATTTCAATACTTGCTTTTATTCATATTCAATCGTACAAAGAATTTCACTAGCACAGCCTATCCAAGAATGGCTGCCCAAACTGTCTGCTGTCCGCTGAGGCCCTACCACGAAGTGCATAATTCGAACTTCGTTTCGTGCCGTCCCGCTCACGCTAATATGATTTGACACGAGAGTGAGAGGAATAATGCGATGCGAACTTCGATTTTCGGATTTCGTGGTAGCGCCTCTGTTCTTTTCTTTATTCGAATTCTAGAAGCCGCAAGTTCAAATTTACGAAACAGCGACACGGTCTTGGTGGCCAGTGTCTACAGTACGTTCATTAAAAAAAATCTGAAAAACATTTACCTATTTACAAAAGGACTCGAGTTGACCTAATCGTCTGCTGAAATATTTTGGCTTCAATTCAAAACGCCTTGGTTTAAAGTTAATGTTTTACTTGCTTTCTACCGCAAATAACTTTAATACTTTATCTCTAATACAATCTTAACGCAAATGATATGAAAGTCGGAGTATGGCGATCAACTACTGAACACTTTTACTGTATAGTGTAGCGATTATTTGGGGCAGGAAATGTGTGCGTGTATGTTTAAATATCGATATTTTATGCATTTCTCAATACAGAAGTGAAATGTTAAGTATTGGTAACATTAATTTTTGTTTATTTGGAGTAATGAATGTGATAAGTCGCGGTAGTCCAGTGGTGTGATTTTGGCCACTCGAGGAGAGGGTATAGTGGGTTCCCCGGGCTCGTATGTACCTATAGTTTCTTTGAAATTTATGAGCAAAACTTACATTTCAATTTATCGCTAGGTAGGTTTATGGCGAAGGCAAACATCGTGGGGTACTACACACACCTATTAAGAAAATCAATGGTGTGTTTGAAATTTCCAATACGGAATGGTCCCGCGTAGAAACTACGGATCAAGCTCTCTCATACTGAAATTCCCAAAAAATATATTAACGTTCCATAATAACTATAAATTAAAAATTTTAAAAAGCCTCAACACAAAATTTGTCACTCGTATGTTTGAACGTTAAGTCAATGCCCATTATACGTCTAAGATCCCTTCCGCAGCTAGCAAAAGAGCTGATAACTTTAAAACCGCTGAACCGATTTTGATGAAACATATCTAAGAACCATCGCCAAGAAACCTATTTTCTATTAAAAAAACCGCATCCAAATCGGTTCATCCGCTTATGTGCTATGATGCCACAGACAGACAGACAGTCCACACACATAGCGGTCAAACTCATAACACCCCTCTTTTTGTGTCGGGGGTTAAAAAAAATCGTGGCAAATTTCATGTCTCTGAGCCTAGGTTGTGATTTCGGGATAAATGTTGTTAATGTTTTAATTCCAGATATCCAGCTATCTAAAACTCAAATTAAGTAAATTAAAATCCGTCCAGCAGCAGCGTGAAAGAATATAAAATAACAAAACAAAAGAAATTTAATTAAATTTAGAAAATATTTCACCAATATCACTTTTAGGGAAATCGATTAAATAAGTGAATGAAATTTTGGTATATCAGTATAAGTAAGTATAGTTAATTGATACCGGTTAACTTTTTTGTAAGACATTTTTACTTTTCTTTTCAACCTTGACATTGACCTCTGACATAACATAAAATACATACCTACTTGTTTATTCAATTAGCATCCAATATTATGAATGTGGCATTAAGTATATAGTTTTAATAAATTATAACTATTTCGTGAAACACAAATAATATTGAACCGCGGTTCCGCGGTTTAGGAATGAAATTAACATCAAATATTTTAACCTATACTCCATTTAATTTAGAATTATAAACCACAACAACATTATATTGCGGCTCGTGAACTGTAATCTCTTTACAATTTGTACTAGAGTAACAATTGACGACACGCAAATAAAGTGACATTAAAACAATTTTATTTTGCGGCTCCCAGACTATTGTACTTTACTATTTGCTAGGTAAGAAATAGTTGACGAGCCGCAATATAATGATGTTGTGGTTTTCAATTCTAAATTAAATGAAGTATACATCAAAATGTGTATAAAGTATTTAGGCAATGTTTCCATTCAATTAGAGAAAACACTATTGGCATAAGTTACAAATTTACCGTAGGTAACTTGTGGCTCCCAGCTATTAGATCGTAGTCAGTCAGTTTTATTGCTTACAATCTCCTCCGTTCCGCCATTTTGAAAACAAACGAAAACTGAATCGACTAAATAATCCATTATAATCACAAATGTTCATTAGAACTGCTTATAAATGTGTCCTGTTATGAACAGCCGTACATCCGGACATTTGGCCTTACTTATTTATTTTCTGCGGAATTGAAATAGAAGAGTGAAAGGAAAAGCATGATACAAACTTTAAAATTCGACTTTTCATAGTTATCCCCCGGTCATTTGGACAGGCCAAAATGAAACGGAGACCCTTCGCACGCTCGGTCAACTGGACGTTGTCATAGTAACATAACAGTAGACACAGTCTGTCATAAATATGTATACACTTGATGCAACAGCGATGGCGTAAAAATGGTTACATATTGTGACCCTGACTGAAGCATTGTGTGGAGGCTACGCGCAACTAAACCAAATAAGTATCTATGCTTTGTACTGGCGCCTTGTGCCCAGTGTTGCCTACTTTTTTTGCCATGCCTGCTAACAGTGACGCCCCACCACCAAAAACTTAGGGCGACAACCAGTTCCGATTGTTAAGCAGCGGTGGGACGTGAGTTTGTATGGCCCTTTATAAATGCGCTTTATGCATCTAACTGTTCGAGGAGAGTGCCGTGACTTCCTTGGGAGAAAACGCCACGAGGCCTCTGTGAGAGCGCTGTATCGCCCCTGGGAGAGCACCGTGACACCACCAGGGGTATGCATTGACACACCCCTGAGAGAGCGCCGCGACACCACCATAAGAGCGTCTTGACACCCCTGACAGAGAGCCGCGACACCCTCGTGAGAGTTCCTTGACACCCCTGAGAGAGCGCCGCGACACCACCATGAGAGCGTCTTGACACCCCTGACAGAGTGCCGCGACACCCTCGTGAGAGTTCCTTGACACCCCTGAGAGAGCGCCGCGACACCACCATGAGAGCGTCTTGACACCCCTGACAGAGCGCCGCGACACCCTCGTGAGAGTTCCTTGACACCCCTGAGAGAGCGCCACGACACCCTCATGAGAGCGTTACGACTCCCCTAAGACAATACCGCGACCCTCCCTCTCCTCACTGGGAGATCGCCGAGACAACCCTGAGAGAGTACCGGGACACCCCCAGGGGAGCGTCTTGACACACCTATTGAGAGAGCGCCGCGACACCCCCGTGAGAGCGGCTTAACACCCCTGAGAGATTGCCGCTACCCTCGTGAGAGCGTAACGACTCCCCTAAGACAATGCCGCGACCCTCCCCCTCCCCTCCGAGAGAGCAACGAGACACTCCTGAGAGAGCGCCACGACAACCCTGGGTTCCGCGGCGCTACGGGGCCTCGCGGCGCACAGTTCAGTTACCCCTGCATTATTCAACTCAACTTTTCTGAAACCAATAACTTTCGTTAACACTTCTTGCACAATGCGGTTGCAAAATCAACCTCGCTCTACACCGGTTAAGTTTTAGTTCGCAAATTATCTCAGTTAACACTTTTTAAGTAGATATAACCTACATTCGTCAGGCTACAAAAAAGACGCGATTTTATAAATCTTAAATCGGACGGTATGTCTCTGATTCCCTGGAGTATGGGTCGAGTTTTAGTTTGAGACGCAACTTGCGTCGATACCCTAGCCCCTTCACACCTTCAGGGTTCAACAAAAAAAGCTGGCGCAGCGGCTGAAGCGGCCGAGAGTAGGAAAGTATTAAAATAAAAGGGTCTCGGTTCAGCTTACAATTTTGTTGCTAATTTATTGAATCAGGCGTTACTTTGCGGAGGTCCATATTAATGAACTGAAACAATTACTTTGCTCACCCGCGACCTTACAATAGTTACGTTTATGCAAGAAATGTGCGTTCATGCAGTTCCTCCACCTCCACACTGTACGAACACACATAAATCACATAAACCCAACCATCACCACCACCAAGCTACACTGACGCGTTTCGAACTCAACCAGAGCTCATCTTCAGAGTTACCACAACCGTATGCTATGCTACCAAATGTTAAACTAACAAACCAAAACAAATGTTTTAACTTAGTCACTGTAACTTCTCAAGTACCCACTTTATTTTTCTTATTCTCAAACTACCCCACAAAAATTAACTTTTATTGACATATTATAAAACTACCTTGAATTTCTTGCATAAACGTAACTATTGTAAGGTCGCGGGTGAGCAAAGTAATTGTTTTAGTTAATTTTGTTGCTGTCGGTTTTGACACCCTGGCTCCTTGGGGTCCCTACGCACACAACTTAATTAAAGAAGTGCAAAAGCGTCTGGTCGACACCACTGGAGACCAAAGGGCTGGCAGCTATCTCTTTCAACGAGGGAATGCTGCCAGCCTTTTGGATACGATGCCCGGGGGACTTTTTTAGACAGTCTAGTAGTTTTTAAGTTAGATATTAGTTTATAGTTATGTTTTATAGTTTCTTAGTATTTGTATTCTATGAATAAATATATCTTAAATCTTAAATTCAATATCATTGTATTTATACGGTCATTCGAACTTCTATCCACATCTATGTTCTTGTGGCGTCTATCTATAAGCTCTCTCAATGTCGACTAGTGCAACGTTATACATAACATTACTTACCTAGTACAGGTAAATATTCATTAGCGTTTATAAAAAACATGTTTTGAACCGCGGGTTCGCCCGCGTTAGACATACGATTGCGAGAAACATTTACAGCTTAGAGTTTTGCCTAAAAAGTTACAACACAACATTCGCTCGTACAACGCCATCTGTTGACTGCAGAAGAAATTAACGCCGTCTTAGGGGAATTTCAGAAATAGGGTACAATAATTTTTTTTTCTCATATATTAAAAAAATTTGCATGGATCTACTCAGAATCAGTAGCACTATCGATTCTACATACAGAAAAAAAAGTGTTCCGAGGTTAGTTTTATTACTTTTCATTGGTGTTTGAAGTAACAAAACCGACACTTATTTTTGTACGAAAAACTGGGGACATTTTTTACTCCATTATAATCGATAGATTCTGAGCAGATCCATGCAAAAATTTCTAAAATCGGAGAAAAAACCCCTCGTATGCGGGAAGTAAAAAAAAATCGTGCATTCTAGTCTCATCTGTCTCATAAAAAAAAATGATACAGATTAAAAAAAATACAAAAAGAATGCCTTTAAATTGGGCACGGTGTCTTAAGCATACAGGGAGGGGGAGGGGTTAATCTTGTTTTTAGTTAAAATATATGTATTAATTTATCACAGGAATGTATCACCGCAATAAGTACCCTGTCTTAATCCAGATTTTTGTCTATCTGTCTGCTAACTTTTATTGATTCAGAATAAACATTCAAACATCCGAATATCCAAACATCTTAACAAGATAATTTAATTTGGATTAAGTTGATTTCTATTCAAGATGACTGGGAATTAAAAAAAAACTTGTTTTATCTTGATACTCGTATTATGGGTGTAGTATTTGTCTTCAAATCTTTCAAGTTCAATTTCACTTTCAGGGATTCTATTGACTTGAAATTTGGTATGGCTATGTAGATAACTCGCGGTAGCTACTAGTTTGACCTATGGTATCTCAAACAGAAGGTGGTGGGTTCGAGTCCGGGCTCGCATCTTTGAAATTTCCGGAATTTACATGCGAAATTACACTTGAAAATTACCATACCGAAGACCTTTGTCTTCGGTGCAGGAAACTAGGAACTACGGTCCAAGCTATCTCATTCTGGCAGGAGAACTGTACCCTACAGACACAGAGGGCTATATAGTAGGCAGGGATGATTATGTTAGATAGAATGACAAAGCAAATGCAAACTTAGGTATCTATTTTATAACAAAACTTATTTATAAACTAGAGTAGGTACTAGACGAAGCAATAGTATGAGTTAAAAGAGTTAAATAAATCGCATTTGCAGTGATAGGTGATAGGGCTGTGCTAATTAACTTAACTCAAGATCGCATTCTTCTGTTACATACCCCGGAGCGATCTACGGGAGCAAATTATTATGTACTAACGTCTAATTAGTGCGAGGACAAATTAAACTAATTTTATTAGTTGATATCGATAAAAATGACGTACAACCGTTGTGTAGTTCTAAGATTTTGTATCACATACACAGTAAATAAACTGTTTGAAGAATTATCTAATTTAATATTTTATATAATTCAAATGTATAATTTAGTAATTAGGTATACTGAGATTTTTCCAGAGTTAATGTCAGATATAGGTTTATAGTTGCGATAAGGTAAATAAAAGAGGTTTTCACATAATTAAAAGGTAATCAAACTTGGCCATTACTTTTGATAATGGTGATTTCAAAATTTCTTTTTAACGATTTCGATAAACCTAGTCGATATTTAATTAATCACTAGCAGCGTACATTTTTGCTCCCGTCGATTCGGGGCATGGATGGTTATGAAATTAAATAAATAAATAAATATTAGGGAACAATCTTACACAAATCAACCTAGTCCCAAACTAAGCAAAGCTTGTACTATGGGTACTCGACGACGATAAACATACTTATATAGATAAATAAATACTTAAATACATAGAAAACATCCATAATTCAGGAACAAATATTCGTGCTCATCACACAAATAAATAGCCTTACCAGGATTCGAACCCAGGACCTCTTGCTTCGTAGGCAGGGTCACTACCAACTAGGCTAAAGCGGTCGTTAAAAATCAACACATGTTTTAGATAATCTAAATTCTTAGTCTTGAATTCAATTCATTAGTACAAGCTGAGTTTTAATTCAAAACAATATACTAAATACCTTTCTTAAACACCGGGTATCACAAAACTTAAGGTTGCACAGCCAATATTGTGTCGATTTTTTATGCATGCAGAAGATCGTTTAAGACAAAGTAAAAAAGTAAAGTAAGTTAAGTATTTTTTTACTTAACGCATTCGCTGCCATGAATGCATGTGCGTTTTCGTGACTTTATATAATGTATACAATTGAACGCACATGTGCGTTTACGGCACCTAACGAAGTCTCGAGTTTGGCAACCGGCAGCGAATGTGTTAAAAGGAATAAATGCACAGCACTACGAGTATGAACACTATAAATAATCGAATTTGTCTACACTCTTGAAGAGGTTAGTGGCAAAAACACAGTCTAGGTAACTATTAACAGATAGGCTTGGAATAAAAAGCACTTGTAGGTATATATTAGATTCATAAGAATGTAAAATTATATTATGATATGAATACTTTTATTTGATTTCTAGAAAACAGGTTAGTGTTATCAAATAAGCTCCCGCTGAGCACCTTTAAAATAATAACAGTTTTACACCCCCACAGTACATATTGAAAAAAAATATGGTGCCTAGAGTTGTAAATAATAAAAAAAAAACAGTAGATAGTTACCACATTTCAGAAGCATGTTATTGAAATTACCTAACGAGAAAATTAGATGCTTTTACCTTGATTAGCATTTATTCTCAAGCCGACTTTCATACTATACAATGGTTTTGTAACAGTTTATTTCGCGCAGTTGAGTAAGAATTCGTCATAATGAGAGCAAGTACCAAATTATCATTACAAAAACAAGTTCAAATACACACTTTTTTAACATTGTTTCGGAGTATTCGCAGATGACAAGGATAAGTAGTATGGAAACACCCCTGTAGATTTTCGTATTAATTTTGGATTAAAAATGAAGTCAATCCTTACGGTACATTTTGAACAACGAACAATGCATGGTGAGTTGGTAACATTTGCCAACCGCAGTTAAAAAATACTGAATAACATTTATTTTTTATAAGTACCTAGGTGTTTACTCAAACTTACCCTCTGCTCGTTATAAAACACCTTATGTGGTCTATGTATTATGTCGAAATGATACACGATGCTCAAATTACGCGAACGCAAGTCACCAAGGACATTTAAGCCGGTTGTGATATTTTGAACACTTTATACCTAAATGTAGCGGTGACGTTCATCTCATGACCATTGACATTTAAAGTCACACTCAAAAAACGGCAACATGCAGACACCGAGCTCAAAAACTTAAGTCAAAAATTTTCAATTTAAATCAAGTAAATGACTCACTATGGATCAAAATGGTAATCCTTTAGGCCACTATGCGGAGCGAAAGTATTTTTTGTTGTTCATTCGTAATTTTCGCAAACAAAAGGACAGCTTACCTTGAGCTAACGTCGGAGCGAGAAAACACAACAGGATAAATCGCACCATATTTAAAACTTCCATGTCACTGCATAATTCACAAACACAAAGTTTTATCAAAAGTAAAAGTGGTCCTTCGAAGAGTTCTGTGTGCGCGCACGCATGGGACGTACTGTCATGGCCACGAGTGGTCGCCGTCTGCTCCACTGTGCCTTTCACCGTTACCACTCCAGCGGCAGTTGGGCAAGGCTGCGGGATTGTCACTTGAGTGTATGCGGAAATATTAAGTTTGCTAACGAACGCTGGTAGATGGCGGTACGACAATTGCATTATTTCATTCTAGATAAGTCCATGGCTCGAAATTTTAACGCCGATGACGTTGAATCACACAAAAGATGATTTCAAATAGTATTTTTGTAAACAATTACCACTTATCAACCTCTTTCATTACATTAAGCTATATGGCCACTTGAAATGAGCATACCCATTTCTTTGACTGACATTGTCATTCAGATTAACAATAAATTGACGTTTTGATAATAGATTTGACAAATTACAAATATTGTCAAATGTATTTTATTATCATGACATCTACTTTTATTATGCTTACAAAAGATAGTGTATAAGTAGACTTAACACCAATTTATTTATTTATTTATTTATTTATTTATTTATTAAATAATCATACATTATATTCCCAAGCAAGTTTTGTAAAACTTATTTTATCTAGGTACAGTCAAGGACTTTAATTCATGAGTTCATGAGCCACCATGGAACCTTTTCAAAAGAAAAGTCATTACGATTTTCCTTGTTAATTAATGCGATGTCACTATGGCGTTTACTGTGTAATGGTTCCATGGTGGCTCATGAATTAAATTCCTTGACCGTACCACATCATCCTGTTTACCAAATTACGTCAGTTTTATGTCATCCGCACTAAAAGTTTAAGTCTTGTAGATAACCATGTAGAAATTGTAGAACCGAAGTGTAAATACCGAGTTTTTCGGTATTTACATTTAGGTACCATGAGCATCGAGGTAAAGGAAAAAGCATCTTGAGGAACCCAGTACACGGATTCAATAGTGGTTGTGATGTGATGTTCCCAATACGCACTGGGCCCGGTTGTAAGCTACGGCTAGCGTTGCCATTTCTAAAAGAAACCAGTGCTAGAAAAAAATAAATTTTCAAAAAGTTGTTAACCTTCATGTAGTTACAATTTGCTTTGCTATCTTCTTTAGTGCTGGTTATTACAATGAAGTAGGTACCAATATTATAAAAAAATGATATGGTCTAAGAGCCGTTGAAGATCGACCTTCACCGATCTGTTAACTCCATGAGACGTCACCTTCGACGGTTGTGTCGTTTTATTGTGGAGTGCCTTTGGCCATACTGAATTAATGAAATTACGAATTACCCTATCGAGTTTGGACTCGTTTGATTCGTCTTGACGAGTACTTTGATCCCAGATGGTAACCATGCAGGGTCTGATGATGGAGCTGGAAGATGACTAAAGGCACTCCACAATAAAACAAAAACAAAAAATCTATGAACAATTTTCGATAGGCAAGTTATCATAGGCATATTTGTTTATAAATTATATTTGATAAAAAATATGTCTCATCGAGTTAACATATCAGTGAAGGTCGCGCTTCCACGTCTCCTCTACTAATACATACGCTAGTTGATATGTCAGACAAACTTCATAATGGCAACATCCCGCAAGCTTATAAAAAATTAGGCATTTTGAAACTGTGCCATTTTGCCATGCTGCAGTTTTCAGTTTAAGTTATTTAAAAATATTCGGTATTGGAAATGTACATTTCAATATTTAGGCATATCGGACAAGAGAGGTTTTAGGTCGAAGTTTAAGACATTTGTACATTTTAGGAATGAGAAAATTTGATATTTAGGTATTATGAGCCCATGGCAGTTTTAAATTTAGTCAATTTAGTGAATTAGGCATTATGCAAATTAAGTGGAATAAGCCCTAAACTGTATCAGAATCGTCTGCCATTTAAATGAGTTAAAACGTTTTAATAAACGCCCGGTTAAAGACAAATGTCTTAATAATCAAAAAAAAACGACGACCAGATGGCCTAGTGGTTAGAGAACCTGACTATGAAGCTTGAGGTCCCGGGTTCGATTCCCGTGTCGGGGCAGATATTTGTAAGAAAAATACGAATGTTTGGTCTCGGGTCTTGGGTGTTTAATATGTATTTAAGTATGTATCTATCTATATAAGTATGTTTATCCGTTGCCTGGTACCCATAACACAAGCTTGCCTAGCTTACTTTGGGACTAGGTCAATTGGTGTGAATTGACCCGTGATATATTTATTTGTGTTTATTTATAATCAAAAGCCTCTTTTACCTCAGGCACTGCACTACTGCTTGGCACTACCAGTAGTGTCATGGGAAATTTTGCTTTCCCATGACACGGTAGTGCCACGGGTAAAAAATAACTTCCTGTGACACTACAGTGGCCTAGTAGTGTCATTAATTTCCCTTGGCACGCAAGATATTATCTTATCTTCATACCTATATCGTAACTGCAATGCAAACTACTTAAAGTTGTGTTAATTCGTTCGTATCAACGGAGAAATATCGGTTGGTAACAAGTTGGAAAAATTGAGATAGATTTCAGCGTGTAAATTAAATACGCATCAACATGAAATTGTTTATTTAAGTAAGCTTAATACTTAATAGAAGATAAATAACTTTCGTTTTTTTTTCAAGTTCACAAACGAATACTTAAATCCAAATCCACTGGATGGTAGTGCTACGGGTAATTAAGTAGATCACGGGTAATTTTGTTGTACCTATGTGTCCAATGAGCCAATCAGAGAAGTAGCGTCATGGGAAAACAAAATTTACATGACACTACTGGTAGTGCCAAGCAGTAGTGCCTAAGGTAAAAAGGATCAAAAGCAGTAACGTTGTCAGAGCATAACACTTCAATCGGTTACTTCGCGCGTATGGAGAGTATTTTATTGGCTTCGAATTTAGAATAACGGCTTTAACCCATTTTAGTTCTAGGATTATATTGGCCAGTGAGGTAGACCGTTGTGCAAATGGGTCGTACACAGTTCTGTGATTGCATCTCTCCTGTGGACATGGTAAAAGTTGAATGTCTATAGCCTATGTTAAAAGCTTTTTTTATTAAGTTGCAATAAATAAAATAAATAAATATCACGGGACAATTCACACCAATTGACCTATATAGATAGATACATACTTAAATACATATTAAACACCCAAGACCCGAGAACAAATATTCGTATTATTCATACAAATATCTGCCCCGACGCGGGAATCGAACCCGGGACCTCAAGCTTCGTAGTCAGGTTCTCTACCTACTAGGCCATCTGGGCCCAATTGCATAACAAAGTACATTATGCAATTGGGCCCTGGTCGTCAATGTATCCACATATTTATGTATGTACGGGTCAAATCTTGGAAGTCGAATTTGACCCACCTCCAGTGGTCGGATTCACTTGAAATTTGGTATACTTATTTAAGTTGGATTATAATGCAAGTACAGTCAACAAAAAGTACAGTCAAATAAAAGCTTGCTCTTAAAAAAATTTTTTTTTAGTCAAGTCAAGTCTAAATCGGCGTGTGGGGCGCGCCTAGCCAACTTTCGGCCCATATAAATAAATCTTGAGTAATCTGTATCGTAATGAGATTTCATACATCATTACATTACAGTAGGTACCGGTGCAGGAGGAGCGCGGCGTTCACGTCCTAGTTAGCAGGTCATTTCTCAATGGTTCTTAAACGAATGATAGAGGATTTAATATATGGATGTAGATAAAATATTGTATGCAACTGTACGTAATTAGGCCTTAAAACACTCATGTGACCCTTTATGAAACACACTCGTGTTTTAAGGACCCTATTACAATACAGTTGCATAAAGTACTACTATTGTCCGGCATCCGATTTTTTACAGTCCGATATACAACGATTGGCCTGCCTTAAATTTAAATACTAGCTTGTGCACTACACGTAATTTTATCGTCCGAAATTTTACTTTTCCGCACTCCGGACCGTTTTTCTGCGCTTCGAGATGACGGCAATGAAAACTTAAGGGGTATTGCAAAAATCATAAATCTATACATTTATAATAAGTCTGTAAGAAGTCGGTGTCTGTACATTGAAGATATTTAAGAAAAACTGTCACTAGGGCTATTTATTAGCACATTAGAACCCAAAACAATGATTTTTAGAATTATTGTCTGTTTGTCTGTTTGTCTGTGCGTTTGTGCGCGCTAATCTCAGAAACGGCTTAACCTAGAAGGATGCGGTTTTCACTGATATGTTGGTATTTTCTTGGATTAACATTTAGTGTTTGTTTCATTTGAATCGGTTCACAAATAAGAAAGATACGTCTATTTTAAGAATTTATCGAACAGGTTTTTTGTTTGAACGCGCTAATCTCAGGAACTACTGCTCCGATTTGAAAAATTCTTTCAGTATTAGATAGCAGATTTATCGAGGAAGGCTATAGGCTATATATCATCACGCTAACACCAATAGGAGCGGAGCGGAGCGGAGCGGAGCGGAAGAATGTTTCAAAATCGGGGGTTTTTGAAGTAAAACTTCTATAGGCACGCTTGACTTGGGAGTACGGTGTTGAATGTGAACGCGGGTGTGCTGGGGCGGGTATTTTTTTTTATATCGAGGAACTAAGGAGAGCCATAATTGATTGGATAAAAAAAATAAGCTGCCCAAATTACTAATTCCACGCGGACGGAGTCGCGGGCAAAAGCTAGTAAATAAATATGTACACATCATCCAACATGCGATTGTGCTTAGTTAGAAAATAAACTTTCGTCCTGCATCCATTTATTGTGGTTTATGTAAAATTACCCTGTCAGGTACCTCTCGCTTATAAGGGGATGGACCCAAAATTCTTTTTGCCTTCTACATCTTCGCACGTAATGAAGCAAGCAACTGCCAACGATCCAGAAGTTCATCGTTCCTAGCGTAATTACGCAGGCGGGCGTGTAGTTTTTAAAGAGAGCTAACTCTTAACTGCGCCACAACTCCGAGAAAAGACGAAGTGCACAAACCAATCATCCGGTTTTTTTCATGGTGTTGCATGAAAAAAACGGACCGTAAGGGCGATTGTGCACTACAAGACCGGACCGGAAAACAACGGCCTGGAATGGGGAAAAGTCTACAAAAGTGTAAGATTTACCCGCAACTAACCAACACCCTTGTCGGTGTTGGTGATTTTAAGATAAGATAAGATAAGATAAGAAAAACTTTATTTTTTCACAACACAAGGCACACACAAAAAAAAATGCAATCAAGTGAAACAATACTTAGAACTAAAAATATCAAAGCGTTAGAAACTTAATCAACACGAACAAAAGAAACACAAGCAGAATAAAAATATAAATAAAACAACAATTTTGCTGTATGCAACCAAACTGCATGGATGCCATGTGTCGTGAAAAGAAAGGTGCTGACTCAGCATAAAGCTGCGGAAGCCGCAGCGCTGATATTCTGCCAGCACCAACTGAGCCAGACCTGTGGAACACGTGTAAGGAGACGAAACAGAGTACGGTATCGTAAAATTAAAGTGTGGATTATGTACATAAATTGTGTAAAAGGAATAAAGATAAAAAGAAAGAAAAGGCGCACTATAATAGTACATTACTGCAGCGGCCGCGAAATAGGGGATTGCCGGCCGAGTAGTAATAGATGGCCGAGTGTTAACGAGGCCATCTAGAGATACGAGGCCGGCAATCCCTGTTCGTGGCCAAGGCTTGTATAGTGCTTTTCTCAAATAAATCCAAGGAAATGATACGAATGTTCAACTTATATATTCATATTTAATTCAAATTGTTTTTTTTTGATTCCTGCCAAAATATTTATTTTCCAGCAATTTATTTGTAAGCTGTTCCAGTTAATGTTTTTGACGCAAAATCTTGAGATGATTTATATTTGTTCAAAAATTACGACCTTATTAATAATAAATTGTTAACAATAAACGCCAATCCTTATTTATTTTATTGAATACCTGATTAAATCTAGCCAAGTAAGATATTAAAAAGTAAATTCACAAACTAAATTTTTCTTAATTGGCAGTATGTCATTGATAGTCAATAAAAGAAAATACGAGCCACTAAAACAAAAGACAATCTCTTTGCTGGCCTTGGCCAGCAATGTTTGTATGAAATTCCATTATTGTCGTCTAATTTGAAATTGGAACGAATCTTCCTCAACTGCTATACAATGACATACTTCGTGTTCTATTGTCACGACTATAAGGACCACATTTCCTTGGATGTTTGAGAAAATATCTATTTTCATGTGTTTTTATGTACAATAAAGAGTTTTCCATATCGCACCGTAAAAAATAGGACACTTTTGTAGACTTTTCCCCATTCCGAGCCGTTTTTTTCCGGTCCGGTCTTGTAGTGAACAATCGCCCTAAAAAATCGGATGCCGGTTAGTAAAATTCCTTGTAGTGCAATAGCGCCCTAAAACAATACATTATGGCGTCAGGTCCCGCTATCTCCGCCTCGGCCTCTCCTTCGATGCCCGTCGAACAGCACCCACCATCTAGCTGAGAACCTTATAACTTTATTGATAAAGGAACTACCCTACCTGTCATTAAAAACGTTAAAGCCGGGTTTAAGTCGAGTATGAACTTCCTACTGCGACAGTTTTAGACTTATGATTATTAACGATTTTTTGAAATGTATTTTTTTGGGCTTTATTCAAGCGATTTGCTTCAAATTTGGAAATGATATAGATTTGCATCACTAACCAAAAAAAAAAACTAATACTAGTTATCATATAAAATAAGAAAATAACGGGTTGCACTCCGAATGCCGGCAGAACTGAAAACTTGAACAAGTCTAATGCAAGTCAAAAATGACTTGTACTACACTCAACGTGTTAACGTTGTGCCGTCTTATGAACCCCCCTTCACCCCATCACACCCCCCCCCCCTCCGTCTTATGATTTTTTGATCAGTGTCACGTGTCTTGCCTGACGCGAGTTTAACATTTTTATCCATCCCAAAAAGTGGCCAACGCCACTAAAGAAGTTTTCACTTTAAAAAAAATGTGGTTGTGAAGTAGTGACGCCTCTAGATTTTTTCTCAGAATAGATCATACATTGGCCTTACTACTGGCCTAAATACCAAAAAACAATACATTAAAAAAATCTTTAAAAAATCATAAGTAACCTGTCACAAATAGGAAGTTCATACTTGGCATAAAAGTTCTTCACTATAAGAGGAACCTACTTACAAAAAAATACGCGAGCCCATTTGATGTAACCAACTTACTATGGAAACCCAGCTATAGCCTTTTGCCCCGTAAATTCCGACGTCTGAATGAAAATCTTACCATTTATTCGTAACAGTTCCCACATAAGAATCAATAATATAAGGCTGATTAACACATTGACTTGAAGTGAAAATAGCCTTTGATGTTTTAAGCTGTACACGATATTAAATCTCAGGGTGGTAAAACAATTTCTTGGTCGCCTACACAGTCGATGAAACTGAATCACGTACATACCAGGGTGAACCCTAAAAGCACCTAAAAACTCCAATTTACCCTCTTCTTGAAAGTGCAGTAATGGGAGAGAAGCGTTTGGTAACTTCGAAAAATTATTCAATCCAGGGGAAATCGGGTTGATAGTACCTACCCTGCGCCACTGCCACACTGGTACACGATTCAGTTCCTTCACTGTATACATATGTACAGTCTAGGTACTTGATATAGGTGGGATAGGAACGGCCTCATATTGTTAAATTAAACATATACCTCAACATCCAACATTTATTTAAGTATGTGATAATTGTAACAGACAATTCGACATGTATAACAGCAATATACTAAACATCCAACATTTATTTAAGTAAGTGATAATCATGACAGACATTATTCGACATTAACAGCAATATACTAAACACAGTAACTCTACCACAGAGCCTGAGGAATGCTAATGTTTCGCGAGCTAAAAGCTACAGGTTCCTATCTGGCTAAAAGGACAGTTACTCTTAAACGATGCTCCTAATTGAGCACTATCCCTATTACAATCTAAACCTTATATTAAATGAATAATTAAACTAATCTAAACATTTATTACGTCAAAACTAAGTAACATTAAGTATTATCCATAAAATAGCATTAGTTCCAACACAGTTGAAATGAAATATGAGCAAAGATTCAATCAGAAAGATTAACACCCATATTTTGTCTTATTTACAATTTAAAACACTATTTTTTCTACATTCTAACAACAAATATCCTGTAGTTGAATTATATAGATAAAAACAAAGCTCCCTGCTTTTAAAGGATTAATAAATACCTTATCTAGATACAAGACAGTGTAATAGCTAAAATGTCTTCAAAGTAGAAGTTATAGCTAAACCGTTGAACTCATTTCATTTTGGCAGGCACACGAGGTGCGATCGCCGCCCGCACCTCTCTCAGACCCTTTGTCGTCATCCCCCCCCCCCCCCCACCCAGCCGCTGTACCGCGCGGGCGATAACTCATTTAAACGGTCTAGCTATAGTATTAGATAGAAAGTACCATGGGATCGTGTTGCTCAGCGATAGCCCAAAATTGACCAAAATTTTTTTTTTACTTACAAGTCTATAAATAAAAATACAATAGTATTAAAGAATACGAAACGACCAAAATATTATCCTAGATCAATCCTAGTCAACTCAGCAAAATGTAGTTTTCCACCATGTTCACGTGAAACATTAAAATAAGTTAAGGAGCTAAGAATGGGCCTCACCTCAAACTCACTCAAAGAGCAATGGAGCGAGCTACGCTCGGAGTTTCCCCGCGTCATCAAATCAAAAATGCGACCCGCCAGTGAAACAAAGGTGCTGACTTAGCTTGGAGAGCTGCCAGGCTTAAGAGGGTACGATGGCTGAGAGACTTTTGAGAAATAGGTATTTTAATGAAATGTCGCTGTCTCGCCCGAACCCCTGCGTGTCAGTACAGCGAGAGTGGGACAACTGCAGCTCAGACCGTTAATAGGCACGTAAAATTAATCAAAACAGCATTTCGTAATCCCCAATTTTCTTCCCGAAAACTGGACCAATAAAATTATTTTTTTCAAAAATTATTAGAGGACAGATTTAGCTATGCCCCTATGTTTTCCTTTTTTTGGTTTATGTGAGGGATTCTTTTCTGATGAGTGTCTGAAAATGACGTTGAAATTGGGCAATTTTTTCAGTTTTGGAAAGCTCATATTTCTTATGTTAATTGAAATATGGAAAAAAACGAAACATAGGGGCATAGCTATGGTAGATACAGATTACACAGTAAAAAAAATTTGGCTCTAAATCCATTATCCAGGGAGGAAACAGGGGATTACGCTTGTATGCAGAAATGGTGCGCATCGTATCCTCTTAAGTGACAGTGGCAGGAACTGACGGCCGATGGGGCAGTAAGCTTTCAGAGACCGTAACTCGGATGACGTGGCGCAGGAAGGCCCTCAACAATATAGGAAGGTGGGACGCCGGCAGTGCAGGACCAATCACTATCGTTGTGGAACTCATTGGAGGAGGCGTTTGTCCAGTAGTCCAGGTTCACCTTCGAGAAAGAGGTCGATCGACGAATTCGATTCGGCTGGCCAGCGTTCAGGTAACTCCGCAATAACTTGTCATCCAATACATATACCGCAGTGTCTTATGGCACTGAGAGGTGGCCGCTAACGATGGGCCTCATAAGATACTTAGTTCAAAGTCACTCAGAGGGCGATGGAGAGGGCTGGTCGGAGTTTCTCTGCGGGATCGCATTAGAAATGATGTAATCCGCGCCAGAACTAAAGTCACGGACATAGCTCCAAGAATCGCCAGACTCAAGTGGCAATGGGCAGGGCACATCGCTCGTTCAGAATTGATGGGCGATAGGGCCGAAAAGATCGCGAGTGGCGTCCACGGACCGGAAGACGCTTTAGGTAGGCCTCCAACAAGATGGAGCGATGACCGGGTTTAGGTTGCGGGAACGCGTTGGTTGCGGATGGCGCGGGACCGATCTGTTTGGTGAGCCTATGTTCAACAGTGGACTTTCGGCTGAAATGATGCAGATGATTTGTCCAGCAGTGGAAGTCTTTTGGATGATGTGACATGATGAATTGATATTGCTGGATTCTTACTAACTCACATATCATTATAAACTGAGTTGGCTAGAGTTGAATCCCCCTGTAATATTTACAATTCGTAGTGTTATAAAAAAAATACATTCAAAAATACTTTTGTATACAATACAATGTTAATTGTTCTAACAATCTAAATCTAATATATCTCACTTTACTGTCAAGACAGGGCCTTTTCAAACTACAAGGCATTACACACTTTTAATGAATTTTATTAATTTTAACTGGCTAATTGAGAGCCTTAGGGATGATGAGTGATGACACCACCCATCAACTGACTTACTTTTATAAGCTGTTAAAACACGATTTTCCCATAGATTTTGTATGTAAATATGTAGCTAGTTAAAAGCTAAACTGTTGATAGGTATAAAAGTTTTGAAAAAATCAGAATGGGAGGAAATATATCAAATTAAGAAGGAAAACTATAACGGCTAAGTTTGCTTTAGAATTATTAGTAGTTTAAGGGTAAATAGCAGCCTGAACAAGAAAATATATCTACTTGGGAATTTCCGTAAATACAAAATCCTTAGAATAATATTACTTGTTGAATACAGATAGTACACGTCGTAATGGCTGCGGACACGCTCTTGGCCGGTTTTGAATATAATTACACTTCCTTTTGGCTTTGCCGTAGTCGTGAATAAATAGCATAAAATATGATTTTTCCTATACATAAATATACTCAAAAATATACATTATGTGATATAAATTTGTGTCACACAAAACCTTTTCTAAATCTTCTTAATATGAGATCATAGAAATGCATTTTAAATGCTAAGTATGTTAAAAACAAAGAACTTTATCAACATTATAAATATCTAAATATGATAAGAATGCCCCTTGTAGTTGCATCCCTTTATAAAAATATATCTAGGGTACAAAAATATGTATGTAAAAGTAGTCGACTCTGTGTCCATAAACAAATGACAAATGATCCCGAAAGTCACTTGTTTAGGCACAATGAATAGAGAAATATTGACTACCAAAATTTTAAATTTTCCAAAAATATTGATAGATTATGGTACGATGGATGATGATCTGACACTATACCGTTACTATCCTCAAAGTAAGTTTGATGAGATAAAGAGGGGAGGGAAGCAGTTTGCTTTGGAACGATAAGGCACATGGCGAAGACGGAAATTGACGCAGATTGGGAATCAAAATTCTGATGATGATGATTCTGATGCTGTTCTTCAAAACGGTGACAACACGGCTAAACACCTAGGTGTAGATCCAATTTATGCTGGCCACGTGTACATGATGTGTTCAACGTATTAAGTAGATACATATTTATAATACATATATAAGAGATCACCGACTCTCTCAAATTCAGACTTGACGACGGTTATCCTTCCGGACGCACACATAAACAAAATTCATGCTCTGCAACTCGGCAACCTATTGCACAACATGGAAAAGTACTAAGCGCCATTAACCTTGCAAATGTGGAGTATAAAAAGCAAAGATTCTAGCGAAATGAAAGAGGTGATTAAATATCTCCAACAGAACCTAGAAAGAAATACGGTCAATGGCGTACCATTTGAAATCGTCAAATTAGGAGTTAAGATGACGTTAGATCATATGTCATACTGAAGAATATCAGTGCTGAGGGAATGTCAGCTCTACAGGCTACAGCAAGGAGTCAGCGCCTATTCACAATATCATCAATGAAAGAAAGAAGAAAGAAAGAAAAACATTTATTCGTGACAACAATAGCATAAAGGCATAAAGATTACAATATAAAGCAACTAGGTATCACGAAACGGACCCAGCTCAGCATAATGCCGGCTCGAGAGCCAGCGCTGGTCTTCCGGTGGGACCGTGAGGCCGTCATTTGCTCGCTGCACACACGATCGGACCGTGTCTAATTGTGAACGCAACCATAATAATATGATCGTGCTCAATGAAATATCTATTGAGTGTCGCGGGGTATTAGTGCAGGGCGGCGAGGACTCCCTGCATTAATGGCATGGTTCATCATGCGTATACGCACTTCTTCAGTGGCCGCGTGGTACTCGCAAGCCCTCATGTGGTGTCTCACCATTCGACCTGATATAGCGTTTTTGCAGCAACAGTAATTGAAAAGTTGTCCAAAAGCCCGCCTGAAATTCCTATCCAGGATGCCGTAAATGGCACTGGTGAAAACCGAACGACCTACTCCAAGCCACACGCTTCGATAGAAGGATGAATCACTTGCAATAGAATATCCATACGCCAAGACGAGATACGGCAGCCAAGCTCCAACGTACAGGATGAAGACGAGAAAATTAATATAATGCCCGTACCGATCATTTCTATACTGCCGAGACTTCCTATAATGGATTTGGCTATCGGCGCGGTGTTTAATTTCCAAAGAAGCGCTAATCGAGAAAAATATGGTTATCAAACACGGTATTACATGGAAGATTAGGTTAGTGATTATTCTGAAGACCAAGTTGCCGGAGTACGATCGGTAGCAGCAATCGTAGTCGAGTCCTAGGTAGACGCCGACGGCGGCGGTGCTAAAAGTTAACAAGAAGACTAAGATAGTAATAATATCGAACCGCTTTGAGATGAATACGTTGTAGTCTTCAGAGCCTCTGCAAAGCCTGAAGAATGTTTCAATTGACATCATCTGTTGACAGAACAGCTCTTATAATAATGCTTAATAGAATAATCAGAATAATTATTTTTTAAGAGGGTAACTAAACGCAACAGAACAATAGCATTCACAAGAAAAAAAGTTTTGATAGTTGGAATAGGTTATATATTAGCTCTTGGTGCAACCTGCATTAACAATTTTATGTTCACTGCATTAAGATAGTTTTGAGGCAAAATTGAAAGGGTGGTTACTTACGCAGAAGAACATGCTGTAGTTGTATGTGGAAGCTTCGGTCAAGAACTGCAGGATGTAGCATACACTTTTCGAGTCTCCACGTCCTAACAGCAGTATTACTGCTGATGTTGGAAGTACTGCCGTCGTCACGATCATATCAGAGAGGCCGATGGAGGCTTGGAACACGAGACCTGCCATGAGAGCTTATAATCAGAGAGTTACCTAAAATTCCTAGAAAACTTCTTAGATTAAGTAAGTATGGTTGTATGGAACCAAGTGGCAGGCTGGCAGGTCATTCAATCCCGAAATTCATTAATCATTAGTATTTTGTCACAAGTACCTGCACAAGGTTAGCCGTGATATTCTTATCCTTTATACGCTACATGAAATAAAACTATTTTATTTACTTTTTTTCGTAAAAAAGAAGCGTCGTCGTAATCTATAAATTATCTGCTTGCTCAATTCCAGTGTTGTATAAAACAATACGAGAAATTTTGGAAATGATTTTATTGAAAGTGAATTGAGTGAACACAGTGAATTAGTGTAGTATTTAATTAAATAACAAGTTTTAAGCAGCCAGCAAATTGTAAGGCTAAGGGAGAAGAAAAAACATAGACAGCAGACTTCTTTACAGGTACAAAGGTGGGTGTTGCCAGTTATAAATGAAATTTACCACATAATTATATTTGTTGATTTGTAATTTTGTAATGAACAAGTGTTATGTAATAATGTTTGACCTTGGGTCGTCCAGTGAGAATACAGCCATTGCTACAGTGGTTTGACGTGTTATTATCCAAACAAATTACGGCGATACAGTTTTTTTTAAAACTGTAACTTTAAGAGACTTTAAATGTGAATTTAATTTTACGTTTGCTCAATCGGTTTTTGTTTAAGAGCCATATCACACTGGCTATTTGCGAACGTATTAGAAGCGGAGCGAGGGCCCCACACAATACCGCGATGCGTCGTCGCATCGCAGCAATTCACATCGCTAGTTCCTGCGAATTTCTGCGATGCGATTTCGTGCGGTAAGACCAAGGTTCAAGTGACCATATAATTTGTATGGTCACCTGAACCTTGCGCGATTCGAATTAGATCGCAAGTTCTTGCGATGCATTCATGCGAGTTCGCAGATATTGGCGATGCGACGCGAATTCGCAGTATTGTGTTTGAACCCTGAACGCGCGGCGCGCGCGCAATGGATTCGCCGCGAACGCACAACATATTAAGGCCCTATCGAGCTTTTGGCGCATTTATTGCATTCATTTAATCCATTTGAGTGGGGCCCAAATTTATACTAATCGATATTTTTTATTTGTATATTTCCTGTCAAATGTTTTTTTTTTCTGTGTTTGTATCGAATATTGTGTAAATAAACATCTCTCTCTCTCTCTCTCTCTCTCTCTCTCTCTCTCTCTCTCTCCCTTGTCCGTATAGTTAGTTGCGTTACACGGCTTTGATTGTAGCCGCTCCCACGCACACATACACGAGTGCATAGATTACCTAAAATCGATTAGCGCAAGAAGCTAGGTGTGGCCTTAAATGCGTTGGGCATTCGCGGCGATTCCGTTCCCCTTTCGCAGGGATCACACGGCGCGTTTGCACTGCTTCTAATACCATCGCAAAACGACAGCGTGATATGGCTCTCAGCCACTGAGATCTAGGTATTCAGTAAGCTTAGTATAAGTTTTACTTCACCAAAATACTTCTCGATCGCGTTTACGTAAAAATTTCAATTCTATGGAAACATGGACGCGCACGCGCGGAGGCGCTGTCCGTGTTTCCCTAGTAATTGATTTTTTTACGTAAACGCGATCGAGAAGTATTTTGGTGAGGTAAAACTTATACTAAGCGTACTGACCTCACATCAAATAAAAAGTAAAGATAGAGCGCTGCGAACAACGAAGTGAGGCCGGTCAAACTACACCAATCCGTGTGCTTACACAGTGGCACGCACACACTTGCAACCAAACTACACCAAATTTTGCTTAGAACCCAAAACGTCAACACTAGCTAACTAACACTATAATGTTGTAGTTACCCTATTATTGGGTAAATGCCGCCAATGTAATACAACCTTTTTTTTAATTTTTAATTCTATTCTTTATTAGCACGGCTTAAATCGTGAGAACGTGACACGCAACGTAAAGTTATTTGTTTCTTGTAAAAGTTTATCAACGTTTTTTATTGTAGTACTGTATCAACGTGACACGCAACGTAGTATCGAGGTAATAAGAATTATTATGGCAACACCGGCCTACGCACACGTTTATAAAACCGGCCTCACTCGGCTGTTCACCGCGCTCTATCTTTACTTTTTATTTGATCTGAGATTCAGACAGTTATATCCATATATTTTATACTAAATACAAACGGACGGTAGTGGTGTAGGGGTGCTGGTCTTTTTTCTGGATTTTTTCTGTTCTGTTCCATATTTCAGTTTGAATTTAGTATGATATATATGGTTTTCACGGGATGACCGTAAAAGTAATAAGAAATTAAGTTGAAAAAATAAAAATACAAAAAGATACTTCATATCAAACTTGTTAAAGTTACCTACCCATTCTCTTGAGTCTCTCCTCGATGAAAAAGGAAGCTACAAAGAATCCGTTCATGAGGCAGCCAAAGATCGTTGAGCCAATCGTGAACAGCAACCTTTCCCTCTGCGGCCACGAATGGTCGAAGGTTATCAGGGAAATGAGTTCGATCGTGTCATTGTTATTAAGGTGCATGGCGAGTATCCTGTATGAATAAAACAAGGTATTTCAGGGGCTATACACACTTTACCGGTAGGTACACACATTTAACACATCTGTGAAAAGTGCGTTAAAGTACGTTAAAGTGGTTTAACACATTTGTGAAAAGTGCGTCATGTTTAAGACAGGCGTTATTCATAGTCCGCGGCTGATCACGCATAAACTTGACGTAATTTCGGCAAATATGTTGTGAAGTTCCCAATCCACACTGTGCCCGCGTGGGAACTACTGCTATGGCTACTTTGAAAGGGATTCATGCCCTGCTGTGGGACTTATATAGGTTGGGATGATGATGATGACGCTATTACCTGTTGCCCGCGACTCCGTCTGCTAATAATTTGTTTATCGCTATACCGCGGGAACTATACGATTTTCCGGGAAAAAAAAAATTCTATGTCCTTCCCAGGGTCTTAAACTATCCCCATACCAAATTTAATCTAAATCAGTTCTGCGGATTAAGCGTGAAAAAGTTTGTTTTTAGGGTTCTGTATCCAATGGATGCCAATGGGACCCTATTACTGAGACTCCGCTACCTATCTGCCTGTCTGTCTGTCTGTCTGTCCGTCTGTCACTGGGCTCTATCTCTTGAACCGTAATATCTAATAGACAGTTGAAGTTTTCACCGCTTATATATAGCACAGAATAACTAATAGTACTAACGTACAGAAGGATCACTCTCGAACAAAAGTCAACTTCAGGTATAAAAATTTGCCTACTCTTACGACCGTTAACTGCTTGCACGCGAAATTGAAACTTGTCGTGTGATACGAGTGTTCATATTAATTCCGTTGGGCACCGCTGACCCGAAACCAAGAGCACAGGATTCCCACTCGCTGATATTTAGGTAGGTATATAAATTAAGAAACATAACAGTGTGTATTAATTCAATAAACTACCTTTAAACGCAACAGTATCTTTTATACAAATTATAAAATCGTTTGGAAGTCATTGTTTGTTGCAAAAATCACAGCGCGACGCGGCTAGCGCGCGAACCGAATGCCGAGCGACAGCCTACTGCCATAATACGCCTGCCCGGGAGGCGCGCCGGCCGAGCATACCTAAACTGCGGATTGAAACCCCCCTGGTATTAGGTACTATACTATGGCCGCTATAATAAGAAATAGGTACTTACCAAAAATTAAATAAGTTAAAAATTAAAGGGGGTCGTCATACAAGAAACGTGTTTTATTCAGCATTTTTAGGTTGCTTGGCGTTGCTAGGCTATGTAGGTGACAGCCGATAGGTTGCTAAGACAACGCGAGCGACCCTATTTTGTCGGATGTTTACATAACTATGACTTTGTGACTTTAGTGCTTACATTGCAACGATTTTTAACCGACTTCAAAAAAAGAGGAGGTACCCAATTCGTCTGTATGTTTTTACCGATCTGTTTTTAAAAATACACGGAGGAGGCACGGAACCCTTTATGTACGAGTTCTACGCGCACTTGACCGATGTTTCGATCGAGTTTTCAGATACATTTTGCAGTTCCCATACATAGCTACAACGTCGAGACTTGGATAGTTTGTATTACACTTCACTATAGCTAGTGCCATTTGCGAAGACGCGTGAATTTTTAAAAATTAGACATTAGTGTAATTGCAATAAGAACCACGGCACGCGTCATCATGAATGACTAAATCTACGGGGTGGAATTTTGTAATACCACCTCTAAGGAAAGTACTCAAAATGCATACTGAAAATAGGAAAATTTACTCAAAGGAAATATTTCTTTATTTTTGAAAAGAATAATGCATTTAAAGATTTTCCAGAAATTCGCTTGCCTCACCCAAGTCAGTGTGGGATAATCTAATCTTTTAGTCGTTTTCATGGGTTAGTCGGGACCTCCGTTCACTTTTAATATCCTTTAGGATATCCCACTGCTGGGCACAGGTCTTTCCTTTTTTTCTATCCGTCTCTATCAAAGTCAAAGTCAAAATTCTTTTTTCAATTTAGGCATCAATTGATGCTCTTGTGAACGTTGAAGAATTTACCACCGGTTCGGAAAAACCCTGTTGAGAAGAATCCGGCAAGAAACTCAATAAGGTATATTTTTTTCAAACAGACCTACTAAGGGCGTTCAATAAAAAGTGAGAATGAGTATGTTATATACAACTTTTACTAAATGTCATTTTATTTTTCGACATAGTCACCTTTTAGCATAATACACTTATTATATCTTTTTTCTAAACTTAAAATTTCATTTTTAAAAAAGGTCTCATCTTGAGTACTTAAAAAATCTTGTACTGCAGCGACTACCGCGTCGTCGTCTTCAAATTTCTGGCCTCTCGGGTATTGTTTCAATCTCGGAAATAGGTAGAAATCACTGGGAGCGAGATCTGGTGAATACAGAGGTTGCTTAAGGATATTGAACCCAGCATCACGAATTGCAGCCATTGCAACGATGGACTTGTGTGCCGGGGCATTGTCCTGGTGGAACAGCACAACTTTCGAGAGTTTACCTCGCCGTTTTTCGCGGATCTCATTGCGCAATGTTGCTATTTGTTTGGCGTATAAAGTGCCCGTAATAGTGGCTCCATGTTTGAGATACTCAATCATTAATACCCCTTTACCATCCCAAAAAACAGAGCCCATGACCTTACCGGCAGATGGGCCCACCTTGAGTTTCTTCGGAGTTGGAGATGATGGCCTTTCCCATGTCATAGACTACAGTTTCGTTTCAGGGTCGTAATGATGGAGCCATGTTTCGTCCATTGTTATAAATCGCGCCAAAAAAAGTTCCCGGTCTTGCTGTATCAGGTCCAAAGCTTCATGACAAATCTCGACTCTAGTTTGTTTTTGCGTGTCAGTAAGCTTTCTT
Organism: Archips crataeganus; assembly: GCA_947859365.1. Lineage (NCBI taxonomy): Eukaryota > Metazoa > Arthropoda > Insecta > Lepidoptera > Tortricidae > Archips > Archips crataeganus. The sequence goes on along the minus strand of OX402045.1, from coordinate 5,271,550 downwards.
GGTACCCAACGCGCAGATACCTTTTTCATACCCAAGCGTTCATGTAAAATATTATGCACGCTCCCCGTTGAAATCTTTACATTTTCAGCAATAAAACGAACCGTGACACGACGATCCGCCAAAACTGAGTTTTCAACTTTTTTCACAATTTCTTCAGTTATTGCAGTAGTAGGGCGTCCGGAGCGGGGGTCGTCCATGGTCGATGTTCTTCCATGTCTAAATTCGGCGCACCAACGTGCGACTGTCGAATACGGAGGAGCATTAGACCCTAAAGTATCCCGCAAATCTAAATTGACTTGGTCCGTAGAAAAATTTTTCAAACACAAGTATTTGATAACGGCGCGCAGTTAAAGTTTCTCAATTTTCGCTAACGTACTCAATAGCATAGCAAAGAAATTACCGTATTTTTTTTAAACAAAAGACAGTTACTTTTTTTTTATAGCAATCAGCTAGATAGATTTGCTTTACCGGCCAGTATTTAATTTCCTAATATTGAAAGAGTTTGCATCTCATTCTCACTTTATATTGAACGCCCCTCGTACATTGTTATTAAATATCCTTCGTAAAATCCCGCTAAAATTGATCTAAACGGCCCACCCAATTCTTGAATGAAAAACGCTATTATTGCGTTAAAATAACGCCTGTCTGGAAACATGAGCACCATCCATTGGTGCTTTCCCAGCAGCTATGTGCTATGTTACGTTTCCTGGATGCGATTGATATCCTCCAATCATATTTATATTAATTATTGGTCGGCTCATTTTACTTATCGTTGTCCAGTATTTTTTTAATGTGCTCTTCAAATATTTTTTTTTAAAAACGGTAAAGTGCTCGGTTTTTAATTTGAAATTTAAATAGGCACATTTAAGCTTACATTTAAAATGGTCACTAGGTACGTACTTATAACAAGTAATCATTATTATCTTTAAAGTAGGTAACGCAGTGGACATGCATGTCCCCGCCATTTGTATGGCAATTGGTGTGTTTTCCGCTGAGTTACAAATTTCTTTAAATTTTAAGTTTTTTTGTTCGAAAAGATTAAATTCAGTTATTTCAGTTTTTTTGTAAAAGTTATTTACACTTGAAACAAATCTCCAGGTATGCCTTATATTTCACAAAAAAGAATGGCCTGGTCTACATAACATAGCAGCTCACTGCGGTGGAAAGGGGTTTAAATAAGCTATGTTTTTTTTATACGGGCCAAATTTCATTTTGTTGTCTGTTTTGGTTTTTTAAATTTGGAATATTTTATATGATATCTTCTCAGAATCACGAACTCTCTTCTTCGGAGCGACGAAAGCTTTGATTCTCTTACATATATATATGTATATTATCGTTTGACGTCTAGGAATTTTTAAAAATTTTGTTAGTTTGTATTTCTTATTTTTTGCCACTTAAAAATTGTTGCCCAGGTCGCTGATTAATATCAGTTTTGATGTATCTTTCGTCATCCATGACTAAGCAACCATTTTTTATCAGAAAGTGGTCGTACAGTTTTCTACAGCGTAATTTGACTGAATTTTCTCGTTTTTTTGATCTTTTAGGTCTGACTACAGGTTTGTGTCATTAAGCTACGAAATTCTCACTTTTTGTATCTCTGATTTGGATATTTCAAACCTTTTTGCAACACCTCGGATACACACACACACACACAACACAGCACAGGGTAATGTTTTTATCAGTGCACAAATTTTAATATGTGATTCAGTATCGTTGATAGATCACGATTATCTGTTCGAGATTTTTTTTTACATTTTGAAATTTGGGATGTTCATTTAATTCAGCCAATAATTCGAATTCCAATAAGTCGAGTTACTATGAAAAACAAAAAAAAATAAGTGATAAATATTAAAACGAAAAATACTGAAATTTGTTATTTTAACGACACTGTATCACATATATTAAAATTTGTGCACTTATTAAAAAATTACCCTGTATACCTATAGGCTGGGATTTCTTATATTTATAACAATTGACGGCAAAAAGGTATTTTTAGCTTTTCTTTGTCTACAGATCCACTTTTTCTACCACTTCATTGCACCATCAATTTATTGATTTTAGACACTTCGCAATGTCGTGTGAAATACCCGGATTTTATTGAAAAAGGTTCACGATTTTTTTTTCACATTTGAAGTTCTTTCAACGGCATTTTTTTAAATACATCGCATAAGAAATATACCGTTTGATAAAATAGAATTTTGGCAGCGCGGTTTAATATAAGATTATTATTTTTAACGACAGATTAACGTTGAGATCGAATAAAAAAGAACACTTTGAATAAAAAAGGCCCATGTGGAGAGACGCGAGTTCTGGGTCTTCCTAGAGTGGCCACATAGCATTTAGTGGAAACGGACACAACTTCGTAGCGTAAGCTTTCACAATTATCCTCGCTGTATGGCGGTATAGCACATTTCTAGTGGGTAAGCACCATTAATATTTTTTAACAAGAACTTATTATGAGCACTGAAGTGTTGGGAGTTATTTTCACCGCGCTGAACTCGCTACACGTTTCACTGTACAGTCAACAGCACAAGTGGTCGGGCCACCGTAGAATTTGTGTGTAGATTTTTCTAGATTTTAAGCGACGGAAACCACTCTTCCACTTTTGCTGCTGACTGGATAAAAACACACACACACTTTTTTGAAATGACAAAAATTAATTAATGACATGATAAAAAATTAAGGGCGGTAGCGTGACAAGGAACATTTTAAAAAATAAAGTTTCCGAAACAATTAAAATTAATCGTGAGCCGCCGTGGAACCTTTTCACAGGAAATGTCACAGTGAATTCGCATTGCTTGACAAGGAAAAACATTATGAAGTTTACTGTGAAAACTTTCTACGATGGGTCTGAAATCAAATGGTTCGACTGTACATAGTTAAATCAAACTGAAGAAATCAATAAATGCTGAAAGAAAGCATGACAAATTAAATTAATATTACAACAAAGTACTTACGGGTAGCGGCGTCTCGGCACGTAAGCCAGGAGCCCGATTGGAGCCGACTTCCGATTTGAACGAAATCTGGGGACTGAATGGCGCGCCGGACGGGACTGCTTTGGCTTATATACCCTCCACTCCAGTCCGGGGCCAATGTCGACCTTGGTCTATTACCTGGCTTTAGCTCGCATCTACGCAATAAAAGAAGCAAAACATTTTTATGTCAATTCAAGTATTTTCTCTGGAACTTTCTTTGTTACCCGGGACGGGGCGGGGCTTATTTCCTGTCGTCTCAGCCTACATTACGCCCACTGCTGGACACAGGCCTCCTCTCAGCATGAGAGGGTTTGGGCTGTAGTTCCCAGGCGGGTCCATTGGATTGTTTTGCTTTGCAAGTGTGTGCAGGTTGCCCCACGATGTTTTTCCTTTACCTTAAGGTAAATTTCATTGTGGTAAATTTCAAATGTAATCACATATGAATATTGAAAAATTTAGAAATGCGAGCCCGGGATTTGAACCCGCTATCCTCTGGTTGAGAGGCCATATGTCAAACCACTATAGGCTATCACGGCTGTGCTGTGCTGGCTTTCCTGTCAAAGAATAAAAACTTGGCTACATATCCCGGTATTGAAAACAAATCCATAGCTGTCTCAGAATTGAGCGTCTCTTTGAGCGAGTTTCCCGTTTTTAGGGTTCTTTAGTCAACTAGGAACCCTTATAGTTTCGCCATGTCTGTCCGTCTGTCTGTCTGTCCGCGGCTAAGCTCAGAGATCGTTAGTACTAGAAAGCTGTAATTTGGCATGAATATACATATCAGTCACGCCAACAAAGTGGTAAGATAAAAAATAAAAAAATATTTTTTTTTAGGGTACCTCCCATAGACGTAAAGGGTGGGTGATTTTTTTTTTCTCGACTAATCCTATAGTGTGGGGTATCGTTGGATAGGTCTTTTAAAACCATTGCGGGCTTGCCAACATGATTTTTCTATTCAGTGATCTGTTTGCGAAATATTCAACTTTAAAGTGAAAATTTTCATTAAAATCGAGCGTCCCCCCCCCTCTAAAATCTAAACTGTTAGGTGGAAAAATTTGAAAAAATTCAGAATGGTAGTAAATATATCAAATTTACTAGGAAAATTATAGCGGCTAAGATTGCTTGGAAATTATTTGTAGTTTAAGAGTAAATAGTAGCCTAAGGTATAAAACATACCTAAACTTGGATGATTCCGTACACATACGAAATCCTTAGAAAAATATTACTTGATTTTTTTGTAATGGCTACGGAACCCTACCTTGTGCGTGTCCGACACGCTCTTGGCCGGTTTTTTATTTTTATTTCAATCAAATTAGCTACATTAGGTAGGTACCTATATTTATCAAAAAAAATCGAATCTACAAAACAGTTCGTTGGCGAATACACGCCTTATTTTTAATATTATGTCTACATTCTTACAAACTTTCGCGTTTATAATATTAGTAGGATACTCGCACTACCACACCACTATACCTACCCTATAATAAGTATACACGGTGAAATTTTGAACGTAATTACAAAATGCATGTTTCTGGCTTAGTAAATGCTGGACAACATAATGCAATTTACCCGTTGTTAGAATTAGTATTGTTACATTTGAGGTGTCCATCCATGCATGTTTATAATTTAACTACACTGACGAGCAAAAATAAAGGGTCGGTGACAAAAATGACGATAACTACAAAACCCGCTGTGATAGCTTCTTCGAGTAAAATGAGTTTAGTAAAGAGTTTTATTCTCAATAGCTTTTGCCCGCGACTCCGTCCGCGTGGAATTAGTAATTTGGGCAGCTTATTTTTTTTTATCCAATTTGCTTTTTCATCAATTATGGCTCTCCTTAGTTCGTTGATATAAAAAAAAATACCCGCTCCCGCACCCCCCGCACACCCGCGTTCACATTCAACACCGTGCACCGTACTCCCAAGTCAAGCGTGCTATAGAAGTTTTACTTCAAAAACCCCCGTTTTTGAAACATTCTTCCGCTCCGCTCCGCTCCTATTGGTGTTAGCGTGATGATATATAGCCTATAGCCTTCCTCGATAAATGTGCTATCTAACACTGAAAGAATTTTTCAAATCGGAGCAGTAGTTCCTGAGATTAGCGCGTTCAAACAAAAAAACCTGTTCGATAAATTCTTAAAATAGACGTATCATTCTTATTTGTGAACCGATTCCAATGAAACAAACACTAAATGTTAATCCAAGAAAATACCAACATATCAGTGAAAACCGCATCCTTCTAGGTTAAGCCGTTTCTGAGATTAGCGCGCACAAACGCACAGACAAACAGACAAGCAGACAAACAGACAAACAGACAATAATTCTAAAAATCATTGTTTTGGGTTCTATTGTGCTAATAAATAGCCCTAGTCACAGTTTTTCTCAAATATCTTCAATGTACAGACACCGACTTGTTACAGATTTATTATATGTATAGATTAAACTTTTTCTTGTTAAGAATAAAACTCTTTACTAAACTCATTTTACTCGAAGAAGCTATAGCAGCGGGTTTTGTAGTTATCGTCATTTTTGTAACCGACCCTTTATTTTTGCTCGTCATTGTAGAACAAAGTATGAAAATCCAAAATTTTATCAGACCAATTGCAACAATTGAGTAAATGCATTATGTTATCCATCATTAACTAAGCTTGAAACACTAATTTTGTATCACGTTCAAAATTTCACCCTGTACCTATGTTGGTATTTAGCCATATGTATTTATTAGTTCAGTTACATAACTTAGTTGCAATTAGTTTCTTTAAGGATATTGTTTATCGAGCACGCTTTTGATGACGTGATGGTCCCAAGGGAAGGTCAGCGCCGTTCGCAAGACCGACACTTTGCTGATTTGGGACCATTTCGTGATATGCGCATTTTTTTATTCCTTTGTTATTTTTGAAGTTTGATATCACGAATAAATGTTTTCTTTCTTTCTTTTATTTTTATCTATGCTTAGTGGGAAATATCGGGGTGAAAAGTAGTATTCGTGTTAAGTATTTAAGAAACATGTATATTTTAGATACAAAATACGCACACTCGTAAAGCTGCGTACGGATTTTATGTCCACGCTAATTTTATGCCAACAGGAGAGACAACTTTTGTTTCTCCGGTATGTATGGCCCGAATATTTTAGTGTGAAATTGCATTAAGTTACTAAAACGTTAACTATTTAATGTAAAATCAGCCGTCAAGTCTCCTAAGTAATTTTCTGTAATTTTACTATTCCAAATTTTTATTTACCCACAACAATACAAGAAACACATCCGCTTACTTATTTATACACGAATTAACAAAAAGCTCTGTAAGAACGAAAGGAAAACAAACCTATAAACAAGTATTTTATTTGCAAATATCATTCAAATCGCTACTGTTGGGCAAAGCGCCCATACGACTGTTTCCCCGTTGAGCGGACAAAGAGCCAGCTCCATAGTCACCAGAGGATCTGACAGGCCTTTTATTAATTAAAATAAATAATATAAAAATCGGGCTTCAGGTCCCCTTGTTCTAGTTATTAATGGTCTAAGAGCCGTTGAAAATCGACCTTCACCGATCTGATAACTCGATGAGACGTATTTTTTATCAAACATAATTTATAAACAAATATGCCTGTGATAACTTGCCTATCGAAAAGTGTTCATAGCTATTTTTTTTTTGTTTTATTATTGAGTGCCTTTAGCCATCTTCCAGCTCCATCATCAGACCCTGGTTACCATCTGGGATCAAAGTACTCGTCAAGACGAACAAGTCCAAACTCGATGGGGTTGTGTCGTTTTATTGTGGAGTGCCTTTGGCCATACTGAATTAATGAAATTACGAATTACCCCAGCGAGTTTGGACTCGTTTGATTCGTCTTGACGAATACTTTGATCCCAGATGGTAACCAGGGTCTGATGATGGAGCTGGAAGATGGCTAAAGGCACTCCACAATAAAACAAAAAAAATATCTATGAACACTTTTCGATAGGCAAGTTTATCATAGGCATATTTGTTTTTAAATTATTCTATACATATAAAATCCTTTGTCCTGACTGACGGATCAACGCACAGCCTAAACCGCTGATCGTAGAGACCTGAAACTTGGAGGGTGTGTTCTTTGAATGACGTAGGCATCCGATAAGAAAGGATTTTTCGTAGTTCTACTCCTAAGGGGGTAAAAAAGGGGGGCAAAGTTTGTATGGGACAACGTGATTCCTTGGTCCAATCTACTTCAAATTTTGCATAAACATTCTTTAACAGAATTGATGGAAGACGTGTTTCGTATTTTATTGAAATTCATCCCCTGACGGTGTTAAAAAGGAGTAGAAAGTTATTTTGGGGGTGATTTGCTTGGAAGTTGATATCAATACTCCTTAGTGCTTTTGATTTAAATTACTTTTTATTTTGACACAATGTAAACGAAACGAAACTTCAAATTTTGCAAACCATTTGTCTACGTTTGTCAACCACTTCCTGATCTGATCTCTGATAATAACTAATTATAATAAGTACTAGCTTTTACCCGCGACTTCGTACGCGAAGACTATAACGTTAGTTGTTTGGATGAAATTTGGCACACAGGTAGTTTATTACATGAATTAACACATAGGATAATGCCAGGAAAATGAAAAGTTCCCGTGGAATAGGAATAAGTGAATTCTATAGCCGCTAAGCCGTGGTGCCCTAGTGGTCAGACCTATGGACTCTTAAGCAGAGGGTCGTGAGTTTGAGCCCGGGCTTGCACCTCTGAGTTTTTCCGAATTCATGTGGTAAATTACGTTTGAAGTTTACCATGAGCTTTATAGTGAAGGAAAACATCGCGAGGAAAGCTGCACACACCTGAGAAGAAATTCAATGGTGGGCGTGATGTGAAGTTCCCAAATCTACTGTCCAAGTCCTCTCGTTCTGGGAGGAGGCCTGTGCCTGATTGAAACAGGCTTTTTTATCCCGGCAAGTGCAAAGTAAAGTTTCCGCGGGATAGAAATTACTTTTTTGACCTTTTTTGAAAATCAGAGACATCGTAGCTTTTTATTATTAGTGAAATCATTTTAACAATCAGCCCCTATATTCAATTCACTTATTTCTATCCCGTGGGAATTTAGTATTTTCCCGTAGAAAAGTAACCTATGTCAATCAGGGATATAGCATACTATTAGTGAAAGAATTTTGGAAATCAGCCACAAATTTGGATTGACTTACTTCTATCCTTCGGGAATTTTGCATTTTCCCGAAGAAGAGTAGTCTATGCCAATCAGTAATAGTGTAGCTTTCTATTGCTGAAAGAATTTTCAAAATCAGCCCCGAAGTATTCAGTTTTTTCTATCCCGTGGGAATTTTGCATTTTCCTGAAGAAAAAGTAGCCTAAGTCAATTGGGGATAGTCATATCATTTTATATGAAAGAATTTTTAAAATCAGTGCCGATGTTGAATTTACTTATTTCTATCCCTCGGGAATTTTTTATTATCCCGGAAAAAGTACCCTATGTAAATAAGGGATACTGTAGCTTACTATTGGTAAAAGAATTTTTGAAATCAGCTCCGAAGTTGAACTCACTTATTTCTATCCCGCGGGAATTTTCATTTTCCCGAAGAAGAGTAGTCTATACCAATCAGGAATAGTTGTAGCTTTCTATTGTTGAAAGAATTTTCAAAATCAGCCCCGAAGTTGAATTCAGTTTTTTCTATCCCGTGGGAATTTTGTATTTACCCGAAAAAAAAGTAGCTTTTGTTAATCGGGGACAGTCATATCACATAATATGTAAGAATTATTAAAATCAGCTACGAAATTGAATTAATTTATTTCTATTTCGTGGGAATTTTGAATTTTCCCGCATAAAAAGTAACTTATTTCAATCAGGAATAGTGTAGCTTTCTATTGGTGAAAGAATTTTCAAAATCAGCTCCGAAGTTGAATTCAGTTTTTTCTATCCCATGGGAATTTTGCATTTTTCTGAAGAAAAAGTAGCCTATGTCAATTGGGGATAGTTATATTTTATCATATGAAAGAATTTTTAAAATCAGTGCCGTTGTTGAAATTACTTATTTCTATCCCACGGAAATTTTTCATTTTCCCGAAGAAGAGTAGTCTATTCCAATCAGGAATAGCTGTAGCTTTCTATTGGTGAAAGAATTTTCAAAATCGGCCCCGAAGTTGAATTCAGTTTTTTCTATCCCGTGGGAATTTTGTATTTTCCCGAAGAAAAAATAGCTTTTGTTAATCGGGGATAGTCAAAACCTTTCGTACCTGATTTTAATAATGTAAGAATTATTAAAATCAGGTACGAAATTGAATTAATTTATTACTATCCCGTGGGAATTTTGAATTTTCCCGGATAAAAAGTAACTTATGTCAATCAAGAATAGTGTAGCTTTCTAATGGTGAAAGAATTTTTAAAATTGGCTCAATATTTTCAGAGATTCTGCTATAAACAAAAAAAGCAAAGGGTTTTGAAGTAAAACTTCTATATAGGCGCTAATCTCAGGAACTACTACTCTGATTTGAAAAATTCTTTCAGTGTTAACACCAGGGAGGTGGGGGGGGGGGTGGGGGGGGGGTTGAGGGGGGTTAGGGTGCGGGGGTGGTGCGCGGGAGTTTTAAGGGGGATGAACATTTCATTGATTTTGCCGTAGGATGCACCGTTTTCAAGATATTTGAGAAAAAAACACCAAGGAGGTGGGGGGGCGGGGGTTGAGGGGGGGTGAGGGTGCGGGGGAGGGGGTGCGGGGGCATCGGAGGGGGGATTAAAATTTCATTGATTTGCACCGTTTTCAAGATATTTGACAAAAACACCAAGGAGGGGGGGACTTCGGAGGGGGGGATGAAAATTTCATTGATTTTGCCGTAGGATGCACCGTTTTCAAGATATTTGACAAAAACACCGGGTGGTGGGGGTGGGGGGGGGGGTTTGAGGGGGGGGGGTTGAGGGTGGTGGGTGTGCGGGGGAGGGTGCGGGGGAGAGGGTGTAGGGTATTAAAGGGGGGATGAAAATTTCATTGATTTTGCCGTAGGATGCACCGTTTTCAAGATATTTGACAAAAAAAAACTTGAAGTAAAACTTGAAGTAAAACTTCTATAGGGCACGCTTGACTTGGGATGGGACGAACGCGGGTGTGCGGGGGTGCTGTGTGGGAGGGCGTGCAGGTGGTGCGGAGGGGCGCGGGGGGGGGTTCGGGGTTGCTGTGCGGGGGGAGTGCGGGAGGGAGCGGGTTGGAGGGTGCGGGGGGGTTGCGGGGGGGGTAATTTTTTTATTATCGAGGAACTAAGGAGAGCCATAATTGATGAAAAAGCAAATTGGATAAAAAAAATAAGCTGCCCAAATTACTTAAACCACGCGGACGGAGTCGCGGGCAAAAGCTAGTATAAGTATAAATAAATAAAAATGTCTAAACTGGTCAATATGATCGTTGTAAAATATTTCAATGGAGTTTATTGTTAAGGAATAATTAATTTTACAAAATTTAGAATGTTCAATATAATAATCCATGAAAACAGTAGACAAAGTAGGTATTTTAGTATATTTATTTATAAAATATGTAAGTAACCAATTTGAACCAAGGAGTTAAGCTGTATAGATATAGGCTGTGTGGACAATAACATTGTCGTTTACCGTGTTTTTTTCTTAACATTTTCTATCTTTTCTGGTTTAAGTCACTAAATAAGAATATTAATAATTTAATTTAATAATATTTCACTGGCATTATAAAATTTGTAATATGAGTAATAAAAAAAAAACTCAATACTTAATTATTCCATGTATATGCCGTAATGCTTGGCTGAATGCGTATGTGTTCCATTGACAGCCAATGCCTTTATTTTTTTTAATTCATATCTACCCTAGGGAAGAAAATAATAGTTATCCTCCCGTATGTCAGATATGATTTGCCTCACTTTCCGAGTATGAGAGATGAAATAATACATTGTGCATCTAGGGCCGTAAGTAGGGGATTACTAATGAGAGTCTATTAGAAGCCCGACGCCGAAGGCGGAGGGCTTTTAATGACTCGAGTTTGTAATCCCCTTACTGCCCGTTATACACACAATGATTTTCATCACATTGCGAGAAAAAAAATCCAAAAATAAAATTAATTTGTCTCTAAACACTTAAATTGAATAAAATAATGGCTACCCGCCAATACAAATAGTCACTTTTTTCGAGTCACCTACCATAGATAATGTAAACTGTGTTTAGTTTAGAATTTGAAAGGTCAAACGGCCAGATTCTGCCAACATATTTAAAAAAATATTTTTACTAAAATTATTGCAAAACTATTTGATATAAATTTAAAATATAAAAAATAACGAATTTTCATGAAGCGTAGATAAGTTTTGTGTTGTAAAATTTGGGTTATAGCTAAGTTTTAAAGATAATAAATAAAACGTTGGCTGACTTGAAACCGCCTTAGTCTGAAATGACTCGTTTGCAAATTTTAAAACTAAAGTTAGAACTTCCTTGGGTAGAAAAACTGTACGTAAATCTATAACTCCCTTAAGAAGAATTTAGGCCATTGTAATTTAGTATACAAGCATGGAATAACACCATTGACGACCAAGTGTGATGAAAATGTTTTTTGTTTTACAGCTTTTGTCATAACTTAATATTTTTGGTGTAATAACGTTTTGAAAATTTGAGATTACCTCTTATTTTTACGATACTCTGTGTATTTAAAATAAAAAAAATAAAAAATAAATATCACGGGACAATTCACACCAATTGACCCAGTCCCAAATTAAGCTAAGCAATGCTTGTGTTATGGGTACTAGGCAACGGATAAACATACTTATATAGATAGATACATACTTAAATACATATGAAACACCCAAGACCCGAGAACAAACATTCGTATTTTTCATACAAACATCTGCCCCTGCCTGTATTTGCATGGGAAAAAAGTGCTTCATTTTAAAAAGTCGTAAAACAAAAAAAAATTGTTTGTGTGGTAGGAATTCAGGGTTAAGAGGATGTCAGCGAATTAAAAATAACCCTGTAGATCCGATTAGTATTAACTTGCGAGTGTTTAAGGCGACATTTTATACGAACAAGTTTCACCGCATCGAAAATCTAAGTCCACAATAACGTCCTCCAACTGGTGGGCGGGGCATTACCCACCGCGTCCCACCTGTTGTCCTCTCAGAAGTTTCACACGAAACATTTTGTGCAAACGAAGGAAAAACGTTTCTGCGACTTTGAATTTAGTATTTTTATCTTCACCTGAAATTAATGCGTCTGATTCTTAACTAAAATAACGCCGTTCTCCTAAATAACGCTGCATTACAACACTCGCCAAAGGGGGTGGGCAAGTTGGCTTATACGACCAATAAGGACAAGCGATATACCTATCACTAGATACTACTTCAACTTCAACTTGTATTGATTGTGGCAACCGGTCGCTTGAGGTTAGCAACCATTACTGCCAATGACACCTGACGGCAGCAAAGTGTATTACTGTGTTTGACCATTTATAAAAAATAAAAAAAGAGGGGTTCCAAATAGTGGTTGTAGAGGCGTGTTTGTTGCGAATCTGGAAAGGACGTATACACCACATAAAGACAACACGAAACATATAGACAGTACAAAACATTTAGACAGTACAAATAGGATCGATAGGAAAGACAAAAGCGAAGAAAGCACCTAAAGTTTAAAGTTTTCTTTTGTGATATATTTGATCAATAAGTTTAGGATTCTCTTATTAGAGGAGGCGAGGAGAAGAAGGGTTTTGAGGTTGGTAGGTTTGGGGATCCAGGAGGGTAAGGCGTTATAAAGGGAAGTTGTTCTCATCGGGCAATTCAGAAGGATGTGGTCTGCGGTACCCTCCTCTAAGCCGCATGGACAGAGGGGGGATTGGACAATGCCCCATCTGTGCAGGCGGGAGGGGGTACATGTATGCCCAATACGCAACCTGCAGATGACTGAGGTGGTCTGTTTGTTGGCTTGGCGAAAACGGTAGAACCATGGCTTGGGTGGGATGTTGGGTTGAATGTCCCCATAATGGCGACCTTTGACCAATAGTGAGCGCTCATATTGCCGGAGCCAGCTACAGTCGAGATCTGATTTTGCAGACGAGAAGAGGTCATAGAAATAGCAGTATGGGTGGTCCAAACTGCCGATCCCTATGGCCTCCTTAGCATGGGTGTCGGCGATTTCATTGCCCTGTATCCCCGAGTGACTGGGAATCCAGGCCAAAGAAATCTCAAGATTGCGTGTATGACATTCCCATAAGGTTTGCCTGATGTTTAACACTAAGGGATAACTAGCTTTGGAGGAGTACGGATTGGCCTTGATGGATTGTAAGCCGCTGAGCGAGTCCGAAAAAATTATTGATTTATTAATTCCGTGGGAGATCACGTATTTAATTGCTTCCAAGATAGCTACCAGCTCTCCGGTAAAAACTGATGTAAGAGCTGGGCATTTGTAACTTAAAATTACAGAGTACCTCGGAATCCAGACTGCGGAACCCACTGCACCGGAAAGTACAAGCCTGGAGGAATCTGTAAATAACAGCGTCCAGCCACGCCAAAAGTTGTCAATTTTGTGCAGGAAGGAGTTGTTAGCTCCTGGTTCGTTTTTAGCTATTCCAAAGTCCAGAATTATATTTGGTTGGAAAATTGGGGCTTCGTACGTGTGAGAAAAAAGAGGGAGTAGAGAGCAGGAGTAGGAAGGATCTGGGAGGTTATTAAATTTTCGTAAGCTATTTATCAAGCAGGGTGGATTTTTGTTGAACCAGAACCCACTGTCAGTAATCAAAGTTATCACTAGATAGCTTGTTAAAGTTAATAGTATTGTTGACGACACTACTTAATTGAATGAAAGACGCGTTTAAAAATGATTACAAACTATAATAAAAAGAGAATAAACAGACAAATAGAACTTAGCACAACCCGTCTGACAGAGCAACTGACTTCTCCGTCTCTGTCAGGCGGGTCTTAGTGGATTTTAAAATAAGAATAAACATAATATACTACAAAAACCGGCCAAGAGCGTGTCGGACACGCCCAAGGTAGGGTTCCGTAGCCATTACGAAAAAATCAAGTAATATTTTTCTGAGGATTTCGTATGTGTACGGAATCATCCAAGTTTAGGTATGTTTTATACCTTAGGCTACTATATACTCTTAAACTACAAATAATTTCCAAGCAATCTTAACCGCTATAATTTTCCTAGTAAATTTGATATATTTACTACCAACCTGAATTTTTTCAAATTTTTCCACCCAACAGTTTAGATTTTAGAGGGGGGGGGGACGGCCGATTTTAATGAAAATTTTCACTTTAAAGTTGAATATTTTGCAAACAGATCACTGAATAGAAAAATCATGTTAGCAACCCCGCAATGGTTTTAAAAGACCTATCCAACGATACCCCACACTATAGGGTTAGCCGAGAAAAAAAAATCACCCCCACTTTACGTCTATGGGAGGTACCCTAAAAAAATTTTTTTTACTTTTTTTTATTCAATCACTTTGTCGGCGTGACTGATATATATATTCATGCCAAATTACAGCTTTCTAGTACTAACAGTCTCTGAGCTTAGCCGCGGACAGACAGACAGACAGACGGACAGACATGGCGAAACTATAAGGGTTCCTAGTTGACTACGGAACCGTAAAAAGGAGGTTTTGCCAACCAGTCGCCAATAAGTATAGTTCTAAAACTTACTATGGCAGGATTGGCAGGTAGTCCCAAATGTTTGTGTGGAAAAAGTTATCGCTTCTTAAACGTAGTTTTGAGTTGAAACTACTCGTATTAAGTAGAAGGTTTTTTCGATATTAAATATGAAAGTTTTGTAACTGTCGATGATTCTGTGTCATAATTTTGTTTTTTATGCGTTTTCATTAGTTTTTTTTTATCTTGCCGTATGATTTGAGATTTGCCGCGATACAAAAAGTTGTAGAACGTGAAAAATCTTTCCAATGATATATGGCTTGTCGTTATTAGTACCTAGGCCAGAGGCCATAATAATCTGCCTATCCCCCTTTATTGTTTCTAAACTTAGTGGCTGAGATTATGGGATTTTATCCCTATCCCGTGCCAATATCGGGATCAAAAGTAGCCTATGTCTTTTTAGGTACTGACACCAACATACATAGGAATCTATGTATGTAACGGTTCTTTGTACTTGATTTTTTATAATACAGCATGTATCAGAATGAAGAGCAAAGCCGACACCTGGTTGATGGCCAAGAGGAGTGTGATGGAATGATATACTTTTTATTAACTGTTAATACTTTTTTCGTTCGCTCAATATGAAATTAGATCAAATAAGTATTAAGTAACTTTGTATGGACCAAACGAAAAAAAAGTACTAAATAGTTAATAAACTTTAAGGGATATTTTTTCAAGTGAAACAATAGTACATTACTGCAGCGGCCGCGAAATAGGGGATTGCCGGCCGAGTAGTAATAGATGGCCGAGTGTTAACGAGGCCATCTAGAGATACGAGGCCGGCAATCCCTGTTCGTGGCCAAGGCTTGTATAGTGCTTTTCTCAAATAAATCCAAGGAAATGACACGAATGTTCAACTTATATATTCATATTTAATTCAAATTGTTTTTTTTTTGATTCCCGCCAAAATATTTTTTTCCAGCAATTTATTTGTAAGCTGTTCCAGTTAATGTTTTTGACGCAAAATCTTGAGATGATTTATATTTATTAAAAAATTACGACCTTATTAATTGGTTATTTTAATAAATTGTTAACAATAAACGCCAATCCTTATTTATTTTATTAAATCTAGCCAAGTAAGATATTAAAAAGTAAATTCACAAACTAAATTTTTCTTAATTGGCAGTATGTCATTGATAGTCAATAAAAGAAAATACGACCCACTAAAACAAAAGACAATCTCTTTGCTGGCCTTGGCCAGCAATGTTTGTATGAAATTCCATTATTGTCGTCTAATTTGAAATTAGAACGAATCTTCCTCAACTGCTATACAATGGCATACTTCGTGTTCTATTGTCACGACTATAAGGACCACATTTCCTTGGATGTTTGAGAAAAGCTTATTTCTGTAAGGCACTAGTAGTACAGTCAACGTCATAAATAAGTGATCACTTTTGTACCTTGCCACTTTCAGTCGTTACATAATTTCGTATGACTTTTCAAACATAACGTTAAAGTGACAAGGTACAAAAGTGATCACTTATTTATGACGTTGACCCTACCATTTAAAAGATAATCAACTATTAAATTTAGTGAGTAGTGCATGGTTAACCACTTCGGTTGATAAGTAAATGTGTCAGAATGGACAAGTTAGTGTACTTTTCGTAAAACAGCATGTTGTTGGTCCGTTGACAAAACGATACGACGTAAAGATATATTACACGGTAGGTACAGTCAGCATCAAAAGTAGCTGGTCACTTCTGTACCTTGTCGCTTTACAGTCAGGTGCAAATGTCATACATGATTGACAATTGTGTTATTACGACAAAGTACAAAATTTACCAGCTACTTTTGATGCTGATAGTACCTACCGTGTAATATCTATTCTTAAATGTTTTTCATCGTGGAAAGTAGAAAACCTTGTTTTAATTAAAACAAAATAAATACAATGACTAATTAACATTGCTATTATGAAAAAGGTTTCGTAAAATAAAATAGTCTCAAGTTGGATCTAAAGACGGAAAAATTCTAAAAATACGGTAACCATGGAGTGGTTTTAAGTAAAGGTCAAATGTTAAGGTAAAAGAAACAGTTTTTGTTTTGTTTAAGGTAATGACTATAGTATAAATCTTCCCATGTGAATTTTTCGCTTCGAGCCCTTATCTTTCAAAACAAACGGTATCGTCGTAGTATTAAGGTTCAAGTTTAATGTAATGGCTCGAAGCGAAAAATTCACCTGGGAAGATTTATACTGTACCTACCTATTGATTGTAAATGGCAATCAAGAACCGAATATGAAACAGTGGTAATTATGAAGGGTAAGTATCTTAAATATTGGAGAAACAAAAATGTAAAAGAAGACATTATCATTAAAAAAAAAAACTAAACTGGATTAAAAGATTTTTAAATAATCCCCTGTCTGAACATTAAATGAACACCTGTAATCTTATAATACCAATCAAAAGGTTTAGTCATACATACCTAAGTATTATTTTTTAACATAGCCATTTACCCTAAATACATAATTGGAACTAGTACATTGTGCATCAAAGGCAGTAAGTAGGGGATTACTAACGAGAGTCTATTATAAGCCCGACGCCGATGGCCGATTTGTAATCCCCTTACTGCCCGTGATACACACAATGATTTTCATCACACTATGAGGAAAAAAAAACAAAAATAAAATTATTTTGTCTCGAAACACTTTAAATTGAATAGATAATGGCTACCCGCCAATACAGATTATCACATTTTTTAAGTCACCTACCATAGATTAATGTAAACTGTATTTAGAATTCGATTGACCATACGGCCAGATTCTGCCAACATGTCATTGTTAAAAAAATACTGACTAAAATTATTGCAAAACTATTTGATATTAACTTAAAATATAAAAATAACGAAGTTTCATGAAGCGTAGATATGTTTTGTGTAGTAAAATCGGGTTATTGCTAAGTTTTAAACATGTAAATTATAAAATGTTGGCTGACTTGAAACCTCCTTAATCTGAAATGACATACCAACTAACTTGTTTGCAAATTTTAAAACTAAAGTTAGAACTCCCTCGGGAGGAAAAACTGTACGTAAATCCATAATTCCCAAGAACAATTTAGGCCATTGTCCTTTAGTATACAGGCACGGAATAACACCATTGACGAGCAAGTGTGATGAAATAGCACATTGTATGTAAAGGAGACTTTACCCTTATATTTAATTTAAAAACAAAAATGCATTTAAGGATTTTTGAAAAATTGTTTGTCTTAGTCGGGACTCAAACGGGGTCAAATGCGACAAAAATTAAATACCGTTTTTTATGATGCAGATCGAAAGGGTTACTGAAACTTTATCTTATCAGTAACCCTGATTTGATTGTGTATGTTATTTTAGAGATAAATGGAGGTCCATTAAATAGTCCACGAAAACTAGCAATACGTGTTCATTTTGTTTTTACCCGTCTCATGAGAAATGGACCGCAGTTACCTTAAATACTCGAAATAGCAAATTGTATGCAATGGAGACTTACTTTTTATTTCTGTTACTTTATTAAGGCAGACAATTTTCTTAAATACCCTTGAACTTCCCGAGCCTGTTGAATACCTACATAGTTAACAGCGTCCCTCCTTGTGGCGTTCCCTTTCATCTGTAGTGTTTATCTGATTAGGTGTATGTTTTTTTCGGTCAGCACCAGTTGTAGCACATCACTATTTATGGCATGTAAAAAACAGGCTACTCTTGATTAATTCAAAAAATAAGAACAAATAGTAAGACATTTTGTATGGGAAGATAAAATGGTTTTTCTCGCATTCTCCCTTATTTTGTCACCATTTAAACTGTCCTTGGACAAACACAAATATTTTAAAAACAAAATTAGCTCAGAAGGTCCAGTCATTTTTGAGTTTTAGCGAGACTAACGAACAGCAATTCATTCAGCAAATATATAACATTTTGAAAGGAAATCGCACATTTACACACTTTTGGTTTCATAAATAATAGTTACTATTTTTTAAAAGCGTTTTTCTATAAAAAGACTTGTCAAGATTGTTTACTATTTCTAATGCTAAAAAAAAAACAAGTATAGGTATCCACAGATTTTTTTCATAACGGCTGCGGAACCCTATCCTGGGCGTGTCACGCTCTTAGCCGGTTTTATTATACCTATAGAAAGAAAATAAAGCAGCTAAAAATCTACTTTTGTCATAATCCAAAATTTATCTAGTTTTCAGGGTTTAAGTGTTTTTTTTTTACTTGAGTCACGTTCGAATACCATATCCGTTCGTCTTTTATATTTCGGCAGTCTCTGCTGCTCCCAGGTTGAAGTTGTTACAGCGTTTTTACAAGCTTTTATTTAGCTCACCCCGTTTGTTTTATTTTTATTATTCTTGGGTCAAATCTTAGAAGTCGAATTTGACCCACTTCCAGTGGTTGGTTTCACCTGAAATTTGGTATACTTATGTAGGTTGGATGACAATGCAAGTACAGTCAGATAAAAAGCTTGCTTTAAAAATGAAATTTTTAACAAAACTTATTTAGCTCTAAAAGCAGATTGTCGGCGCAGTAGCCAGAGCCATCTAGTGGTGGTTTGCGGAACAGTTTTAGTTTCGCTCCCGTCCGCGTGTGGCGCTGTACCTCAGTATGAAAATGTATACTGTAGTAGAGGACAAAGAGTATTGTAATATTATATGAACAAGAGTGGCAACTCTATGGTCAAATATGCATGTATGGAAGGTGCTGCTGCCCTACGCCCTGGTGAAGAACTAATGTGACGTATCTATAGATGTATACATATCTATATGTATATGTTGGTAGTGATGTACAGCTATAATTACGCGTAATTTTAATTGATAGGCTAATTGCCACTATTCGTATTTTAGCCGTCTAATTCAAATCAGCATATACGAAGTATAAGCGGCTAAACTCGATTTGCACTATACGGCTAAAATACGAACAATGCAAGTGGCCTATCAATTAAAGTCCTTGACCGTACAATTTGGTATGCCATGGCCATGGCCGATGAATGACAACTGACAAGTTTGACAAGTCAACCAAGATGGCCGCTAATTTAGTTCTTTACCAAACAACCAGAGATCGCTGTAGTCGCATGAAAAGTGTGATATATGTAAGTGTGCCCCCCCCCCTGGTAGAGGATTCGCACTAGAGCGCGTTTTATCTCTAAAAGCAGATTGTCAAAGCAGTAGCCAGAGCCATCTAGTGGTGGTCTGTGGAATTGTTTTAGTTTCGCTCCCGCCCGCGAGTAAAAAAGTATACTTACTGTAGTAGAGTAGAGGATTCGCACGCTACAGCGTGTTTTATCTCTAAAAGCAGACTGTCCAAGCAGTAGCCAGAGCCATCTAGTGGTGGTCTGCGGAACTGTTTTAGTTTCGCCCGCCCGCGAGTGGCGCTGTACCTCAGTATGAAAATGGTAGAGTAGAGGATTCGCACTAGAGCGCGTTTTATCTCTAAAAACAGATTATTGAAGCAGTAGCCAGAGCCATCTAGTGGTGGTATGCGGAACTGTTTTAGTTTCGCTCCTGTACTTCAGTATGAAAATGTGTGCTGTAGTAGTGCAGAGGATCCGCACTAGAGCGCGTTTTAGTCAATTCTAGTAATGTTACTAGTATTGGCTCTTGGCATTTAGGTAGCATTCCGATCTCTCTCAATGTATGTCGAGAATTGCCGAGTGCCAAAGTGGAAATAATCACACTGCAGAGAGTAGAGGATCCGCACCAGCGTGTTTTATCTCTAAAAGCAGATTGTCGTAGCAGTAGCCAGAGCTACCTAGTGGTGGTCTGCGGAACTGTTTTAGTTTCGCGCCTGCCCGCGAGTGGCGCTGTACCTCAGTATGAAAATGTATACTGTAGTAGAGTAGAGGATTCGCACTAGAGAGCGTTTTATCTCTAAAAGCAGATTGTCGTAGCAGTAGCCAGAGCCATCTAGTGGTGGTCTGCGGAACTGTTTTAGTTTCGCTCCTGCCCGCGAGTGGCGCTGTTCTTCAGTATGAAAATGTGTACCTACTGTAGTAGAGCAGAGGAATTGCACTAGAGCGCGTTTTAATCAATTCTACTAATGTTACTAGTATTGGTTCTTGGCGTTTAGGTAGAATTTGACGTTTCATACTCTAGCTCGTACTCTAGTTTCGTAGCTCTTTTACATGACACATTTCGGAAGGACCATCATTGCCAAGAAGAATGCGCCGCAAGAAACTTGGCGCGTTTAGGTGAAAAACCTAAGAAGATGACCTGTATGCTTAGTATAAGTTTTACTTCACCAAAATACTTCACGATCGCGTTTACGTAAAAAAATCAATTACTAGGGAAACATGGACAGCGCCTCCATGTAGTAGTAACGTGTCCGTATAAGCAAATTGACGTTCCAATTTAGAAAAACCGGCCAAGTGCGATTCGGACTCACGCACCGAGGGTTCCGTACAAATTTATATGTATCTACAACATCCAGTCTTAGCAGACCCCTGCTCCTAAGAAAAATGTGCGCAGTGTGGGATCATTGTAGATTGGTTAATGATATAGACAGACTGACAAAAAAATATGCTTTTCGTAATTTTTCCTTTATCTGTGTTATAAGACCTTGCTTCGTACCAAATTTCAACATTCTGAGTTCAATGGAAGTACCCTGTAGGTTTTGATTCCCTTGCGAGTATCGAAAATTTGCGGCATAAAATAGATTGGTTACTGATATAGACAGACAAACAAAAAAATATGCTTTTCGCAATTTTTCCTTTATCTGTGCTATAAGACCTCTTGCTTCGTACCAAATTTCAAGATTCTGAGTTCACGGAAAGTACCCTGTAGGTTTTGATTCCCTTGCGAGTTTCGAAAATTTGCGGAAATTTGCGGCATAAACGGCTGTATCTTTTGATTGCGTTGGCTTAGGAGTTTGACTTTTTCACAGCTCTAAGGGACAGTAGAGATGAGTATTTAATATAAATTTCAGCTTGATACCTTCACGTGTTCCTGGGAAAAAGGGTCTTGAGAGACGGACGGACGGACGGACGGACATTAAAGTGATCCAATAAGGGTTCCGTTTTTTCCTTTTAAGGTACGAAACGCTAAAAAAGACTAGAGCTCCATATCATTTTTTTTGCACTACTACATACAACAGGCATCATCTTGAGTTTTTCACCTATACGTAGGTTGTGTGTGATGATGAACCAAAATAGTCAGGGAAGACTTTACCATAGTTAGTACCCACACATTTAAAGAGCAAGGAAGACCGGTACCTCTACCATGAGTTTATAGTAGTTTACAGTGACCGTACTCGCTAGCGACGGCGTAAAAGATTTGTATGGAGAATTGTACTTCCGTAAGTGACCGCTAGAGGCGCTGTACAATTCTCCATACAAATAATTTACGCCGTCGCTAGCGAGTACGGTCACGTAAACTAGTGTTAAACTCATGGTAGAGGTACTGAGGTCGTATTGTCTATGTCTAACACGCGGGGGCTGGCCTTCGCTTTCACCATCTCTTTATATCACGATCTTATACCGTTCGACAGAAAGAAATAGTGAACGCGAAAGCAAGCGTCAGCTCGTTAGACAAATTAAAGGTAGGTGCTGGTCTTATAGTAGGTACTACAAAATTCGATTTTTGAACTTTGCATCGTGCTATCCCGTTCACGTGTATAGAAGAGTGAAAGGGATGGCACGATACGAACTTCGAATTTCATAGTAGCAACAAAATAAAACAACAATTGACATTCAACGTTTATTACTTAAGCATAAGGTAATAGACAGTTAAACATGTATTTATAATAGCAATTTACCAAACACAGAAGTTCGCTATGCCATCTGAATTCAACGTTGTTAGTCCAAAGACAAACTTAGAACATAAGTAATAGTACACCCAGGACTAAATCGCGATATAACTGACTGGTGGCTCCATCTAGTGGGTAATTAATTATGGTACTATTGTGTTACTTCGATTGCACGAGTATGGTTCGTTCGGTCCGATAATTATTTCCACCTTCTCAATCCTTACCAAATAACTATAGCTAGACCGTTTAAATGATTCCTCGCCGAGAGAGGTGCGGGCCGTGTGCCTGTCGCCCGCTCCTGTCCCGGCCCCCTCTGTCGTCAAACCCCCCCCAGCCCCTGTACCGCGCGAGCGAGGACTCATTTAAACGGTTTAGCTAGGATCCGAGATCCTAGATTAGACCGAGATCCAACAATACTTCTCGTTACCACGGCCGTTGCGTGGCTCCTGCCGAGATTATTTTTTGAGCTATGTCGTGATTAAGTCCCGGATTTGCAATTGGGGAGTTTCCTGGACAAAAAACATATTACAAAACAGTTAGATTATGAAAAAATATTTGAGACGTATTCTTTCATTTTGTCAATCGCATAAAAAGTTACAAAGATAAAATATTACAAAGTTTGGAAGTGGCCAGTGATGGCGCGTCTGATTAAGAAGTGTATCAGGGAGTGACGTCACACGGAACTTTAACGGGCTGTAATACGAGGGGAGTTCAATATAAAGTGAGAATGTGATGCAAACTCTTTCAATATTAGGAAATTAAATACTGGCCGGTAAAGCTAATCTATCTAGCTGATTGCTATGAAAAAAAAAAGTAACTGTCTTTTGTTAAAAAAAAATACGGTTATTTCTTTGCAATGCTATTGAGTACGTTAGCGAAAATGGAGAAAATTTAACTGCGCGCCGTTATCAAATACTTGTGTTTGAAAAATTTTTCTACGGACCAAGTCAATTTAGATTTGCGGGACACTTTATAGGGTCTAATGCTCCTCCGTATTCGACAGTCGCACGTTGGTGCGCCGAATTTAGACATGGAAGAACATCGACCATGGACGACCCCCGCTCCGGACGTCCTAATACTGCAATAACTGAAGAAATTGTGAAAAAAGTTGTAAACTCAGTTTTGGCGGATCGTCGTGTCACGGTTCGTTTTATTGCTGAAAATGTAAAGATTTCAACGGGGAGCGTGCATAATATTTTACATGAACGCTTGGGTATGAAAAAGGTATCTGCGCGTTGGGTACCAAGAATGCTTACTGACACGCAAAAACAAACTAGAGTCGAGATTTGTTAAGAAGCTTTGGACCTGATACAGCAAGACCGGGAACTTTTTTTGGCGCGATTTATAACAATGGACGAAACATGGCTCCAACATTACGACCCTGAAACGAAACTGTAGTCTATGACATGGGAAAGGCCATCATCTCCAACTCCGAAGAAACTCAAGGTGGGCCCATCTGCCGGTAAGGTCATGGGCTCTGTTTTTTGGGATGGTAAAGGGGTATTAATGATTGAGTATCTCAAACATGGAGCCACTATTACGGGCACTTTATACGCCAAACAAATAGCAACATTGCGCAATGAGATCCGCGAAAAACGGCGAGGTAAACTCTCGAAAGTTGTGCTGTTCCACCAGGACAATGCCCCGACACACAAGTCCATCGTTGCAATGGCTGCAATTCGTGATGCTGGGTTCAATATCCTTAAGCAACCTCTGTATTCACCAGATCTCGCTCCCAGTGATTTCTACCTATTTCCGAGATTGAAACAATACCCGAGAGGCCAGAAATTTGAAGACGACGACGCGATGAGACCTTTTTTAAAAATGAAATTTTAAGTTTAGAAAAAAGATATAATAAGTGTATTATGCTAAAAGGTGACTATGTCGAAAAATAAAATTACATTTAGTAAAAGTTGTTTATAACATACTCATTCTCACTTTTTATTGAACACCCCTAGTATCTCCATAATTTTTTGTTTAATTGACAAAAAAAGAAATAAGTATCTACGTGTCCAAAATTTTTTTATAATCTGGCGTACTATTTACATTTTTTCCAGGAATCCAACTCATTAAAAATGAGGAAGTCTAAAACATTATAAGTACCTACATAGAAAATTTAGAAAAATGAGCTTACAAGACTAGATTTTTCTGGAATGCAGTATTTACGCTTGTAAATGCAGGTTGAGATTAAAACCATATTTTTATCTCTTTTTCTCAATGCATGTAAAGTATTTTCCAAAAATCGTTGCTGATCGTTCTCCTCGAAATTGAAGAAAGAGTTTGAAAGGGCTACTAAATACAAGAACCGGCGTGAATGCTCACGGTTGGCTTTCCGTTCGAACAAACCTTGAAAAAGAACCAAAAATTGGTTCGAAATATGGATGCATACCTCGACCACTAATGTGAGGGACCCGTGTTTCTTATTTTATCCAAACGTGCACTTTCAAAAAACGAACACTTTTGAAAACTAGGGCGTTGCGTTGCGCATTAGCGCATACTAGGCCTTCCTAACCTTTTCTTTCAATTCCATCTAAAAAAGATCATCTAAACTTGCATTAAAGCAAGGGTTACCAACCCTCCTGGAATGCCCGGGAGACTTCAGCAATAAAGTTCAATAATAATAATAAAAAATAAACATTTCGTCACTACTGTAGACTATGGGGCGAAATAAACGAAGATTTCTGCAAGAAACGTAAGGCAGAGTAAGCTTGGTTTAGACTTGCAAGAAAAATCGCGCAAGTTTTATTAGATACGTTGCGCGGCAGTAAAGCAAATGAGATTGAAGTGGACAATCGATCGCCGCAATGTAGTGCAACTTGTGTGATTTTTCTTGCAAGTCTAGACTGGTGTTAAGAGAGCGGCTTGTGTCTGCTCGTAGTGATAGTTAGAAGTAGGTAGCGACTGGTGCTTATGGTTTTTTGACATACACTGTTGGTTGGTGTTTTTTTTATTTCCATTAACTTTAAGGGAAGATTATTCAGGTCAAATAGAGTTAATTTCGCGAAGACACTAGTGTCTTAACTGTTACTATTTCTGAGATATTCAATAATTAAATTTACTGACTGAACCAGTGTAAAAGGTCCTTCAGTACGTCCTATTATTATTTATCTTTTAAATTTCGTGATTTGAACCTAGGACCCTACACTCCATAAGCAAACTATCTACCACTACTTAAGCTATGTGTTGGCATGTGCTGTCGTGGATGAAATTTAAACTTTGTCATAATTGACACTAACTTTTGTGTAACTCTAAGGGACCTTTTGCACTGTAATATTGTTATACAGGGTTATTTGTAATTCACTGACATCCTCTTAACCCTGAATTCCTATCACTCAAACAAAAGTTTTTTGTTTTACGACTTTTTAAAATGAAGCACTTTTTTCCCATACAAATACGCAGAGTATCGTAAAAATAAGAGGTAGTCTCAAATTTTCAAAACGTTATTACACCAAAAATATGAAGTTATGACAAAAGCCGTAAAACAAAAAACATTTGTTTAAATGGTAGGAGTTTAGGGTTAAAAGGATGCTAGTGAATTAAAAATAACCCTGTATTTAATATTGATTTGCACTGTAATCAATATGAAAAACAAAAAAAAATATTTATCGATTTTAGCAAAAATCAATATACATACCAGGTAGTTTCTGTTAATGTACCGTACAACTTGTCGAATTTAACGGAAATTAAAAAAAAACACTCTGTACCTATAGTAGTGATGGTTTGCTACTTTCATTCAATTACTACCTAATTTCGTAATTCCCCCATTTGTAACAAATCCCGGGTTGATTCTGCCAAGAGTTGGACACCCTGATTACAACAGAAAAATCTGAAAACTGATGCAATAGAAAAGAATCTATGAGCCAATATAATAATATGATAAACACGATAGGAATTCGGTCATTGTAAAAATTTGATTAAGTACTTTAAATTAACCAGTCTTTCTTTAGTTAAAAGTTTTCATAAAAAAATGTAATACTTCAAAAAGATTAGTACCTGATGGCCCCTGGGCGATCTTTGCTCGGTTTGCTAAATCGGAAAATCGAATTTTCCCACAGTTGCTAGTTTTTATTGATATTTCGCCCCCAAATCTCATAGGCAAGATATTTTAAAACAGTTGTTCCCAACCTTTTTGGACTAGAGACCACTTGGATAAAAAGAAACTTAATATTCACTTTTCCCCCTTTTCTGCGTACATAACTGAGTTGCATTACTAGCAATGTATAAAGGAAAAATATGCATCGTACAGAACCGTGTAACCAAGACGGTTCTCCGAGTAAGCAATAAATAAAAACCTGCCGGCTTTGTAGTTACAACAGCAATTTTATTTAGAAAAAACTGGGTCATTTAGGAATAATATTTACTTCCTTGTTCACAACTAGCAATGTAAGTATGCAAAAGAACAAAGGTTTATTCGTACATTACCTGTTTTTTTGTACGAAGAACATATTTTCTTTATACATTGCTTGTAATGTAACCCATGTTATGTACAAGGAGTAAGGGGCCTTTCACTGGCGTATCGTTCGAAACCCACGGTCATTAAAAGCTGAAAACCTTTTTTTGGCCTTAATTTAGCTCTCTTAGGCGCAAGCCACACAGAAGAGACGTGGGACGGGGGCGCGTCGCAGACCGCGTCCTTTGTTCGATCCCCTGTCACTTGTTTCTGCTTTGGATCGTGACGCTTCTATACGCTTAGAATAAAAACTGACTCAAGGCGCGCCGCGACTGCGACGCGGCCCCGTCCCACGTCACTTCTGTCACAGAATAAGTAATAGTACTAACGTACAGAAGGATCACTCTCGAACAAAGGTCAACGTTAGGTATAAAAACTTTCCTACTCCTGCTGCGTGCACGCGAAATTAAAACTTATCGTGTGATACGAGCGTTCATATTCCGTTGGGCACCGCTGATCCGAAACCAAGGGCACAGGGTTCCCACTCGCCCATATTTGGTAGGTATATAAATCAAGAAAGATAACAGTGTGTATTAATTCAGTAAACTACCTTTAGTATGTAAGTAAGTTATTTATAATATCGTTTAGAAGTCATTGTTTGTTGCAAAAATCACAGAAAAAAAAGATGCTTAATTACGCGCGACGCGGCTAGCGTGCGAACTGAAGGCCGCGCGACAACCTACTGCCATACTCCTCCCGGGAGGAGCGCCAGCCGAACATACCTAAACTGCGGAGTGAAACACCCCTGCTTCTGTGTGGCTTTCACCTTAGGACCACTGGTTGGTAACCACTGTTTTAAAGGTTAGTGTGACTATACACCTGATGCATTCCCCAATAACTTTATAGTACATTGTATATACAGCTGCAGAAAATAAGTACCCCCATGGCAGGACGCACACCGGGGGTACCATTTCTCTGCAGTTGATGGTACAAAAATTTCATTGAATTCATTAGTCTCCCACTTGAAATAGTAGAATTTAAACTAGGGCACCACTTCCCTCGTACATACTTGGCACATTTTTGATACAAAAAAATCTGTGACAATTTTGTAATTTTAGTTTCTTAATATTTGTAGAACATACATATATGTAGCTATGAATAGGTGTAGAGATTTTTGACGTCTTGGTATCGTACATATATTTATGACCTTACTGGACCACAACTGGCAGAATATTTCTCCTACCATCTAAACAAAGCCATATGTGGGGGAGCCTAGAGCCTTCGAGATCTCAAAACATACATATTATATTCACATACAAAATATTGCTCGTATTAGTATAGGATATATAAAAGACGTAGAAAATTTACAAAATTTCCTTGTTGATTTAAATTCGTATTACTTGTGTATGGGTAAAATGCGGCCGAAAAAATTTGAAAACTATCAAAGCTCAATTCATGTCCCAAATTTAGGACATTGGGCCTTACGCAGTTCAAGATATCATATATGTATTATGCAATACACTAAACACTCATTAGACATTAACATAATTACGAAACATGCTGCAAATGTATTTGTATGTCGCAATAACATAATTAAAGCCGTGATATAGTCATCCCTAGGGGCATAACGGTACCGTAACATAGTTATATAAAGTTTGTTTATAATCCTAACAGGAATATAACTCTGATAATGCCACGATCTAGTATTATAGTTATAATCTAGTGAAATAGTGTATATTATTTAATCAAAATAATTACAATAAAAAATTAACAAATTGAAAATACAATATTAATTAAATTAGCAATTAGCGTGGTGCAGGGAAATGTCGATGCGATTGGGCCTCGCTTCTAGGGATTATACTTAGAGCAGTACCAGTTTATAGTAGTAGCAGTTTATAGTGACCGTACTCGCTAACGACGGCGTAAGTGATTTGTATGGAGAATTGTACAGCGCCTCTAGCAGTCACTTACGGAAGTACAATTCCCCATACAAATCATTTACAACGTCGCTAGCGAGTACGGTCACTGTAAACTAGTGAAAACTCATGGTAGAGGTAATTAATTAATTATTGCAATTACTTAGCGCAGCATTTGAGCCTCGCTGTGCAACGTGGTACAGTAAAATTACATAAAGTTTACCACTGACAGATGGTTTGCCTTCATTTCAAATTCAACTTTAACGACCTACAAATAAAGCCAATTTTAGAATACTGTTACCCACGTTTGCAGATTTTGTAATAACTACTTTATTTGTATGGTGTTAAAGTTGGAAATGAAATGAAGGCAAGCTACGTATATCTGTCAGTGGTAAACTAAAAGTAGACGTATTGTAACGCGGACAGTGTTTTGGGTTCCTTGTCTCGGGGTGATGATGGGCTTTTGCTTATGTAGTTTTATTTTTGTTAGTCTGTGTTTTACTGTATAGTTGTTTTTTTATATTGGTGCTTTTATATTTATACTTATTATAAGTACTAACATATAGGATTTAGGGATGTGACTAATTTAATTAAAATTGTATTTTCAATTTGTTAATTGTTTAGTGAAATAGTTATAAATAAGTTATAAATACATAAAAAAAATCTAAAAAGCCAAGGGTGGCAAGGGAGGATATATCTTATTTTAGGTAAGTACAAATATTATTTTATTACATTATACATATTCCTCTTACAACAAACGTTTTATGTACAGAAATACAATATGAGGAATAGAAATGTTATGGATTGTATCTCTTTCCAGAATGATGTCACCAGTTTGACAGTAGGTACTCTTTCTAAAATATGCCGAAAATACTTCCTAGTGACCTTGTGCGTACAAACGGATGGTAACATGTCATTTTGGTACAAATATCTAAATATACAATGGTTCAAAACGTCTCATTATCAAAATTTACAACAGTCAAAAAGTATGTAAATGTAGACATGTTATAATGAACAAAAGGCAAAAGAATTAGACGCCACAAACCCTAAGAGGCTAATCGTATGACAGGAAAAACGAACAGAAGATAAATCCCAAACAGTGGGTTCAAAAATCCCTTTGTCAAATAGTACATTGTCACCTCTCCCGGCGCGTAACGTTTCCTTGTCATTAGAATTAAAACGTGATCATCTAAGTAGTTTGAAGATCAAAGTATAATAGGTACACTGAGAAGTCAAAATAAAACTCTAATTGATTGAAATATCAAGCAAATTACCTGAAAATTTGAAGGTTAGCCTATTGTTTTTCGGCGATATTTATAGTGTGGGTGTCTTAGCAACTGAAAATCAAGTAGATATTTTAACTTAAAAAAAATACCACACCAGGATTTCGCTTTTTGTGCATTACCTAAATACTTTGTTTGTTTATTACAACATAGGAGCACAGTTTACAAACGAAGTAGGTATTCAGAACCATCTGTATAATGTGGTAATAAAATGCATTTTGTTACAAAAATAGATGCACGGCAGTGTGATGCCAAGTGCGTTGGCTTTTGATAATATTGACTATTACTGACGTTTAATAAAATACAAAATCTAATTTTTTGAAATACGCACAACAAGATGTAAACGGGACACATAATGTATGAAAAAGTACTTCGTCGTAGTCGATAAAAAGAGTTCAGTTTTAGGTAAAAAAATATCAGCAGCGCCCTCTGGCGAGTAAACACCATACAAAAAACCGTGTCTCAATCAGTCAACCGTTTTCGAGATTTTTTTGTGCACAAACCAACAAATTTCACTGTAAACGTACAGACACTCGGCACGTCTCAGTTTTAACCGTAAAGTTTCGAGTTATCTCACAGAGTACTTTAATAAAATCCTAGAATTTAATCACATAAAATATCAAAAACTCTTTAATGTAATTAATAAAAAAACCTCAGTCTAAGTATTACACTTCTGATCGCTCTCGATGTATATCGAGAATTGCCGAGTGCCAGAGTGGAAATAATCTTACGTATTATGTTTTTCCGATCCGTCGTGGGTAGTAAAATTGGGACAAAAGCACTTACTTTGCCTATGTTATACGACATTGTGCAAGACCAGACGCGGTGTAGTTAGGACCTGAAACCGATATTATAGATACCGATACAATTATACCGTTTTAAATACTTAGTACGACTTTTTTCGGTCAAGATTCAAGCACAACTACCGAAAATATCAATATCGTTTCAGTTTTATCTCAGTACCTAACCATAATTCATACATTGACTAACCTAAATAATATGTTTACAAAATATGTTTTATTTATAAAAACCAGAATAAAACTCTCCCTGAAGGGTCCGGGCACGTTTCTGCGCGACCGACGAGCGTTAATTGTACTTAATACATTGCTTTTATTGCTAATTAACCGCTGTGCAGTAAGCGTATTGATCGCGCAATGAACAGAGAATTCGATTGCCATGCCGCCGACCGTGCAGAATCGTGGTCTTGGTGTATTTAATACGTTATTTATACTAATCGTTACATCAACTTTACTCACTAACACACCCAAGACTTGAAAAAATATTTCGACGTTTCGGTCACATTACAGCGGCTGTGGTCACGAATACTGTCACGCTGCTATGTGGTCAAAACTTCGAGGTGACTTTAGAGATAAAAAAGTCTTGACTAAGTCCCGATTGTGCTAGTAAAATAGGTAAATTCGCGAAAGTTTAAGACATTACATTCACTAAAATATCATACATTTTACTTGCTTAATACAATGTTTGTTGTACAAAACCAATTAGGTACTAATAAAAATCTGTAACCACAGCGCAGTATGTAAAAATGTACTGTATTTCTACGAAAATTTACACAGTCGTTGATTGACCGTTTTTTTAGCAAATAATCAAATACGTCCAAGATTTGCCTAAAAGGACAGTTTTCTATGAGCCGACATATTTCAAAACATTGTCTAAATTTTCGTAGTGAAACAAGATATATGGTTTAACGCGTGACAGTACATAGATAACTGTAATTTTAGAGATAGAAACTTATCAAGATTTACCGTAAAGTCGAGGATTTTGGGCTTTTATGAAAGCCACAATGTAGAGGGGTCGTATAAAAAACATAAAAAGTGGGTGGTCAACTAAAACCAAGCATAGTTATGACAATGTGGCATAATTTCCACGTGGAAATAAAATTTGGAGCGAGTTAAGGCACTGGTCCCACCGCCGGCGACTAAACGATGAGCTATCGGCGATTTTCTCGCCCAAGGAACGAACAAAAGGTAATCACTCCCGTGTAAATAAAAGAGAGAGATATATATACATTTATAGTTCATCGCTGGCTGTTCACACTGCCGGCGAGGACTCTCCTCTCACTAGTAAAGTTGATCGCAGCGATAAAAGCTGTCAACGATAAAACTCGCTCAGTGGTACTCGGAGATGAACGCTTGGCGATCACAGCGATCATTCCACCGTACAATCGCCCGTCGCACTCGAACACTCGCTTATAGCCGAGCGATAAAACTATCGAAACTACACACTCGCTTTTCACCGCTGCTCGGCCACTCGTTTCTAGTTATACTCGTTTATCGCTCGTCGCCGGCGGTGGGACCAGTGCCTAATTCCAGTGGCTAAAATTGTCGTTCAGGCCCAATTTTACCCGACTTTACGGTGTGGTACACATTTCAAAGACCCTTTGAATTTTTGTGGTATCTACCACGGAAAATGTTTATTGGTATACAACACAAAAAACGCAAGGATAAAATGGTTATTGTTTTATTTTAGCGATAATTTCTAAACTTATAGACACATTCACAAACAGCAAGGCTTCAAGAATTCAATGACGATAATTTGCCATTTTGAAATATTACTTATGTATACTCGTCAATACATGCATACGTTTTTATCAGACTTGCCCTTCTTTTTACAACGTTGTTTTTTGTCATATTTATACACATAGGTACATTCCATAAAATATGCTCGAGTACTATATAGTATAAATACAATAGTACAAGTATATGTATAACTACTATAGCATTTTGCTATTTTTTTACGATACCTGGCACTAATTACTACCTCGTAGGTCCTCGTGTAGGTACGTTATAAAGTACAGATCCATCGTAAGAATGTTAAATAACTTGCCGAATGTACTAGGTACGTGGAGTACAAATTTTTCAATGATAATTATATTTTTTAAAATAATTTCCAAAATCACAATGTCTGTACAAAAAAGCGGGGCTTCCCCCTGTTTCACCATCCATTGATCAAATTTATTTGACGGATAAATGTGATGCCGTCTCTGCTTGTTTTGTTCGAATAGACGGAGACGGCATCACATTTATCCGTCAGTTAAAATTAATCAATGGGTGGTGAAACAGCCCCCCCTTACGAGGTTAATTCGAAGGTTGTTTGACATATTAGCTATATAAAAATATACGTTAGTTTTTAAATAGATTTGCATTTTTCTGTAACAGACTCGTCTGAAGTCAGATTTTTTAGCGTGTAGTGTAAGGTCGTGATTATTTCGCACTCTTTGACCTAAAGTAAAGTAAATTAAGTAAAGTGTAATTTTGCCTACCCATCTTTAGACATGCATGTATTAGTTTCCAGAACGTCTTAATCAAAATGGTGGATTGCATTTGTGTGTTGTGTGGCTCTCTGTCTCAAAAATCGATACAGTCCCGACACAACACGTTATCTATAGGGAACGTGCACATAGACGGTGCTGCCAACTGGTGGCATCAATTTGATTGTTTTACCCTGATACGTTTTTTAGGGTTCCGTAGTCAACTAGGAACCCTTATAGTTTCGCCATGTCTGTCCGTCTGTCTGTCTGTCTGTCTGTCTGTCTGTCCGCGGCTAAGCTCAGAGACTGTTAGTACTAGAAAGCTGTAATTTGGCATGAATATATATATCAGTCACGCCGACAAAGTGATTGAATAAAAAAAAGTAAAAAAATTTTTTTAGGGTACCTCCCATAGACGTAAAGGGGGGGTGATTTTTTTTTTCTCGACTAATCCTATAGTGTGGGGTATCGTTGGTTAGGTCTTTTAAAATAATTGTGGGGTTGCTAACATGTTTTTTCTATTCAGTGATCTGTTTGCGAAATATTCAACTTTAAAGTGAAAATTTTCATTAAAATCGAGCGTCCCCCCCCTCTAAAATCTAAACTGTCAGGTGGAAAAATTTGAAAAAATTCAGAATGGTAGTAAATATATCAAATTTACTAGGAAAATTATAGCGGCTAAGATTGCTTGGAAATTATTTGTTGTTTAAGAGTAAATAGTAGCCTAAGGTATAAAACATACCTAAACTTGGATGATTCCGTACACATACGAAATCCTTAGAAAAATATTACTTGATTTTTTTGTAATGGCTACGGAACCCTACCTTGTGCGTGTCCGACACGCTCTTGGCCGGTTTTTTTTTACTGTCCGCATAGTGTCTCTTCAGCTGTCGCATTAGTGCTGCCGCCTATAGTTTCTGAAGTACCTACCATCGACAAGATGACTTCTGAACATCAAGTCACACGAACAGTTACTGTCAACTCATTCGACTAGATACGCATGAAATTTCGCATTTATTTTATAAATATTAGTAGAATATTTAACACTGGCATAAATTAAAAGTGAAGAAGCAAAAAAGGAAACAGCAGTTTTCTATAAATATCAATAAATATAATAAAATGACCTCGCATTGCGTATATTTCCCGCATTTTTATATTTTGGCTCCGTCGAATTGGTTTAAATTAAATATTTATATTTAGTCAAGGGTGAGTTGATCTATAGTGGTGTGACTACGGATAAATAAAATGAACCATAGTCACACCGGTGTAGCAAATTGGTGTGACTACGGATAGGTCATGTATATTTTGCTTAGAAGCAAGACTCTGCTAGCACTGAATTTTTATAGATACCTACGGCCGATAGCGTATATTTTGACATACCTACAAAGTAAGGAAGTTTCAGTCATAAATTAATAAGAGTTTTAGGGAACCTAACTAGATGGTGTTAGTATCGCGAATTCTGTTTGAAGTTAGTTTTGTTTGCGACTGGCTCATTATAAACCAATCCCAAACGCACAGACTAACCTACTTATCTGTGAATTAAAAAGTTTTTACGTTCGTATAAAGCAAGGCATAAAGTGTAGTATCGCTTGGTCTGGTTCATAGATAAGGTTGGTTAGTCTGTAACCCAAACGTCAAAATTGTCAAACGGAGTTCACGCTACCAGCGCCATCTACAGACCATGTCCAATTTTTTTATAAATATATTTTTTATACATTTGTAATCCTATTTGGTTGACCATAAAAGTCCCTTGCATACAGTAACGTCGCCGCCCGGAGACGGGACGTATTCTCACTAATTTCGACCCTTGGTTTTACTAACTCTTTATTTGCGCTAAATACTACATCTTGTAGACACTAAATAGGGCTCTATTACGCAAGTGCGACCCCTGTGTGCGATGTACGATTGTGCGACATTCCTACTGAACGGCAATGCAATTCTGCGAAGGGGTACTGTGCGGCATATTACCAATACGACAGTACCTTTGTGACCTGTTTGTCTTTGGTCCCGTTTGCAAATTGTCCTGTTGGCAATTCGTCGCGTTAGCAAATCATCCAAATAATAATGTGAGGTGCGTTTTCGGGACGAATTGCGAGCGGGACCAGTCGCAAATGGGACGAGGTGTTTATGCGGGACGATCTATACTAACGGGACGAATTTCGAACGGGACGAATTGCGAACGGGATGAATTGCCGAACGGGACGATTTGCGAACGGGACCATAAAAGGCTTTGTGCGAAGTTAAATTGCGAGAGAAGCTATTTGCGACCCCTGCACAAAAGGAACTGCTACTAGAAAAGTAGTTTAGGTTAGGACTGAGATCCTTGCACAAAGGGAACAGCTACCAGAAAAGTAGGTTAGGTTAAGTTAGATTAGAACTGTGATCCTTGCACAAAGGGAACAGCTACCAGAAAAGTAGGTTAAGTTAGGTAAGAACTGCGACCTTCAATTTCGCACAGTCGTGCATTGCCTGATCGTACTTCTTACAAACATTGCTTCGGACAAAATGGCACAGTTCATGCATCGCTTGATAAGTACTTCGCACAAGCGTGAGTCGCACTCTAGTAGTAATCGCAGTAAATAGGCGATTAAACATCTGCACGCACAGTCGCGGAAACAAAACCGCGTACCAGAATGGAACGTTTTCAAAGTCAATAAAGATTTTTTTGGCAGATGAAATGCCAACATGACATTTTGCAGCGAAAACGTAACTCTGAGACGTGATTATTTTGACTGTACTTAATATCAAAAATTATTCGGTAAAATCGACTCCCATATAGAATGATTGTCGTCACGGGTAGTTAATAAGGTGCTCCTTCACCAGGAGAATGCTTTTGTCGATCATGCCACGACATAATTGAGACAATAGCGAGTATTTTAATGAAGGAGCACCTTAAGCCGATGTAATGCACGAGTAAGTATTCCCGAAAGATCGCGAAGTCAGATTTACCGTAACTCTTGCGTCTCTCGGGTTGACGAAGCAGCGCGCTGTGGGCTGTTCGCATTAACAGCCTGGTGCATTATATGCACACGCACATCGCCAGTGGCAGCTCTATACTCACAAGCCCTCCTGTGCCGACTCGCAAATGGACCAGACAGTGTACTCTTGCAGAAACAGTAATTGAACAAGTGGGCGAACGCCCTCCTGAACCTTCTATCCATGGTGCCGTAAAGGACACTGGTGATAACCGATCGGCCGACTCCAAGCCACACGCTCTGGTAAAAACGCGAGTCAGTCGTAGCTGGGAACTCGTGGACCACAATGACATAGGGTAGCCAAGCACCAACGTAAAGGATGAAGGCGGTTATATTTAGATAATGAGCGTACCGATCGTTTTCATATTGCTGTGATTTCCTGTAATGATGGTGCTTTTTGGCGCGACTTTTCATCTTCAAGGAAGAGGTGGCCAAGCAGAATATGGTTATTAAGCATGGGATAACGTGAAGGATGACATTGGTTGTGATTCTGAATGTAAAGTTGCCGTAGTGAAGTCGGTAGCAGCAGTCATAATCTAGTCCTAAATAGACGCCGACGGCGGCGGTGATGAAGCTTACTGCGAAAACGAAGAGAGAGATGAGGTCCACGCGCTTTGAGACAAACACTTCGTACTCTTCGCTGCTCCTGCACAGTCTGTAGTAAGTTTCCAAAGCCACCAACTGTAAATAGAAATATTGGATCAACGCTTGGTAAAACGGTGTGGTAGCCTAGTTGTTTGACCTATAGCCTTTCAAGCAGAGGGTCATGGGTTCGTGCTTGAACTTTCACCTCTGAATTTTTTAGCATTTATGTGCAAAATTAGACTTGAAATTTACCATGAGCTTTACGGTGTAGGAAAAAATCGTGGGAAAACCTGGAAAACCATTGGCGTGTGTGAAGTTCCCAATCTGTACTAGAGCCGTGTGGAAATTACGGCCCAAGCATTCTCATTCTATGCTATGCTGTGTCCTTCAGTGGGACGTTAAGTTGGGATGGAATGCTTGGTAAAATAAACCGTTTTTTTTTGCCAAAATACAACCGACCTTGCATGGAGTAAGTTAGTTACTGTTAGTTTTGATCGTTGGAGTCACTGATCTGTTGCCGGCTTTTAAAAAGGAGAGGAAATAGGGGAGGGGGAGAGGTATTGGGCCCCCGACGCTCTCACTGATCGCACGAAACGCAGCAGGAGTACTGCTGCTTCACGCCGGTGTTCTGTGAGAGGGTAGTACTGCCTCGGACATGATGATGCAGCGGCTAGCTACAACATGGTTCTACTACTACAAGATGATGGCTACTTACAGCGAAAAAAATACTGTAGCTATATGTAGAGGCTTCGGTTAGGAACTGCAATGCATAGCATACAGCGTCAGTGTCCCATTCTCCCGAGAGCAGCACCACAGCGGACACGGGGATGACCGCCATGGACACGATCAGGTCAGACATGCCTACGCAGGCATGAAAGACCAGACCTGTATAGAAAATTCAGATATAACATAGCTATTTTCTGAAAGTACTTTCCGTCTAGATTGTTTTATAGTAGGATACTAAGATTACTAATATATCATCATCATCATCATTTTCCAGATAAGACGTCTTAAGAGGCGCAGAATCCTAGAACTGGATCAACTAACTTGAAGATTCAGCCTCAGTTAGAGGGGCTCCCACTGGGGAACTAACTCTACACGCTATACATCACGCAACTTATCTGCTCATAGTCATTGGACTGAACGCATGATAACACGTAGAACAAAAAAAAAAAATCATCATCATTTCAGCCGAAAGACGTCGACTGCTGAACATAGGCCTCCCCCAAGGCTCGCCAAACAGATCGGCCCTGCGCCATCCGCATCCAATGCGTTCCCGCTACTTTCACCAGATAATTATATTAGATAAGCTAAGATATATTACTATTAGATATATAAATGTTGGGTCATCTCTTAGGGCACGATAATAGAAAGAAAGATAGAAAGGAAAAGGAAAAGGGGAAGACCAAGTAGGACAGTATAATTATAAGGAGCAAGTAAAAGAAAAATAATGTTATAACCCAAATTTCAAAATTAAAAAAAAAATCTTGAACAGATCGGCAATCGTGAATCGTGAATCGTGATCTATCAACGATACTGAATCACGTATTAAAATTTGTGCACTGATTAAAAAATTACCCTGTATAAAGAAGTGAAAGAAAAAGCGGAATGTAGAATAAGCTGGAAAATACTCCACCGACAAGAGCCTAGCCTTAAATATAGCTATGATGATGATAGGAGGCTAAGAGCCGAAGCACACGGCGCAGGTAACTTGCGCGCGTTGACGCAGTTTAAACGAGATTCAGTCACTTTAGTACCTACTGGCATTTTGAGAATTTGCACCGCCGCCGTAATCAGGCGTCGTCAGCGCTGAAAGGTTTTGACGCTTTGTGCCAGATTCGAATGACGCCAGATTCGCGGAACGCCAAATTCGCATAATGCCAGATTTTCAGATTCGCAGCATACCAGATTCGCTGATTGCCAGATTCGCATAATACCAGATTCGCAGATTGCCAGATTCAAAAGGTACAGAACCCCATTATCGGATTTTCAGTAATACGGCATAAGTTTTCACTGCTACAAAGTGACTCAAAATACTAATCTGAATCTACAGGAAAATGGTAAATAATGCTGACAAGAAACAAAACTGGCGTTTTGCGAATCTGGCAATCTACGAATCTGGAATCTGGCACTGTGCGAATCTGAAAATTTGGCATTATGCGAATCTGGCGTTCAGCGAACCTGGCGTTTTTCGAATCTGGAACAAAGCGTCAAAACCCGCTGAAATAATACGCCGTTGGAAGCGAGCAGCGCAACTCGCTATTGAGGCGTTCTTTGGATTTCTAACTCCAGCAGTAGCCATCTTTCGGCTGACGATAATGAGAGGCAAAAGTCTACTCTTACCGATTCTCTTCAAATGGTCTTCAACGAAGAACGAAGCAACGAAGAACCCATTCATAATGCAGCCGAATACGGAGCACGCCACCGTGAACAGCAGTCTGTCTCGCTTTGGCCACGCATGGTTGAGGGTGACGAGGGAGAAGACCCGTTCTGTCTCGTTCTTTCTAGCTCCATGCATGAGGACGGAGTCTGCACAAACGACCAAAAAGTTAATCAGGTTCGCGATTATGGTACGGTATTTTTTCAAAGGTTTTTTTTTGGTTTGGGGACTCGTTGCATACTCATTGGATAAACGAACATTGAAATTCAAACACTAAGGGGCTGTTTCACCACACATTGATTAATTTTAACTGACGGATAAATGTGAAGCCGTCTCCGTCTATTCGAACAAAATATCACATTTATCCGCCAAATAAATTTGATCAATGGATGGTGAAACAGGGGGTATAGTCTAGTCGAAATGTTCAAAATGGTGTTAATTCTTGATAAAGGTCCTAAAAATATGTGTGATAGCTCATTGGATTCGGAATGACGTCTAGAAAAATGTATTCGAAGGATTTTACTGCAGGATAAAAATTGCAAAAGTTATTAACAAATTAAGATGAAAAAAAAAGGTATTTCGTTTTTTGGCAATATCTCAAAAACTATTAATATTTAAGAAATTAAAAAAAACATTCTTAAAGAGGAGAAAATTTCCAAAAAAAAAGTCCTACCTCCCGGAACTCTACCTCCATTATTTATAATTTTATTTAGCGCTGAAAATAGGGCCCCGCGGGTCCGATTCAGCATGGCCGCGCTGCCGCTCAACAGAGTCTATGACATAAAATATTTTTTTTATACAATTAAATATCAATCGAAAAATTTAAAAAAATTACCGTGTCATCAGAACACTTCAAGGAAGAAAGTCCCGTTGGAAAAAAATTTTTTGTTGATTTTTCAAAAAGTTATACTATTGTTAATTAAGTAATTTTTCGTGGGCTTTAATTTTTACAAAAGACAGTATAAAAGTTTAAATAATTGGCCTATAAATTTTTGGCTTCTTGGAGCTCTTCTTATATATATACTTAACAAGACCACGTTATAAAAAAATCTTAAATTTGTATATTTTGTTTATTATAATTTTTTTAAGTTAACAAAAAATGAAAATCATCAAAAATGTTGTTAAAAAATTTTTTTCAAGCTAATGTTGAGTTATGGCTATTTTTGAATTGCATAGAGGCATTGTCTAACATCTAAAAATATTTATTTGCAGCATTTTTTAATAAATTGTTTATAAACAAATAGACTAGTTTAATATTTAAAAAAAAAGATTTTTTACCATAAAGTTGTCATGGGAAAATAATGATTTTCAAAATAAAAATTTTTTCTTAAAAAAATTTTTTAATTGTATAAAACCGTTTTTTACATGTTTGCATTGTTTAAATAATTAGTTAAGAAATTATTTCCTCTTTAAAAATCATAATTACCATTTCTCAATAGACTGACCGAAAAAAAATTTTTTTTTATAAATAATTTAATTGTTTATTAACTTTACAATTGTTTATAAACAAACTCAGATGACCATAGTATTTTTTTTCTAAAACTAAAAAAAATTACAAAAACAACCATGTATAACAAAGTGGTAAAATATATATTTTTTTAATTTTTTACAATAATTTCTAACTCCACGATACCAAAGTTAGATGATCGGTCACACAATTTGTCAAGTAACAAATTACCATAACTCATAAACTATTAGAGATACGATAATCAATATTCAGGTTATTTTTATAGAGGATTAACTACTTGTTAAAATGAGCTCAAAACGAAGTTTGTAACTATTGTTAATTAACAATTACATGCTATTGTTTAAAAAAAATTAAGATTTTTTGACATTTTTCCTCTTTTATGACTTATAACTTGGAGGTAGAGTTCCGGGAGGTAGGACTTTTTTTTTGGAAATTTTCTCCTCTTTAAGAATCTTTTTTTTAATTTCTTAAATATTAATAGTTTTTGAGATATTGCCAAAAAACGAAATACCTTTTTTTTTCATCTTAATTTGTTAATAACTTTTGCAATTTTTATCCTGCAGTAAAATCCTTCGAATACATTTTTTTAGACGTCATTCCGAATCCAATGAGCTATCACACATATTTTTAGGACCTTTATCAAGAATTAACACCATTTTGAACATTTCGACTAGACTAGTAAAGGTATCTCTTTAACTGATCAAGTTTAGTGTTGCCATACATACTTCCGGTTTGTACCTATCTAGGTTTTGTTGCGAACTACACTTTCCGCTGGCGTTCGTGTCATTACAATTTTTATTTTAAATGGGTCCCACTGTAAAACAGCGTTGCGGTTTGCCGCAACATCATGCTGAGAGTGGGGCCCAATTTATACTATTCGATGATTTTTTTTTGTATCTTTTCCTGTCAACTGTTTTTGCTGTGTATCGAATATGTGTAAATAAGCATCTCTCTCTCTCTCTCTCTCTCTCTCTCTCTCTCTCTCTCTCTCTCTCTCTCTCTCTCTCTCTCTCTCTCTCTCTCTCTCTCTCTTTTATATTTAGATAGAAACAAGATTTCTAGCTGAAACCGATACCATAACCTTGGGCCCTGGTCCCAGTCGCCCGAAACCGTAACTTGTTTTGACATTTCAATTGAAAATTTTATTTTAATAAGCAGCATGTTAATACTATATTTTTACACACACGCAAACAGTTAATATTATGTCAATGTTAGTATATTTTTAACCTCGTCATTGGCAGAACCATTGACAGTATCGATGGAGCTATATTTTCAAAAAATCAATTTAATTGAATTTGTCAATGTTAGATTTGTCCCATCATCGTCGTCATTGTCAGCCAAAAGAAATCTCTTGCTGAGCATGGGCGCCTTACCCAACTGGCAATTCACAAATAAAGACTTCACTAAGGCGATGTTTCGGCCACCAATGGCCGAACCGAAACCGTACCTTCGCTTTACTAATCTTTCTAAACTGCCTGTTAATCTGACGTGGATTAATTTACCGGTAATCAGCTGATAAGTCCTAACGCGTTGGTGTAAGAGT
The DNA here is from genome assembly GCA_947859365.1 of Archips crataeganus. Taxonomy (NCBI): domain Eukaryota; kingdom Metazoa; phylum Arthropoda; class Insecta; order Lepidoptera; family Tortricidae; genus Archips; species Archips crataeganus. The sequence continues at coordinate 5,229,429 of OX402045.1, read as the reverse complement.
GAAAATCGAGTAAGTTTCTATTAACAAAGATTCGTTTAGGTGTTGTGTTGTTTATAGTAGTTTTATACGGTGACGCGCACAGATCTGTTGACATGTTGCGATAAATATTCGAAATAGTTTTACATCGTGGGGTATCGATGCTGGCCAGTTATAAGTGATCGTTCGAGCGCCGCAATGGAATGCTATTTGGCTAATTTACTCACATTTCGGGGCTACATTTTTAATGGCCAGATGTAGGAAGGAGTTTGTCTCAATTTTATAGACTTTTTTTATGTGCAAGTTGTTACTGGCAACTTGTACCGTTCTGAAAAATAACATTGAACGTTGTTTTAAAAACCGGTCAAGTGCTAGTCGGACTCATCACTGAAGGGTTCCGTATGTCTGTACAATTTATTTTATACTAATAATAAAATAATAATAGTAAAAGAGTTTGACGGATTCTGGTCAAATTTGGCACGCAGATAGTTTATAACCTGGATTAACATACAGGAGGATAGGCACTTTATATACCTACCAGAAAATTGCATAGTTCCCACGGGATAGCGATAAACGCATTTTATGGAAACAGGTAATCCATCCATACCAGTATTATAAATAAGAAAGTATGATCGGTCTGTCTGTTACGTCTTCACGCTCAAACCGCTGCACCGATTTAAAAGAAATTCGGTATGGAGATAGTTTGAGATCGTAGGAAGGACATTTATTTTTTATCCCGGGAAATTGCAGCAGCACCAAACATGGGATTAAATCACAGAACAGAACTTAAGTATAAACACATTTTTGTGCTTCTGCCGATTAAAAATCGATTTGAAATGTCTATGCAGTTAGGGCGAGGTCAAACGAACGTGAGGAGCGGTGTCGGAAACCTCCTGAAGCGTTCGGACGTTACCACTCCCTTTTATTCGAGGTGTAGGTGTAGGCCTCATGGGGTGGGGAATGGTAACGCCTGGGACGGTGCATCCTGGGCAACAAAGGGCAATTAATTGCTTAGGAGGAATGGAGGAATTAGTTAACCGTTGGCTAATATACAGGGTGTCTCATTTAAATCGGTCAGTATGTGAAAGTCTGAAACTATAAGACATACGAAGACCTGATCTTAGGAACAATGTCATCGATTTTAATAAGAAGAAAAACTGCATTCATACTTTTTAAATCAAACTTGTACTTAGCTCGGGAATCAAACCCGGACGTTTTGAAAAATAAAACTAACACTATTTCTAGATATCGATTGTGTAGGTCTTAAGCAGGGAATGTCACTATGAAACATGATGTCTAAAATGAATAAAATGCATTGTTTTCATATCCTTTAATTTGTTTTTTAATCCATGATTTTTTTAAATGTATGAAGTTTTTCTTTAAAATGTATGAAGTTTTTTTTAAATGTATGAATGCAGTTTTCCTTGTTACTAAAATCGATGACATGGTTCCTAAGAACAGATCTTCGTATGTCTTACAGTTTCAGACTTTCCCATACTGACCGATTTAATAATAATAATAATACTAATAAACATTTATTTCAGGCTGCATAGGCCCATAGATAAATAAATACCTTACAGACTAACAAACATATTCAAATTTAAAATTTAAAACTACATAAAACTGCACATCACACATCTAACACTCAGGACACCCGCAGAGTCGGTGTCGCGTCGGTAGCACCGGAGACGGATTTAAATGAGACACCCTGTATAGGGCCGTATGTGGGTCGTAGTACCCGCTATCGCCTGGACTGCACGACCGTCACAGTTTAAATATATATATATATATTTTTTTATTTTATTTTTTTTTTAAATATATATTAGGGGACAATCTTACACAAATCGACCTAGTCCCAAACTAAGCAAAGCTTGTACTATGGGTACTAGACGACGATAAACATACTTATATAGATAAATACGAGGGGCGTTCAATATAAAGTGAGAATGAGATGCAAACTCTTTTAATATTACGAAATTAAATACTGGCCGGTAAAGCTAATCTATCTAGCTGATTGCTATGAAAAAAAAAACTAACTGTCTTTTGTTTAAAAAAATATACGGTAATTTCTTTGCAATGCTATTGAGTACGTTAGCGAAAATGGAGAAAATTGAACTGCGCGCCGTTATCAAATACTTGTATTTGAAAAATTTTTCTACGGACCAAGTCAATTTGGATTTGCGGGACACTTTAGGGTCTAATGCTCCTCCGGATTCGACAGTCGCACGTTGGTGCGCCGAATTTAGACGTGGAAGAACAACGACAATGGACGACCCCCGCTCCGGACGCCGTACTACAGCAGTAACTGAAGAAATTGTGAAAAAAGTCGAAAACTCAGTTTTGGCGGATCGTCGTGTTACAGTTCGTTTTATTGCTGAAAATGTAAAGATTTCAACGGGGAGCGTGCATAATATTTTACATGAACGCTTGGGTATGAAAAAGGTATCTGCGCGTTGGGTACCAAGAATGCTTACTGACACGCAAAAACAAACTAGACTAGAGATTTGTCAAGAAGCTTTGAACCTGATGCAGCAAGACCGGGAACTTTTTTTGGCGCGATTTATAACAATGGACGAAACATGGCTCCATCATTAGGACCCTGAAACGAAACTGAAGTCTATGACATGGAAAAGGCCATCATCTCCAACTCCGAAGAAATTCAAGGTGAGCCCATCTGCCGGTAAGGTCATGGGCTCTGTTTTTTGGGATGGTAAAGGGGTATTAATGATTGAGTATCTCGCGCATGGAACCACTATTACGGGCACTTTATACGCCAAACAAATAGCAACATTGCGCAATGAGATCCGCGAAAAACGGCGAGGTAAACTCTCGAAAGTTGTGCTGTTCCACCAGGACAATGCCCCGGCACACAAGTCCGCCGTTGCAATGGCTGCAATTCGTGATGCTGGGTTCGATATCCTTAAGCATCCTCCGTATTCACCAGATCTCGCTCCCAATGATTTCTACCTATTTCCGAGATTGAAACAATACCTAAGAGGCCAGAAATTTGAAGACGACGACGCGGTAGTCGCTGCAGTACAAGATTTTTTAAGTACTCAAGATGAGACCTTTTTTAAAAATGGAATTTTAAGTTTAGAAATAAGATATACTAAGGGGCTGTTTCACCACCCATTGATTAATTTTAAGTGACGGATAAATGTGATGCCGACTTCGTCTATTCGAACAAAACAAACAGAGACGGCATCACATTTATCCGTCAAATAAATTTGATCAATGGGTGGTGAAACAGGGGGTTAGTGTATTATGCTAAAAGGTGACTATGTCGAAAAATAAAATGACATTTAGTAAAAGTTGTTTATAACATACTCATTCTCACTTTTTATTGAACGCCCCTAGTAAATACTTAAATACATAGAAAACATCCATAACTCAGGAACAAATATTCGTGCTCAACACACAAATAAATGCCCTTACCGGGATTTGAACCCAGGACCTCTTGCTTCGTAGGCAGGGTCACTACCAACTAGGCTAAAGCGGTCGTTTCTACTCAGAATCACAAGCACTATCGATTTAAGCAGTCCAGTATAATAATGGCTCCAGGATGCTGATGGGGCTACCGCGATCTTGCAGCGCGTCAGGCATGTTTGCGGAGTCTAAATAGAACGGATGCTTCTATGTCATTATGCGCAAAAAGACAAGACAAGGATGTTAACCCTGGCGGCTAAAAGGGGGAAGAGTAGCGGAAGAGTAGAGTTAACGTGAGGGCGCGTAGCCCCCGGCTTGCCGGGAATGTGGCTCTCTTTAAACAGAACGACACCAGCGGGGGAGGCCGGGGAAAGCCGAGCCCGCATTGCACGGTGTCGACAGAGGAGCCCCATCCCGGGGCGGCCAGTGGGCGTCGCGGTATCTCTCCATGCTTCCGTGGCGTTCACAAAGGCAACGACGGAATCCGTGCGATTTTTAGTGGGTAGGCCCCTTGTGTGAGTGAGAGCCCCACACACCCTCTGTTTCCCCGAACAGAGACGAATGAATAAGGCACATTCTCCGCACCATAAGAATAAATCAAACGAACGTAATTTTTAGGGTTCCGTATCCAAAGGGTAAAACGGGACCCTATTACCGAGACTTCGCTGTCCGTCCGTCCGTCCGTTCGTCTGTCACCAGCCTGTATCTCAGGAGCCGTGATAGCTAGACAGTTGAAATTATCACAGATGATGTATTTCGGTTGCCGCTTTAACAACAAATACTTTAGCACAACAAAATAAATATTTAAGGGGGCTCCCATACAACAAACGTGAATTTTTGCTCGTTTTTTTGAGTTGTGTTTCGCTTATTTTTAGTCGCGCATTTTTGGTTTCATACCAAAGTTCTATTTGTGTAAACTCATTTTGCGTCGCCTTGTGGCCCAAACTGGACTTTTGTATAAAACCGAATGTAGCTTAAATTACGGGGCAGAAAGTATACGTGACTCACAACTCAAAAAATTACGTTCGTTTGGCTTTTTCTTATACTAACTTTGCAACTGCAGTCAAACTGCATTGCAGTTAGTTTGTAGTTCAAATACCTGGATTTCCAAATAGCTGAGTAGAAATAGATTGTTCTCGAATACGGCTTGAGGGTTCATTCCTTCCCCTGTCCAAACTTGCGATCGAATGACGCTACAGTGTAAAACCAGGATGTTATCTACAACGACATGAAATTGCTCTCGCACTCGCACAAGCACTGTTCGCGTATCGACACTGAATACGTGTATTCTCGTCGGCAGTCTCGTATTTAAGTTGGAGGGAGAATGGCCGCGTGCAATTTTCGGCCCGCTGTTTGTAGTTTATAGATTACTTACTGGGCTTTCACTGTGACCAAACGAATGTTTGACGAATCGACAATGCATTATCTATTACTAATATTATAAAGAGGAAAGATTTGATTGATTGTTTGTTTGTTTGTTTGTTTGCATTGAATAGGCTCCGAAACCACTGGACCGATTTCAAAAATTCTTTTGCCGTTAGAAAGCTACATTATCTCTGAGTGACATAGGCTACTTTTTACCGCGGAAAAATACCTTTTCCTATGGGAAAATTAATTTATCGCGGGCGAAGCTGCGTACGGAAGGCTAGTAGGTACATCATAATCTATTTAGTGATTGGCGACCGGTAGCATTTTATGTCGCTTCGGCGTCCAACGTAATGACTAATATGGATAAGTCTGTGTTGTAAAAAATAAAATTGTACATGTACAACTGATGTGTAAAATAATGATAGGAATGTGAATGAGACAAAATACAAGACATGATTTGACGTAGTTAAACACATTCGTTCGTTAGATAATAGGGGATGTCTATTTTTTGCAATGTATAGTAAATCGAAAACCATTTCGAGATAAATGCTTTCTAACTCGTTTTCTGTAGTTATTATTTTTTTATATAACGTAATGAATTTATTAAATATGAAATAAGCAATGACTTTCATTTGACATTGGTGTATTTTGCGTGACCGGTCGTACTTTATTGTGTGTGGTTAGATTCTTCACAATTTACGCGTGGATTATACTACGGAGTTTGATTTGGACCCGCTGTCTGACATCTAGCACTTTGTCAGTGCCAGTAAAGTGACACAGTGTATAGTGTACCACTACGCAAAAAATAATTAAAGGGGTTGCCTTATCGTACGCATTTAGATAGATTTAGAAATTTGGCATTGTGGGAGCCCTCAATTATAATGTGACGTCATCAACTAAAATAGTTTCAATAATTAATTTTGAAAAAAGTAGAGAACTAAATGACAAAATATTTAAATTGGTTTCTTATAATTGACTTTTCTATACAAAAAAAATATAAAAACCACTGGTAATTTTTTTTAGACATTCCCAATTCGAGCACCGTATCATAATCATATCAGTCACAATTAGACGTCCACTACTAGACGAAGACCTCCCAAACGAATGTCACGGGATCGGTCCTGCGTCCCCCCCCCCCGCATCCAAGCGGTGCTTGCGGTTTACCAGTCGTCGGTCCATCTTGTTGAGGGTCTTCCTACGCGACGTCTTCCGGCTCGCGGTAGCCATTTTAGAACCATATTGCCACATCGGGCGCCGGTTCTACCAGCAAGCATTATCCTTTATAAGTGGTTATTCCAAGCAGTGTAAGCTACTTTCACACACCAATTAACTGGCGTACCTACCAACTTGTTATGAGCTGTCAAAACACGATTCAGGGCTTCTCTTTTTTAACCTCCGACACAAAAAGAGTGGTGTTATAAGTTTGACCGCTATGTGTGTGTGTGTGTGTGTGTGTGTGTGTGTGTGTGTCTGTGGCATCATAGCTTTTAAACGGGTGAACCGATTTGAATGCGGTTTTTTATTGGAAAGCAGGTTTCTTGGCGATGGTTCTTAGATATGTTTCATCAAAATCGGTTCAGCGCCGTTCCAAAGTCATCAGCTCTTTTGTAAGCTGCGGAAGGCAGCTTAGACGCTTTAATGGGCATTACTTTATGTTCAATCATACGTATGACATAATTGGCTAAGTAAAGTTTTTTGAAGAGGTGCTAAATATATTTTTTTTCGACAGTAGTCGTCTTCTAGACCGAGAAACTGCAGCTGTTTTATTTTTATCTCCTATTGTTTACTGGAAATATTTTTTTAAGTGTTTGAGATGACATTTGTGAGATTTAATGGCTGACAAGCGGTTCATGCTCATTACTTAGTAGAAATAGAAAAAAAAACGAAGCCAATTGTCAATGTCAAATGAAATCTAACCGTTTGCGTTTCGTTTACTTTGCATTGTCCAAAAAGCAGTTCCAAAATAATGATCGAAAATATTCAATCGTGATTTAATTATCGTGCATAATTCGTGGAGAAATGCGGTAAAATTGAAAATCTGGATTTTGTGCGGAGGTCGTTAAAAATAGTCCAAAAATCACACCAAAACGCAAAGCAAACGAAACGCAAACGGTTTGACATGGACAAAAGTGACAGATGACTTCGTTTTTTTTCTGTTTCTACTAAGCACTGAGCACGTGTTATGTCTCTACTTCGACATTGGCAAAATACGCCTTGCTAAAATAGCAAGGGTGAAAGCCAAGATAAAAAAAAAAAAAAGTACTGAGCACGAACGGCTTGTCAGCCATTAAATCTCACAAATGTCAACTCGAACACTTAAAAAATATTTCCAGTAAACAATAGGAGATAAAAATAAAACAGCTGCAGTTTCTCGATCTTCAGAACGCCGACTGTCGAAAAAAAATATAATTAGCACCTCTTAAAAAAACTTTACTTAGCCAATTGCGTTGGGGGTTTTTGAAATTTTTAATTTATAGTTAGTTATATATGTTTTATTTTCCCCCATTTCACAGTATAGATCAGTGTTCCGCAAAGTGTGTGCCGCGCCACACTGGTGTATCGTCATTAGTAGGTGTGCCTCGGAAAAATAAGGTTATCTCATAAACCTAAATAGACGGACGGAAGAAAAATACTTAAGTAAACAGATGGAAATCACGCGATTCACGTAATTTTTCATTTATGGTGTATGTACCACCAAAAATCTTCGTTTTCCTAGATGTACCTTAGCAAAAAATTTGCAGAACACTGGTAAGTATAGATTTAGGCAAAATCAATCGCTCGCCGAAAAACCTAGACATATTTACTGATTTTTTAAAAGGCTTCAAATAAAAATAAGCCATGAGTATTTGCCTTTTTTTTGTACAGAAAAAAAGTATTAATCATTAACCCGCTGTTAAGTAGAAACAGCCACTAACCGACCACTCAAAAAACCACAGCAAAAATACAGTGTGTAGGTAGGTAATTGCGTATTTAATTTATACTTAATAAGAAATATCTGAACGTCAATTAAATAGCATCCAACTGTTTATGCATTACAATTTAAAGAGGATAATATATTTTTAAATTAAAAATGTGCCGTAATTATAACCTCAAACGTAATTTTCCCTCTTACCTTTTCGTAGATTCACTGTTTTAATAATACTTTTTATAACCAGTCACGTAAAATATGTTTACCTATCAGCACATCATTACACAGAATTGCTTCTAATATAGAGTCCTATAAGGCACCACAATATAATACTTTAAAAACTTGAAACTGTTAATAAAAACTTCGAAAAATTTGTGCGGTACACATTCCACCCAATTATATGTATCAAAAAATTATAAAGCTCTTTTTGTATGAAAAATCTGTTGTCTGATGGGTGAGATTTTAGGATGCGCAGAAATTCTCTAATCACCCATTGCGCAGGTTCCCGTACGAATATCACTTGAATAAAGACCATCTTATATTGATCTGCAGTGAAACTTTGAAATCAAATTCCTTTAACTTTTGCCGGGCAGAGCGCAATGGCGCCCGTAAAACTAAACTCGTACTTTTAAAGACAACGTATTTCTAATGTTTGGTACTATAACCTGTGGCCACTTTGTTGGTTAATTTTTTAATGTAACTGTTTGTACCTATTATAAGTTTTATTGTACCGTTTGTGCCCAAAAACATAAATAAATAAATAAATATACTATTGTTAGCTATCCAGTTCTTATAACATTGAACTTGGCGTTGTAAGTAGGTATGTAAGTTTATAAGGGGGGCTCCCATTAATTACGTGAGGTGTTTTTGAGGATTTTTTTACCCGCCTCTCTCCTGGTGAGATATCGTGAGATTCGCCTCAACCCTCTCCTACCCCCTCTAATCTTACGTGAGATTTTTCAAAAATGTTATACTGTTTATTAATTAATGCGTTGATTTATTAAAAAAGAAACACAATTTGTTTGAAGTATTATTTATATTAATTTTTGCATTTTTTTACTAAATATAACAAACGTGTGAGACGTGCACAATTCAATTTTCCAAAATTTTTAATTTAACCTAATTTTCTCGAATTTTGGCACTATTCTTTGCCAGAGAAAAATTACGTGATATTTGCTGAGACCCCCTCTCCCCAAGTGGGATTTGGTGAGATTTGGCTTGACCCCCTGCCCCCTGAATACCTCACGTAATTAATAGACGCCCCCTAAGTGATAATGATAATTCAATAAATGAGGTAAGGAATAACCATTCTTAGACCAGTTCGTGGTTTCCGATTGAGCCAAAATTTAGGATAGTTAAAGGTGACAGTAGAATGATCTGGTAGTCTAGCATAGCTAGGATCGTCTCTAAACTCTTCCATAGTTAAATGCATTGACTTAAAACTTGATACGGATGTCTAGTCTTGGATGACTTGTAACAAAAAATTCGTTAGTATCTATTTTTTGATCATTGAACTGAAGGAGCGGACTAAAGGCCACCACAAACCGGAAGAGCGGGGCGCTGACGGAACGTGCCCAGCGCGCTCTATAACACTGAATCAAATATACAGTGACACACACCGGCAGCGCGGCACAGCGTATTTGATTCAGTGTTATTGACCGCGCTGGGCACGCTTCGTCGGCGCCCCGCGCTCTCGATTTATTTGTGGCCTTAATTATATTTCTGTAGGAATCCAGCCTATTGACAAACCGTTAAATGATGAAAGGACTTATCTTTTTTAATGGATTAACTTGAAATTAGACCAATCTGATCATTGGAAGTTAGTGGAAGCCATTTGCAAGATTTATCCCCGTGTTAAACAAAGTTAAATAAAACTTTCTAAATAGTTAATAAAGCATGACAATATTATATTCCAAGGTAATATAAATATTTATTAAAATCGTTACTATGAAACATACATGGAAAGAATATAATATTAACAATAAATTACAAAACATTCAATAGACAATATTATTTTATTATCTAAGGGACTAGAAAGAATATTTGTACTCCTGCAAAAATATAATAGCAAAATAATCGACGTGCTTAAAATAATCGACAGGCGCTACAAAACCTTAACGGCTCGGCCACGACTTCGCGCGTTTAGCGGGCGCGGCGAGCGTTTTCTGTGTTCATTGCGCGGCCGAGACGCTCCCCGTACAGTGGTTACCTGGCGGCACACGCAATGAACTGATAAAACGCTCGCCGCGCCACTAAAAAAAGTCGTGGCCGAGCCGTAAGAACATTTCCTCTTACATGTAATAGTAACGTTGTAACGTATCAGGGGGGCTACTCCGAAATTCGAAAATCGAAATTCGCATCGTACCGTCTCGCTCGCTCTCGTATTAAATGCTATTAGCGTGAGCGGAACGGCACGATACGAAGTTCGAATTTTGCACTTCGTAGTATACGGCCAGTATAGAAAAGTTAACGTTCCCAAGTAGTTTAACAAAAAAAAACACACAGACGAATTGATAACCTCCTCTTTTTTTGAAGTCGGTTAAAAAGGATCCAAACCACTGACATTTTCTTCTTTAATTTATCTTTTGTTGGTACTGAAACTAGATCCAAAATCAAAAAGCGACTTGTTGAGGGTTGGATCCTTTTCGTTAAACTACGTCCAATTATAAAACGACCTAATTTCCATATCAGTTCTGTAAACTGGGCATTTCTATTTTTCGTTGTACCGAAAATTAAGAAACTGCAGGGAGTTAAAATTAGTCCGTTTGGTTGGCCTTTACAATAAAAAAAACGTAACAAATCGGACAAGTTTAACAATGTTTAACAAGAAGTGAAGAATTGTCCGATTTGTTACGTTTTTTAAATTCCATTCGATTTTTAAATTTACGTACATCCCTAAAGATGTAAATCGAACTTACAACACGGATTTCAAGAATGCAACCTACTTTCAGAGCTTAAGTGATGAAAAAATATGGTCTGCGAAGAATAGTGGTATAAAAATTAGCCTAATAAGACCTTTCGAGGAATTCGATAGCAAACACTGTGACACGAGATTATTTAGGGTTCCGTATTCAAAATGTATGTCTGTCTGTCCGTCAACGGTTTATCTTAGAGTATTTAGTGCTAGAATGCTGTAATTATTTTGCATGAATATGTGTAGTAATTACTTATCCCAAAAAAGCGAAAAAATAAAAATGAAGAAAAAATTTTTTCTAGGGTAAGTAGGTACTTCCCAGAAACGTAAAGTGGGGTGAATTTTTTTTCCGCAATTCATTAAAAAATTTCGGTGGCAACGGGATAAACTTATTAACTACCTATGTTTTCTATGAAGGAAATTGCTAGTACATCCGGGTTGTTCGCAGTCAATGCATTTTAAGTGAATGATCACTGCGTTGCGTTACGATGATTTTTGCTCAACGATCGCATTCGAGGGCACCGACAGCTGAGTATTACTGTTAGGTGATAAATGTTCTTAAATAGGGACACAGCGAATTTTTCGCAAACCAAACTTTTTATTTTATTTTACTGCCAACCTGAGCTATCATTTTGTCCGCGTGATCATGTAAATTCATGCCAAATTAAATCAAGCTTTCATTCTTTTTTTTTAAGACCGGCTTCGCACAATAATTAGTCGCATTAAACGGGATCCCTCTATTTGGCATAACATTATTATTTATTGTAAATTTAATAATACATAGGTACCTAGTGATCTTATGCGTCCGTCATATTCAGCTGGGGAGGCTGAATTTCTTTCAAATTTGTTACTTGTAATGTGAACACTATTTTGTCAATGAGTCAACTCACCTTTTTAAGTAAGTATTTGTCATGTATGACTGTTTGTGTTCCAATAAATAAATAAATAAATAAATAAATTTCTTATCCAAAGCTGTTTTAGGATACCTAACCTAAATATTATAACAAGGATAGTATACTTACTTATGTTTGTTTTCCGCCGAATGGTAATGTGGCAGAAACTTTATTTACGAGTAGCATAACTTGTAACATCCCGAAAATGAGTTAGTGCGAAATTATGTTCTCATAGGTAGGTACTATTATTAAGACCGATTATTTTTTCGCATAATTCTCTTTAGCATAATTTTATTCGGCATATTGGCCGCATATGTGCCTATCTATAGTCAGCTAGTGAGCGAAGCGAGCAAGCTAGACGGATCGGTACCTCTACCATGAGTTTATAGTAGTTTACAGTGACCGTACTCGCTAGCGACGGCGTAAAAGATTTGTATGGAGAATTGTACTTCCGTAAGTGACCGCTAGAGGCGCTGTACAATTCTCCATACAAATAATTTACGCCGTCGCTAGCGAGTGCGGTCACGTAAACTAGTGTTAAACTCATGGTAGAGGTACTGATCGGAAGCGACTCGGAATTGTTAGGTTAAAAGGTGTTAAGTAGTTATTGAATTAAGTATTTTTATGATCTCCTGGAAAATCTAACTATGACAAAACATAATATTACTGCAACGATGCTGCAAAACTGGCGAAACAATTTTATGCTTATTTAATTTATGCGTAGACATGAATCGGAGCACAAAAAATGATGATTATTTCTCAAAATTGTGTATTTCTATCGACATACTTTCTCAATCTTTTTTAATCTCAATGGATACCTGTCCTAGAATACTAGGTAGGTTAGGTTAGTTAGGTAGTTTCTTGTGCCCGAAGGGCAAATCGCCCAGAAATAGGAGGTCAGCGCTGACCTCCGTCGATTACCAGCTTTAATCGAAAACACTATGTTAATCAAAAAAATATAATAATAAATAATAAATAATAAATATAAAAATATTTCCTGGGTACCACGAAGAAAAATGTTTTTCGGAAAATATGAGCCATGAGCCACACGTTGTTTTACGTAATAAGAGAGAATGCGGTAGTGACTACTGCTTAGTCAACTGTTTTCCCTTACCTATCCCACGAAACAAAAATTAAAAAAAAAGTATACTTGTCAACTTCAACTGTCAAACTCAATCAAACGTGTTTTCTTATGGTTTTCTTTCGGCTAAATTACAAAACTGGTGTTAATGTGTCTGTGCGATAGATTCCTGCTAATTACCATTATGCCTGTGATATAATGTCTAAAAAAACCGGTGCCATATTTCCAAAGAGTATCACCAGGCGGATTGGGCGCATCTCTTCACAATATATTTAAATAATAAAAGCAAGCAGTATGTTAGTATGTAGCCCTAACACGTAGTATTTTAATTTTATTGAAAAATTGACTCGCAACCTTGGCATTCGATCAGTAGATCTGCAGGCGACCACAACTAACTACAACAGATATAGTGTAATGCAGGCTCCTGCCAATTTTTATTCAAGAATAGCATAGCTTAGTACGCTACCGATTCCCGTGTCGGTACCGCGTCAATATCACTCTATTTTTTTTATATCAGTGGCAAATAGGTAAGTTTTGCTTTTTTTTAATGCCAGTTGTCTTTTTAATATTGATATTATTTTTAAACAATGGTTTTGCGAAACTGCAAGTACCAATTGCTTGTAATTTCGCCTGCGTTCTACGGGAATTGCAATAAAACAGGATAAAAAGTACCTTATGTTAAATCTGTTCCCATTAGCACAAGATATTTTTAAATCCATTCAGTAGTTTGAGAGAATCCCCTTAAATATAAAGCAGAAATAAAATGTCCACCTTTTTATTTTATTAACCTCATAAGGCCCAGCATAGTAAATTTAGTACTATTGTCAAAGCAAGTATCCACTTTTCTTGTGTGCCATTAAGTTTAAAATTTTGACTATCAAAATTTGACATGGGTTTTATGAGAACATTGTTTGATTGAGGATATTTTTTGTGTGTGCAAGTGCAAAGATCCTAGCGAGTTGAATAATTTTTTTTCCTTTAAGGCGACCATGCTGAAATATAATATTTATTCTACCAATATTAAAAAAGCAAATATTTGTGCATGTGCGTACTGTGTGTCAGTAATCAACATGTTTGTTACATCTTCATGTTGCAATAGTTCGAAGGATTTGTAGAAAATGACCTAGCTTTTTATCCCGTCACATTTTTAAAGATGACTTCATCCCAGCCTATACATATATGTCCCACGCCAGGGCACAGGCCTCCTCTCAGAATGAGACGGGTTGAGCTGTAGTTCCCACGCGGGCCCAGTGTATATTGGGAACTTCACACACACCATTGAAAATATGTCTTGGTGTAGCTCTATTATCTAATATATAAAAATCTTGTGTCACGGTGTTTGTTATCGAACTCCTCTGAAGTGTTGTATTCCTAACCCTACAAACAAATTGGATCGCTTTGACAGTTCCTTTAATAAATTTCTAACTTTAGGGTAGTTTCAGCCACACCTGTCACAGATTGTTAAAAAATTGAGGTAGGTATTATTTTTAACTGGTTTATCAGAGGCTTAAGAGGCTGAATAGGCTTGATTCCATGGCCAAGAATCTAGTTAAAGTAATTAAAAAAACATTTTTTCACTTCCCTTTCGTCATCCCATCCATCAAGATGGCTTGAAATTTAAAATTAATTTAATCTGAGGAAATCTCATTGTGCTCTTTATTAAAATGGCATAAAAAGCCGTGTTTCAATTCACCAAATGGTGATTTACAATAAAATGTATTGATTTCGGAAAAAACGGTGAGTTTTTACCATTACTTGTTTTTAACCGACTTCAAAAAAAGGAGGAGGTTCTCAATTCGGTTGTATGTTCTTTTTTTTTTTTTAACGTGTGTTACCTCAGAACTCCGTCATTTATGAACCGATTTGGAAAATTCTTTCGTTGTTTGAAAGCATATGCTTCACGGTTGGTCCCGTTGTTACCAGAATCCAGTTCTGATGATGGGATCCATGAGGAATTGAAGGAACTCTTCAAAAACTCAAAGGAAATGTAAAGCGATTTTAGTATTTTCAGTGACATATCAAGCATTTGCATTCAGAAAGTGTCAATTGGTAAACTAGATCTGATGAAGAAGACCGCAGATGGCCAACGGAACTCCTCAACGGGTCAAATCTTGCAAGTTGAATTTGACTCACTTCCCGGTTTCTGATTGAGTTCATATTTTACATGCATGTGTAAATCAGGTGACAATGCAATATTATTGTGACATGGAGCTGATCTGATGATGGAGTTGGAAGGTGGCCATAGGCACTTTGTAATAAAACAACACAACCCCGTCGAGTTTGGGTTCATTTGAAACGTCTTGACGAGTACTTTGATTCCAGATGATAAACAGGGTCTGATGATGGAGCTGGAAGGTGGCCAAAGTTACTCCATAAAGTAACGGCACTTACCCCATCGAGTACGGACTCATTTGACTCGTCTCAACGAGTACTTTGGTCCTAGATGGTAACCAGGGTCTGACAATGAAGTTGGATGGTGACCATAAGAACTCCGTAGTAAAACGACATAACCCCATCAAGTTTGGTCTCGTTTGATTCGTCTTGATGAGTACTTTGGTAACCAGAGGCAAAAAGTACAGTCAGTAAAGAGTGCCAGTCCAGGCCATTAGAAATAACTAAAAAGAAAAAAATAAAAATTTTTAAATAAAAAATAAAACCGCCTTCAAAAAACACCCAAAAAAAACTTGGAAATAAAAAAATTTTAAATAATAAATAAAACCTCCTTCAAAAACCCCCAAAAAAACATAAAATAATAATTGATTGAACCGACCACAATAAGCATGAAAATATCTTTCTACTAATCTGTTTGAAGTTGGTGCCTCAGCACGAGCCAGCAGGAGTGGACCAGTAATCTAACTTACCTACATACCTATTATAGGGCTTCTACACTCCTGCTGGCTCGTGCTGAGGCACCAAGTTCAAACAGATTAATAGAAAGATATTTTCATGCTTATTGTGGTCGGTTCAATCAATTATTATTTTATGTTTTTTTGGGGGTTTTTGAAGGAGGTTTTATTTATTATTTAAAATTTTTTTATATCCAAGTTTTTTTTGGGTGTTTTTTGAAGGCGGTTTTATTTTTTATTTAAAAATTTTTTTTCAACCTTTTGGTATTTCGATTTTTATTTGAAATTTAACTTGTGGCTTTCTTGTTCTAGCCGCGAGGCGTTTTTTTTTTATTTATATATAATACATAATTATTTGTATTCCTTCTTTGGGAATGACTATCGACCGTTACGCATCGCATTTCAGCATGCTGCAACCAATGTAAAGGCACGCGGTGCCGGCCGCCATGTGAATCCCGCCATACATTTAGTTTGTGTTTTTAGCTATTTTTCGTCCATAAACGGTCAGTGAAAAACTTTATTTTACCGCAAGATGCACCAACGTCGAATAATTTTGGGACTTTAGTTTTTTTTAATATGGAAGTGTAAATTCAACACGCCCTTCTGGCATATTGGTTCAATTCTTTTTTTGAAAATAGAAGGCGAATGTTGACGCCGAATTATTACATTTGTAGTTAAATTTTAAGAGTAAAATTTGTACAACTAGCTCATAGTTATTAGTTAAGTTATTTTTGGCATAAGAGTCCGATAACCAAGCTTACGACGCAATCAGACGAAACTGGGAACCTTTATCAGGTGAGACTTAGTTTTTATTGCCACGTCTGAGTCCCCGGCCTGGATTAAAAAAGTCCAAATTTTGATCTATTGTCTGAGTTTTGGCTGTTTTGTTTTCTTCAAAAATAGCCTGGCGTCCGAAATTTTATTTGTGATTACTAATTTAACTTACCAATTTATTTCTGTACATTCACACCACAACCATAACAAATAAAAAATATTACATTTGTCGCCAGAGAACAGGGACTGAAGTACTTGTTTTTCGGACTTATTTACATTTATTTGTGAATTTGAGGTTGTTGCATCTCCTTATTATTGTTTTGACATTTATTTTGCATTTTGTTTTGAATGTTTTCAGCAAAATATTCTCGGATTTGACATTTTTAATATAAGTTATTTTTGGCGGAGAAGTAAGTTTTATGCATTGGAACTTTCATTGCTTTCATATCACACCAACAGTGGTTGTTTATATTAGTGTTTTTTGTTAAACAAAACAATTAAATAATTTTGGTAATTACAAACCTAATTAACCATATAGATTTTGAACAGATTTGATAACTTAGAATATTTGAAGATTGTTCGGCTCGGCCAAGATCGAATTGAAATTTTTACTAACTTTGAAAATTTTCTTAATTGACTTTGACTTTTTAAATTTTGATAACATATATTAATTTCATTTAAAAATGGAGAAAGAATTACTGGATCTATCGCAGCCTAGAGAAGCTCATAGTTTGTTAGACCAACCTTTGGTGATTTCAGTAGCGACTTGCACCGATGACTTGAGTAATCATCTTCAATACATTGACTTGTCTGGACGTTTCATGGATGATCTTAATAATTTAACTGAAATGAATGCTACTCACAATTTAAAACCAATCCAGACTCAAAAAGGTAACTTTTATAAAAAACCTGATCTTTCCAAATTTAGGTACAAATTTAATGGCAAGACTTGCGTTCGTGAATTTTTAACTAATTTAGAGGAGTATTGCGTAGCTCGTGATATTGCTGACAACCACATTTTGAATTCTTTTGCTGAAGTTCTCACGGATTCTGCATTGAAATGGTTTCGTTCTGTGCGGACAAACATTTTGACATGGCAGCGTTTAAAACTTGAACTGCTTAAACGTTTTGATAAATTAAATTTTGACTATCAACTTGAATTTGACCTGCGTACTAGAAAACAGCGCCAGGGTGAGACTTTGTCAGATTTCATCATTGACTTAGTAGACATGTCGAATAGATTGACAATTCCCCTTCAAGATTTAACTTTGTTGGAAATTTTAAGACACAACATGCTTCCAAAGTATTCCATGCACCTTTTGGGCAGGAATATCGTTTCCATTGATGAGTTAGTGCAATTTAGTAAAATGATTGAAGAATATAATTCGACTCAAACTGTAGAGCGAAAGCCTCAGATTGATGCGCGAAAATTTAGTAAAAAACCTAACGTAGCTTTTATTACATCACCGCCTTCTGCGAAAAATTGTTTGAAATGTGACGAAAGTGGTCATTCATTTAAAGAATGCAGGAAAATTCCTGGCATGATTTGCTTTAGATGCAAGAAAGCAAACACTACAGTTAAGTTTTGCACAAATTGCAACCCGGCTGTTAATAATGAACAACCTGGTACTTCTAATTCTAATTCAAAAAACTAATTTGTCGACCTAAACCTGACACTCAACGTAAAGAATTTTCCGATTGGCTTGATTATTTAAAAACATTTTTTGATATTCATAGAGTCGCACCTATTTTATTTGTAAAGAACGACGACGTTCGTCCCTTTCTAAACTTCAAAGTTCGTGACCGCAACTTTGTAGGTTTATTGGACAGTGGAGCGAATGGTTGCGTTTTAGGTTCAAATAGTCATTTAAAATTTTTAGATTTTGGTTTCAAAATAAGTACTGTTTCTAAGATCGCTCGTACAGCTGATGGTTCTTCTCAAAATATTATTGGTATGATGGACATTCCTGTCACTTGTGATGACATCACCCATACTATCTCTTTTATGGTAATACCTTCATTGGAACCACCAATAATATTAGGCTTTGACTTTTGGCGTAAATTTAATTTAGCAAAAGATTTGTTTAAAAATATAACTTATGAACATAGTAGCTCTACCCAAATTTGCTCAGTCACTTCTGTTTCAGAACTTTCTTTCGAAGATAAAAATAAATTAGATAAAATCATTAATAAGTTTGAAGATATTTCTTATGAAAAGATGGGTTTAGGTCTTACTAATTTAACAGAACATAAAATTGTTACTGTAGGCGAACCAGTTAAACAACATTATTGGCCGCTTAGTCCGGCAAAACAAAGAGCTTTATATGACGAAGTAGATATTTTATTGAAGGAAAATATTATTCAACCCTCTAAGTCCCCATGGTCTTCTCCTGTTTTAGGCGTAGATAAAAAAGATGGTACCACTCGTTTATGTTTAGATTCCCGACGTTTAAATTCTTTGACTGTTAAAGATGCTTATCCACTTCCTTATACGTCACGTATTTTAGATAGTTTGAGAGATGCTAAATTTATTTCAGCTATTGATTTATCTAAAGCTTTTCTCCAAATTCCATTAGAAAAATCATCTTGTGAAAAAACTGCTTTTGTTATTCCTGGTAAAGGACTTTTTGAATTTATTCGTATGCCCTTTGGTTTGACGAATGCCCCAGCTGAACTTCAGAGATTGGTAGATAAATTATTTGGTCCCGAATTTGACGGTCAAATAATGGCTTATTTGGACGATTTAGTCGTTATATCAAAAGATTTTGACTCTCATTTAAAATTACTAGACATTATTTTTGAAAAATTGAAATCTGCTGGCTTGACAGTTAATCTTAAAAAATGTAAATTCTGTAAGGATAAACTACAATATCTTGGCTATGTTGTTGATGGTCGTGGTCTCCACACTGATCCTTCTAAGTTGGAAGTCATAAATAATTTTCCCGTCCCTAAAACCGTTAAAGATTTAAGAAGTTTTTTAGGTATGTGTTCCTATTATCGTAGATTTATTTCAGACTTTGCTCATGTAGCGTCCCCTCTCACAAAATTGACTGGTGGTAGTAAAAACTCAAAAAAACCCCTTGAATGGAATGAGTCAGCCGATATTGCGTTTAATAAATTAAAACAAATGTTAGTTTCTTCCCCCGTTTTAGCTTGCCCTAATTTCGAAAAACCTTTTTTTCTTCATTGTGATGCTAGTTCCGTTGGTATAGGTAGCGTTTTATGTCAAGAAGACGAACAGCATGAACAACATCCAATAGCTTATTATTCTCGTGCTTTATCTAGATGTGAACAAAATTATAGTACGACTGAAAGAGAACTCTTATCTATTTTAGATTCAATAGAGCATTTTAGACCGTATATTGAAGGTATGAATTTCACTATAGTTACTGATCATGCTAGTCTCCAGTGGTTACTTAGGTTAACTAACCCGTCGGGTAGACTCGCACGTTGGGCCGCTAGAATAGCGCAATTTTCATTTGATGTCATACATAAAAAAGGTAGTTTACATACGGTTCCTGATACTTTGTCTAGACTTGAAATAAATGCCATAGATATTACTTCTATAGATTATCCTGATGATGATATTATTGACCCTTGGTATAAAAAGATATTTGTTAATTGTCAAAAATTTCCTTTACGCCACAAAAGTTTCAAGGTAGAGAATAAAACTTTATATAAATATTGTAAAGCTAAATTTGACCCTAATTCTCGTTTAAATTGGAAAATAGTTATCCCTAAAGAACATATTATAGAGACTCTTAGAAATAATCACGATGATTTAAATTCAGGACATTTAGGTATTCATAAAACTTTGAAAAAACTGAAGGTACACTATTTTTGGTCTGGTATGTTTAAAGATGTTCGAAATTACATAAATTCTTGTGAGACTTGCAAAGCTTATAAACATTCAAATTCTCCTCCATTTGGTTTGATGGTTAATCCTAAAAAAGTGGATCAGCCTATGGTTATGTTGTCTTTAGATTTAATTGGAATTTTACCAAGAACCTATTCAGGTCATAGATTTATTTTGTCAATGGTTGATGTTTTCACTAAGTATGTCTGGATGTTTCCTTTAGTTAATGCTACTACAAAATCCATTTGTAAATTACTTGAAAAAGACATATTCTTAAAATTTGGCTCTCCTAAAATTTTGATATGTGACAATGGGCCACAGCTAACTTCTAAAGATTTTGTTGACTTTCTTAAAAAGTATAACATTACTAAAATATTTTATAATAGTCTCTATACCCCTCAAAATAATGTAATTGAGAGATTTAATAAGACTTTAGAAACCTGTATCTCTTGTTTTGTAAAAGACGATCATAGAACTTGGTCAAAATTTTTACCCCATGTTCAATTAGCTTTAAATTGTAGCGAAAACTTAGCTACGGAGTTTACTCCTAATTTTCTGATGTTTGGTAGAGAAGTCATAGTAGATGCTGCTCTACATAGAGTTAGTAATTCTGTTAATAATTTAGATGAAATTCAACTTGGAAACCGTCAATCTTACGCTGAATCTTTGAATAATCTTGGTACTATTTTTGAAAAGGTTTCTAGTAGTTTGTTAAAAGCTTATAAAAAGAATGCGGCCACTTATAATAAGGGTAGAAAGTTTGTTTCATATAACGTTGGTGACATAGTTTGGAGGCGTAATTTTGTTCAATCCAATGCGTATAACTATTTTTCAGCTAAACTTGCTCCAAAGTTCGTTAAATCCGAAATAACTGAAAAAGTTTCTAATAACGTTTATGTTTTAAAAGATTTAAGTAAGGGTTCAACTGGTCGTTACCATGTTAAGGACATCATAAAAATTTAACTTTATTCTTTAAGCTTTTATAGCTCTTAGCTCTTTGTGTATTATATTTACATACACTTTAATATTTTGTTTGCTAAATATACATGGCAAAAATGTTGATGGAAAGGGAGGTCATTTTTTGTGAGTTAGAATGTCTTAGTTTGAAGTCGATACTCTTTTTCGACTTGTTTATTCTTTCGCTCTTTGCGTAGCTTATTTTGTTTCTTAGAAAATATAGAAAGCTCGACCTTGTTGTTGGCTGCCTTTTGTTTGGTCACCCAATTAACTTTTGAAAATTTAACCAATTTTGTCTCTTGTTTTGTAACTGGACTTAGTTTAGGATTTTTGTATGGCAGAGTGTTAGGGAAGTATGAATAAATGATCCTTGAAAGGACGTATGATAGGTAAAACTAATATCCAATTGCTAAAGTAGATAACAAAATAATTAATTTTGGCTCTTTCGTCTTTCATTTTTTGTAACATGAATAGTAGTTCTGTTTAGAAAGAACACTTTTTCTTCTAACTCATAAAATCTTAAACTAATTTGTATATTTTGTATAGTCAAGTTTTGAGTAGTATTTAGCTCTACCATAGACTTTGAACTTACATATTTTTTGTTAAAATTTCTCCACATTCAAGTGATGAGTTATTAATTTAACATTTTAGTTAAAATAATTTTAGAATATGCATGCTGTAGTTAATTAAGTTTCCTATTGGAATTTCATGGATTAGACTTAGCACGCGTGCACTTTCCTTGCTTTGACTTTTGGATTTGACTCTATAGGACTTAGTTTCCTAATTTTTAGATTTTCCTAACTGCTTCTGTGTCCGGAAAGGAAATAAGGTAGGTATTATTTTTAACTGGTTTATCAGAGGCTTAAGAGGCTGAATAGGCTTGATTCCATGGCCAAGAATCTAGTTAAAGTAATTAAAAAAACATTTTTTCACTTCCCTTTCGTCATCCCATCCATCAAGATGGCTTGAAATTTAAAATTAATTTAATCTGAGGAAATCTCATTGTGCTCTTTATTAAAATGGCATAAAAAGCCGTGTTTCAATTCACCAAATGGTGATTTACAATAAAATGTATTGATTTCGGAAAAAACGGTGAGTTTTTACCATTACTTGTTTTTTTCAACCTTTTGGTATTTCGATTTTTATTTGAAATTTAACTTGTGGCTTTCTTGTTCTAGCCGCGAGGCGTTTTTTTTTTATTTATATATAATACATAATTATTTGTATTCCTTCTTTGGGAATGACTATCGACCGTTACGCATCGCATTTCAGCATGCTGCAACCAATGTAAAGGCACGCGGTGCCGGCCGCCATGTGAATCCCGCCATACATTTAGTTTGTGTTTTTAGCTATTTTTCGTCCATAAACGGTCAGTGAAAAACTTTATTTTACCGCAAGATGCACCAACGTCGAATAATTTTGGGACTTTAGTTTTTTTTAATATGGAAGTGTAAATTCAACACGCCCTTCTGGCATATTGGTTCAATTCTTTTTTTGAAAATAGAAGGCGAATGTTGACGCCGAATTATTACATTTGTAGTTAAATTTTAAGAGTAAAATTTGTACAACTAGCTCATAGTTATTAGTTAAGTTATTTTTGGCATAAGAGTCCGATAACCAAGCTTACGACGCAATCAGACGAAACTGGGAACCTTTATCAGGTGAGACTTAGTTTTTATTGCCACGTCTGAGTCCCCGGCCTGGATTAAAAAAGTCCAAATTTTGATCTATTGTCTGAGTTTTGGCTGTTTTGTTTTCTTCAAAAATAGCCTGGCGTCCGAAATTTTATTTGTGATTACTAATTTAACTTACCAATTTATTTCTGTACATTCACACCACAACCATAACAAATAAAAAATATTACAGGCTTGACCGATTATTATGAAACTTTTTTCTGTATTCGGTAGGTCTGAGAATAGGTCGTAGGCTATTTTTTATACCTATTCTTCGCGGACGGAGTCACGGGCAACAGCTAGTACTCAATAAATATGTCTGCCCAAATGTCTTAACTCATAGTGGTTTAGGCTGTGAATTGTCTGTTAGGAAGTCAGTCTCATTTTTATTTTATAAGCTGAAATGTTACTTATTTATTTGTGCCAAATTGTTACTTTATTATGTATAAATTTCCCAGGTGAATTTTTCGCTTCGAGCCATTACATTAAATTTGAACCTTAATACTATGACGATACCGTTTGTTTTGAAAGGTAAGGGCTCGAAGCAAACAATTCACCTGGGAAGATTTATACTATAATACTCACTTACTTTAAAAGATAATGATATCTTAATTATAACTAAAGGTAAAGTATAAAAAACTTGAGTTGCTGTATAAATTTGTATACATTTGTATATATTATAAAAATTGATTGCTATTTTTCTTGGTCACAGCATAATTTGAGAATAACTTCACCAATTTCAATCATTTTTTTTTAAAAGTTTTCTCATACTCTGTAGAAGATTCTTACAGAAAAAACCCCATAATATGATAAGAAATAAATTTATAAGTTATAAGATAACACAATGATTTTTAATCAGTGATTATGATTATGAACCAATTTTTCTAGATCAGTATTTGGTGGTGACCAGTTTAAGTCCTAGTTCAATGACACAAAACATATTTTTTTTAAATAAAAATTATTTAGAAAATCACTGTTTAAGTAAAATCATTGTCACCCTTAACATGATTTAGTCTATGAGCTTAAAACCTCTTTGACAAGTCAGTTTCATAATCAAACTTTGGCAAGAGACCTGTCAGATTCTCCGACAAAGCGATGACACTTGACGAAACTACTGAACTTCAACAAATGTAGGATGACCAAGCATTCGGTAGATGGAGGAAGTTTTAACAATTTTTTTTATTAATCAGAGCCTTCATCGCTTTCAGACCTTGCCTATTGAATTCCATTTTGGCTAGAAATCAATACGAGTATTTATCGACTACTGATCACCATTTAAATAAAACCGGCCAAGTGCGAGTCGGACTCGCGCACGAAGGGTTCCGTACCATTATCTATAAAAAATGGCGGTTTACGGTTTATGACGTATTAATAAAAAACTACTTACTAGATCTCGTTCAAACCATTTTTCGGTAGAAGTTTACACGGTAATGTACATCATATATTTTTTGTTTTATCATTCTCTTATTTTAGAAGTTACAGTTACAGTTACTTTGGAAGTGTCTCTTGCGCAAACTATTCAGTTTAGAAAAGGAATGATATTTGAAACCTCAATATCATTTTTGAAGTCCTATCCATAGATAACCCACACGTATGGGTTTAATGAAAAAAAAAAAAAATTTGAGTTTCTGTTCTAAGTATGGGGAACTCCCAAAATATAGTGTTTTTTTTTCTATTTTTGTGTGAAAATCTTAATGCGGTTCACAGAATACACCTACTTAGTGTATATTTGATTAAAAGTAACCTTATCTCCATAACTGCAGCTCCAGTTGTTGTAAAGACTTAATACTTTGGAAGATATCATCATTTAGAATCATAGAGGTGAAGTGAGAAGGGATTTTTGGAATTTCTCCCATGATAGACAACGGAAGTTTTTCATAGATATTATCTCTGTGCTGACAAAGTTCCTGGCAAAAGCTACTGATCATTATCAATACAATTATATGATTAATTTTCGTGTCACAATGGTATATTTCCATACTATTTTTACCAAAATTAACGTGGTTTTTGAACTCCAAATAATCAAATGAATGGATAAAGTTAACCCGGGTGGGTCAAAGTACCCTGACCTTATGGTGTAGATAGGGCAAAGCTCCAAACGCACAGACAGCGGAGGCGTGGCGGCGAGGTGGCGGTGACGGTTGTAATATTCTAACTTGTATGAATGGTTGTGCGGTACCGTACCGCGAACTCGTTCATTCAAGTTAGAATATTACAACCGTCACCGCCACCGCACCGCCACGCCTCAGCTGTCTGTGCGTTTGGAGCTTAAGTGCGATTGACGCATCATATCATAGAGGTGCATTGATAATATTTTTTCATCACTTAAGCTCTGAAAGTAGGTTGCATTTAACTTGAAATCCGTGTTGTAAATTCGATTTACATCTTTAGGGATGTAAGTAAATTTAAAAGTCGTATGGTGCTCCTTTGTATTCAAGAACTGGTAAACAAGCAAATTGTAATGCGTAATACCTCCAAACCTCCATGCTGGCATAATGCTGCTGGCAAGTGCTGGCTGAATGTGCCAAAGCCAAAGGGCGAGAGGCCATTAAAAAAAAAAGACGGCTTGGCGCGATACATTTTCTTCCGCTCTGTTACAAATTGCGTATACATTTTTAACATAACGGTTTTTCTTTATTTCCTCGCATTTGTGATGAAAAGTAGAGTTCAACTCGTCGAGTGCGTGAATGATCAATTACACCCGCGAACTATAAGTCGCTCGCTTTGCTCGCTCGTGCGCCTAAATAATATCTTGGGTGTAATTGATCACTTACGACCCTTGTTTATCACAATGGATACCTAATAATTTCATCTCCGCAGGGATGAAGTCACAAGCAAAAGTTACATATTTATATTCTATACTTTCTCTTTAGTGTAAAGTACAGAGGCGCTACCACGAAATTCGAAAATCCAAGTTCGTATCGCATTATCCCTCTCACTCTCGTGTCAAATCATATTAGCGTGAGCGGGACGGCACGAAACGAAGTTCGAATTATGCACTTCGTGGTAGGGCCTCAGGGCTCAGGGTACATATAAATGCAGGGTATTTATTTTTTAATCAGTGCACAAATTTTGATACGTGATTCAGTATCGTTGATAGATCACGATTATCTGTTCAAGATTTTTTTTATAAATTTTGAAATTTGGGTTGTTCATAGTATTAAGTAATTCATCCAATAATTGGTCGAGGTACTATGAAAAACAAAAAAAAAGTAATTAATATTATAACGAAAAATACTGAAATTTGTTATTTTAACGACACTGAATCACATATCAAAATTTGTGCACTTAATAAAAAAATACCCTGTATATGTATACCTACACGCCGAGTGCTGAGAGTGTGTTTGAACAATTTATTACTTTCATGCATTTGTGAGTTTTTCTGCAATCTGGATTTAAATAAAAAGTCCGCGACCATTACTGTTGCCTGGCCGGTCTTATACCTCTGAATTTTTCAGAATTAATGTATAAAATTACGTTTGAAATTTACCATGAGCATGTGAAGGAAAACACCCTGAGTAATCCTGCACACTCCTGCGTAGTAATTCAGTGGTGTATGTGAAGTTCTCAGTCCGTATTGGGACCCCGTGGGAACTACAGCACAAGCCTTCTCATACTGAGAGGCCTGACATTGAATATTTTTGTTAGAACTGGTACCAGCTCTCCCATTGTTCCTTTTATTAGTTCATTGGTAATTACATCTGGGCCTGGTGCTTTACCCATCTTTTGACTCGCAATTCTTCTCCACTTCTTTTGTTGGGGTGCAAAGGGGGACTTACTTCTGCTGGTTGTTGATGTTCGTATAGCTGGTTGTGGAAGTCCGTGCCTAGATCCATGATGCTTTTGCGCTTCGAGACAATCTTTAACCTCTTCTTCGAACATGGTATCCATTCTTTCTCTGTTTCTCTGAGATCGTTTAGCGCTTTTTTGACGCCTCCTGTTTTCGATTTTATTGTTTTAATAGCAGCAACCCAGATTATTGGTAGATCTTTGTTGTTTGTTGTTGGTAACACTACAAGTGTCAGTGTCACTCAGTACGTTTCGGTTATGTTGGTATTTGTGTTAGTCTTTGGTTTGAACAATATTGTAATTCGTATTTTATCACTTTGGCGGGTAGTTTGTCAGATGATATTTGCAATTTTCTTCACGAGACTATGTTTTGCACTGTGTTCACTTTAAACACTTCTTGATTTTTGGTGTTTATTTATTGATTTAGTACCGCGAAACTTTTATTTTTTGACTGTTTTTTGATTATTTTTTCAACGAACACATTGAAATACGAGTTTACAATATGGACATCGAAATTCCTAGCTGTGTAACCACTTACCATTTCCTTATTCCAGGTGACTAGATCCGAAATGGATTCCGATATAGTTCAGCAGGTCGCGAACGCTCTGAGCATGATGACCATCCTATCGTGCCTGTTCCTGAAGGTGCCACAGATAATACACATAAAAGGGTCGCGGTCTGCGGAAGGCATTTACATACAGGCTATGCTTATGGAGATAACTGGGTGAGTTAATTTTTGTATGTTTCAGTTTACTATGTGATGTGATTCGAACTGTGATGAATGATGATTTAACATTGGAAGACTATCTCTATTATTTTTTATTTTTTATGTTTTGACGGTGGTAGCGTTGTACACTTTCACTGAATTTATATACACCGTGAAATTTTAGTGGCTGTTTTCCCGAAACGAGGTGATTTAGTATCGATTGTACAATCGATTTATAATTAATATTTTGACTAGGGTCAAAAATCCAATTGTGAAAAGCGAAAGTCGAAAATGACCACAAACCAATAGTAGCGCTTCGTTGGTACCTAACCTATCGTACGATCGTACGCTACTTGCACCAACGAAGCGTTACTATTGGTTTGCGGTCATTTTCGACTTTCGTTTTTCACAATTGGATTTTTGACTCTAATCAAAATAGTAATTATAAATCGATTGTACAATCGAAACTAAATCACCTCGTTTCGGGAAAACAACCACTAAAATTTCACGGTGTATAGTTTAGATGCATAGTTTTATTTTCTTAACTAAGGGACTCCATACATTCCTGTGTCTTTTTATACACTTAATTTCTGTTTAATTTTATACTGTATTTTTTTGTTTGTAAAGCAGAAAGCTTGTATTAGATAAATATTGATTTTTTTTTAACTTTCAATGGTAGTTTTTTGAACTCACAATGGTATTTATTTTAACTTGCAATGCCTATGAGGTCCTTTGAAAGGCATGGGTCTGAAGCTAACATGAAGAGCCCTTCGTGTACCATATAACATACAACGCAATTTAAAAATTTGATGGGCGTGACCATATATGTATATCCCTTAATACACCATAAGGTGTATTATCTGAATAGAATTTAAAATTTTCTATCAACAACGAAGCTTTGATTAATGAATTTGAACTCTGTGTATATACATTCTCGCTTTAAATTGTGTTGACACGTTTATTTCAAGCAGAGCGATATTGCTAAGCACAGCTAATGGTGTAGAATAGAATAGAATAATTTTTATTTCGGGCTGCATAGGCCCAATTATTATTTAGCCATGTTACTTAAACATGAAACTACCGTGAGACTCACTCATAGTGAAAATAAAACGGACCACTCACGCCTTAAAACGAGTTTGACTCGACATGTTTCGGGCTAATCCAGAGCCCTTCCTCTCGGAGTTGCACGTCACGGCGGCTGCCAAACGCGCACTGCGCACTCGCGAGAGAAAAGTTAAAACTGACACTACTTAACCCTAGGTTAGCAGTTAACTCAGGGTTTAAAGTTAACTCTGTTCGCGCAAACCCGCCTAACCAAGTCTTTTTTCACCCCCAGATTCTCAATCGTGACTCTGTATAACTTCACGAACGGCTACAATATGATGACTTATCTCGAGTACCCAATCATTTTGGTACAGATCTATGTGATGTTCTATTATGTGATGAAGTACAAGAACATGCTGTATATACCGATGGTACCATTGGGTACTGTGGCTTACATAATCACTGTATCCAGTTTCGCTACGGGTGTTTTGCCCAAAGACATTTTGTCTTGTCTTGTAGTAAGTATCCTACTTTTAGGGGGTGTTTCACCACCTTATTGTCAAACTGCTGGTTACGTAACCAATGAATAAACTAAGTACTGGACAAATCTGTCAGCTAGTGTTTTTTCAGTTTCACCACTCCGGTCCTGTGCAAACTAAGTACCACTTAACTAATCGTCGGTTTAACAAAAAGTCGGAGTGGCAACGTCGCATTTCACGACCACGCGATCCTGTTCGCACACTTTCGTTCAAAGAGTCACTCATTATTAAAGCAAAAGAAATGGTTAACTATATAATTTTTGAATACATCTATTTTTTTTTGCATAAACAAATATGTAACATTATAATTGATCCAAAAACGGTATTTATTTACGATACTTTGTTAACAATAACAAAGAAAAATAAAATCACGTAAAACGAATCGAAAAGTGGCGCCAAACCATTTGACAGATAAACTTTTTTTTAATGGCGACATACAAGTTCAGGTGGAACAAACGATTGAGCCACTGAAAAAAAGTTTGTTATCAAAAAATATTACGAAATTTTGGATTTATTTTTACATACTAAAAGTGTACCTAATTTTTTTTATTCAAATCTTGATATTTAAATTATTTTATGCAATTTAGCATGACCTCTTTCTTTAAAAAATAAAAAATACTTTGATTTATTTTTCTGAAACCGGCTGAAGGGCTCTCCAACCATGGCCACAAAAAAATAAACTAACTTTATGTGACGGATAAAAATGCTAAATGCCTCCTGATCTGATGGTCAAATTAAGAAACAGTTTGTCCGTCACTTAGCGCTAATCGAGACTGGTGAAACAGAAATTTTAATTCCATCTGTCAAATAAGGTTATGATTAAGCTAATCCGCACTTTAAGAAAAGTGGTGAAACAGCCCCTTAATATTATATTATAAATGAAGTGCACACGGAAAGAACATGTCTAGTCACATTTTTATGAAAAATTTGATCATAAAGTACTAGAACTTACAATTGTATCAAACACGGATACCTAGGTACATTTTTTTCACGACATTGCTCGAAAATGTGGCCATAGATAACCTAAACCCAGTACCCAAAACTGCCTATAATATATGAACATTTTAACAGCTGACTCATTTATGGCGCGCAAAACACGACAACAACGTAACACATTACGAAAACAGGACGTATCAACATATATTTCATAATACGATACGACTTTTTGAAAGGTAATTTCTGAACTTCATTCCCGGCGTGCTGAAACGACAATTGGACCAATCAAAAATAATCGTCTGCTGCATGTGAAATTAAATTGACCAATTAGAATGCGTCATTCATGACTTTAATGAGGTGTTTTTTTTTCCTTAAACAAAAATATGTCGCAAAAGAAAAAGTAAAATCGGCGGGAGCAACTCAGTGTTTCGATTGTTTAATTGTTATTTCCTCGCATTAGTCGTGAAAAGCACAATGTTTAGTCTCGGCCAAAAGTGCAATAGATGGACTCGTCCGTCTATTGCTTACTTTACTTTCTAGCATCTACAACAATGTACTATTTTTCACTTTTAAAGAAACGGTTACCCATGGTCATTGTTCGTTCAAAAAGTTGCTTAAGTGACTAGATGTTCGTTCCTTAAAATATTTTAATGTGAAAGTTTTAGAGTGTGTATTTGTTACATTTGTTACTCTTTTACCGATAAACTCATAGGTACGAGACCGCGTCCGAACCCATCCATGCTTGAGAGACCATGGTCCGACTAGGCACATCACATCACTAATCTAGTATTATATATTTCCAGCCATGCTGTACTCCGCTGAGTGGCTTTGCTAAAGTGACGTATATATACGGTATAATCAAAGCGGGCAACGCGGATGCCGTGTCTCTCATGACTTGGTTGATCTCTGTCAGCACCAACGTTGGTAAGTATTTAGTACACGCTGCAATAATAGTCGTGGACTAGGTAGCGTTGTGTAACTCTTGCTTTTTAAATGAGGCTGAGGGAGTAACTCGTTGAGGTACTCGCGAGGTACTCCTCATTTGAGGTGAGGTGAGGTGTGAGGAATTAAAACGATCGCAATGAGTTGAATGAGTAAGTGCGTAGCGAGGCGCGCGCATCGTTGCCGCTTCATACTAATCATGAGTCTAGCCTTTGAGTATAGACTCTATATGTGCCACCATCCGTCCGTGAGTAAATAGTGAGTTATCTGTGCGTGCTCGCGCCTCGCGCCTCGTTATCTGTGCTCGCACCTCGCGCCTTGTACTCTGTGCCCGCGCCTCGTGATAGAAAATGAGGAGCTAAATGAGGTGGTTCAAAGTTGCAATTCGTACTCCCTCATTTCGTCGCGATGAGGAACTCAAACGAGGTATAGTATAAATCTTCCCAGGTGAATTTTCGCTTCGAGCCATTACATTAAATTTGAACCTTAATACTATGACGATACAGTTTGTTTTGAAGGGCTCGAAGCGAAAAATTCACCTGGGAAGATTTATAATATACCTGTTAAGTATGAAGTATCTTTTTCTATTTATTTTTTATTTTCTTCAACTTCATTTTTTTTTTATTACTTTTACGGTCATCCCGTGAAACCATATATTTCAAACTAAATACAAACTGAAATATAGATGCACAGAAAAAACCCCAGAAAAAAGACCAATGCTGGGAATCGAACCCAGGTCCTCAGCGTTCCGTGCTGCGTGCTTACCCCTACACCATCACTGGTCTAATCTGGTACTGGTCTCTGGTTTAGACCAGTGATGGTGTAGGGGTAAGCACGCAGCACGGAACGCTGAGGACCTGGGTTCGATTCCCAGCATTGGTCTTTTTTCTGGGGTTTTTTCTGTGCATCTATATTTCAGTTTGTATTTAGTTTGAAATTATAATATACCTCACGAGTCACGAGTGAGGGACTCATTCATTACTAGCTGTTGCTTTGTCTATTTCAATAGTACCTACCTGGGTAGTTCTTCTTTTTTTACCTACAATGAATCGAAGTTTTCCGTTTTTACGGGTTTTTGAACTATCGATAATTGTGGTTTCCGTGTACGATTTCAAAAAATCGCATTTGTTTTTTATTACAACTAATTAAAGTTTCCTTTACGCCCAATACTGTTCTTTTTTTGTTTTTTTTTTTTTTTTAATAATGTTGACAGCTAACATTATAAAACCAAAAAGATCAATACTCTAATGAGATGCTATAAAAAGACGAAGGACAGGCTATTGTAGGTAAAAAAGAAGAACGACCCACCCATTATGTCTATGGTCTGTTCACATGGTGATAATTGATAATTCATAAATCGCACTTATACATATATAATATTATGAACGTGAAAGTTTGTATGTCTTTCACGGTAATATGTTTTGACGGATCATGTTGATTTTACCATCAATATTAATTGAATTGAATAATAAATGTAGATCCGAAAAAAAAAATTTGCACAGTTCCCGCGGGACAGCGATAAACGAACTCTTCGCAGATGAAGTCGCGGGCAACAGCTAGTACAGCATAAAGTTAAGACCTTGTAGGGCTCCGTTTTTCCTTTTGAGGTACCGAACCCTAAAAAATAATTGAAGAGACATTTCGAGATCAGGATTAGGCAAGCGAAGCCGGATAAATTAGTAAATATTGGTAAGACGAGAAGGTAAAGAGAAACGTCGTGAGGAAACCTGACCACACCTGAGAAGAAATTCAATGGAGTGTGAAGTTCTCAATACGCGCTGGGCCCGCGTGGGAGCTACGGCCCGAGTCCTCTCATTCTGAGAGGAGGCCTGTGCCCTGCAGTGGGACGTATACAGGCTAGGATGGTGACGATCACAAAGACACAGATTTGGAGAATTTCTCACGGGAAAGGGAATTCGGCAACAAGCAAAGTCGCGGTATTTAACTACATATAGGTAGTTGATAAATATGTTTGCTTTAAAACCCCTTCTACACGGTCGGGACCAACCGCCGACCGTCGTGTCGCTCGCGTCGGCCGACAGCGTTCCATACGGTTGGGGCCGACCACGGACAATGCGCTCGCGACCAAGGCCGTTGACAACTTGACATCAACCAAATATCGGTCGGGTCAACCGATCTCTACACTGTCCATTTTTAAATCAACCCGACCAAAGACACGATGGTTGGCGGTTCGTCCCAACCGTATAGAAGGCCTTTAAATGTCCCCGGTTATATTTTTCACGAGTATACCATGAAAACTGCTGTTGTTTTAATGTATGACGCCTTTTATCTTTGTTAATTACAACCCAGCTCTGCAAACATGACACATTTGTTACACTGTTTTTATTGTCGATAACGCGTACTACCGACGTTTATATTTTCCAAAAATAACTTTTACAAGTTAAGTATGAAGTATCTTTTTCTATTTATTTTTTATTTTCTTCAACTTCATTTTTTTTTTATTACTTTTACGGTCATCCCGTGAAACCATATATTTCAAACTAAATACAAACTGAAATACAGATGCACAGAAAAAACCCCAGAAAAAAGACTAGTGATGGTGTAGGGGTAAGCACGCAGCACGGAACGCTGAGGACCTGGGTTCGATTCCCAGCATTGGTCTTTTTTCTGGGTTTTTTTCTGTGCATCTGTATTTCAGTTTGTATTTAGTTTGAAATATATGGTTTCACGGGATGACCGTAAAAGTAATAAAAAAAAAAAATGAAGTTGAAGAAAATAAAAAATAAATAGAAAAAGATACTTCATACTTAACTTGTAAAAGTTGGCCTAGTAGCGCCATCTCTTGGTCCAGGTGAGCGGGTAGCTCCGAAGGAGTGTTGACGTCTCTCGGTAGAGGGCATTAACATAGATGCGCTTTATCACTGCCTAATGTGATTATAACAGACTGAAGTGTACGATGTATGGGAAAAGATTCGTCGCTAACTTCTAGACCAGTGATGGTGTAGGGGTAAGCACGCAGCACGGAACGCTGAGGACCTGGGTTCGATTCCCAGCATTGGTCTTTTTTCTGGGGTTTTTTCTGTGCATCTGTATTTCAGTTTGTATTTAGTTTGAAATAAAAATAACTTTTTTATAGCTAGACCGTTTGAGAGTTGTTTTCAAAAAAATTGCACACAATTAAGGGATTTAGGTAATAAAAACAAAACTTAATTGATTCCTTTGTGTAACGAAAGTTACCCATATAGTTTGCATGACTGACTTTCGTTACACAAAGGAGGCTATCGCGATTTCGTTTTTATTAAGCCCTTTACTATATGTATACATTTTTCTTGAAAACGACTTAAATGCGGTATCCTGCAAACCGAATGCTCGTGTGAATGTTACCACAGTAGCACGTATACTGCTAAACGGGATCCTGCAAAAAACCGAACCCGCAAAAAACGGGACGTTGCCCGTGTGAAAGTGCCGTAAAGGGCTTAATGAAAACAAAATCAAAATCGCTTCCTTTGTGTAACAAAACTCAGTCATACAAACTATAAGGGTAACTTTCGTTACACAGAGAAATCATTTTTTAGAGTTCCGTTCCCAAAGGGTAAAAGGGATCCTATTACTGAGACTTCGCTGTTCGTCCGTCTGTCACCAAGCTGTATCTCATGAACCGTGATAGCTAGAGAGTTGAAATTTTCACAGTTGATGTATTTCGGTTGCCGCTGTAACAAAAAATACTAAAAAAAAAACGATAAAATAAATATTTAAGGGGGCTCCCATACAACAAACGTAATTTGTTTGCCGTTTTTATAAATAATGGTACGGAACCCTTCGTGCGCGAGTCCGACTCGCACTTGGCCGGTTTTTTTTATTGAATCCATATTTAGAAGGAAAGAGTGCGACGAAGCGAAAGCAAACTCCCGCGCGTTAGATAATAATTATGGTCTCTGGTCTGCACCCGAACTGAAATTCGTGGATTTTAAATAAATAAATACCTAAATATCACGGGACAATTCACACTTATTGACCTAGTCATAAAGTAAGCAAAACTTGTGTTATGGTTACCAGGCAACGGATAAAACGCTATTTCACACCCCTATAACTTTACCCATTTACGTTTCAGCTCGCATATTCACAGTATACGTGGACTCGGCCGACATAAAGTTGATTGCCAACTTTGCCATATCGACCATTCTCAGTGCTGGCGTACTGTTCACCGCGATCTATTACAAGAAGACAAGACAAGACAAGAGGAAAAGCTCGCACTTAGACTAGGATGGCACTTTACAGTCATGCAGTCCTGGTACTTTTCTAAGAATCTCTGTTTTTTTTTCGCCCAAAACAGGCAAAGCCACAGAAATAAGAAATAAAATATCAAACTTAATCTAAAACGACGGGCATATGGCTAAAAAGCCAAATATTCCTAGCTCAGTCTGTAATAAAGACAAGGCATCCAAAAATATTCCAACGATATTGCTCATATAATTCGCCTAGCAAAACCTTATGTGGCATTGTTCCCAAAATTATAATAAATCATAAAAAGTAACTAAGCGATTGAATAAATCGATTTATCATTCTTTGATTATTCTTAAATGTTGTAGTTCGAATTGTTATGGTTTCGGAATAATTTGCAAAATGAAATATCTTTGAACAGGGTTGTTCGTCAAACATGCCAAACCATCAGCTGGAATATTCTAGAGTTAACCATGCACGACCAACGACTTTTTAGGTCATTTTTTGCAAGTGCCCTATGTTGACAGATCGAATCTAGTAACGAAAATTGGTAAATTAAGAACATTTACGCGCCACTGTGGCACGCAGGACATCCCACGGGTTAAATGTACTATTATAGTAAATTTTAATTACTAAATATATAAAAAAAATTGCACCTTTGCTATGCATTGAACCTTGAACTGTCATTGAACCTTGGATGGTGAAGGGATTTCTTGGTTGACTATACGGCTATACGTTCTTTTTTTTTATCGTCCTACCCGCCTGTTTTGCAATGTCAGCACGCTATATAAGGGCGCAGGCTGAAAACCAGCGCGGTGATGAGTAATCCTCACCGCACATGCTGAGCCTGAGCCTTTTGCCACATAATTTTGTGTATTTTTTATTTTTCTTTTTTATGGGCAATAAATGTTTTTTTTTTTTTATGCCTTAGTTCTTGTCGATTTTATCCACGATGTTGATTTGATGATATAACATTAATTTTATTTAATTAAGACGCAATGGAATTAGTAGTTCCATTTAAGCCATAAGATGCCATAAAAAACAAAGGAATGCAATGATGCAATAATAATTATGCAATAATATTATGTGTATACCTAGAAATGATTCTAGCACGAACAACTTGTGGTTGGTGTCTCATTGATATAATGCCACTTGTAAGACATCGATAAACTTAAGTATTACAAGGAAAAGTATTCATTCGTGCTAGAGAAATCTCTAGGTATAATTATGTGGTAGAGTCTGGCCAGTATAACTTGTCACAAGCAATGTAAATCAAACCTGGTTTTGGCAACCCCAAAAATCAGTTCGGAAAGCAGCAATGTGCAAAAAATCATCGTTGTTATTTTTGTACTGCGCTGGTTTGTTCTTGATATTTATAGGTTAACTAGCTGCTGCCTGCGACTATACACAAACTGTATCAAACCTTGATGATTTTGACATTTCCGCTATCAGGAATAAAATCAATGAGTTTTACATAGTAAAAAAACACGTTCTTACATTAAGAACATTACTTATAGAACTCCGAGAAGCCATTGGATTTATGGGGATGCTGAGAAACTTTAAGGTAAATACTGCTAAAAAATGGATTTAAATTTAAAACCAATCAAAATGAAAGATCAACACTTATTGAGCGGTTTGAAATTAAAACAAGTATCAAATTTATATTTATTTCATTCATTCACAGGATTACCAGTGTTAAAATTAATTGTGACGGATTTAATTAAAGTTAAAATGTGGGTTGCCAATCCCATATTTTTTAAATTTGCCGCTGTTTTCCATTGCCAACTTATGCTGGCCAGACTCTATTTATAAGTTAATTTCGGCACTTACAGAGTTGTCGTAGTTATATACAAGTATAACTTTAATACAATGAAACATCTTACTTTTTTGGAATGTACGTGAATCTTAGATTTTTAGATCTGCTTTGTGAACCTAAATGAAATACTCGTTTTAGAATATTATTTTGCATAACAAATTAATAGTTGAAGCTCAACAATTAGGTTATTCATAATGTTTCTCAATTTATAATAATATAATAATAGGATATAATTATTATAGTTAAAAATGGTTATTATAGTTTTAATTTTGACTAAAAAAAGGCATTCTATTTATTAATTTTAATGTTGACTCTTCAAAAAGACAAATGTTTATATACATATACTTTAATCTTATATTGTTAAAATTAGGGTCAAGTCGGAATATTTTTGAATATTTAATTATAAAGTATTCAAATGAGTCTCTGATGTTATTTGTATGATCAGTTTATTAGTTATTTAAAGGTAGCGCTCTTTTAGTCGGTCTCGTGTAGTTTGATTTTTGTATCAAATGCAGGGTGTTACAACAAACCGAATGGGTGTAAATGGAGTCTTATAAAGACTCCATTGGCAAATAAAAACCGTGTATGATTATGAATTGCAGCAAAAAATAGTATTGATTACTAAAACTAAAACATTGAAGTGCAATGTGTTTTAGTAAAATTAGGGAGTGTAATCAAGTATGATAAATTAAGATGCCTGTCAATGTTTTTACGTCACGTTCCTAGCCTGCTGTAGGTCGTTTTACTATAGAGGTCGTACAGTCAACGTCATAAACAAGTGATCATTTTTCTACTTTGTCGCTTTCAGTTGTTACATAATTTCGTATGACTTTTCAAACATGACGTTAAAGTGACAAGGTACAAAAATCGTCACTTATTTATGATTATGACGTTGACCGTACCATCAATTTTGTATGGCATTTTGACCTCTGCCTAACCCAGTGGCGCCATCTGTGTACTCAATTAAGAAACTAATAAATAGGAATGGCGCTATTGTGTCAAGTAGAAGTCTAAGTAACATATAAAACGATGGGTAGAGACCTCCAGTGTTGCCAACAAGAGTAATATAAAATATGATAGACAACAGTAAAATATATGCCAAAATTGGGATGCACCAAAAAAATAACCTATAGTTTTATATTATTTTTGGAAAGAACAGGATATTTTAAGATACCATTTTCATCGATTTTGAATTTGGTTGAGTATTTAATTTTTTATAATTTTTTTAAGAAATACGTTGGATGACGTCACAGTGAGAGAACCACGTTCCATTGTCTAGAAAAATTCAAGTCGTACATAACATAATCTGTGGAACTACTGATTTGTCTTGTCACTGTCAATAATACAAGCACGGCTGCGGTCCTAAATGAACCATGACAAATATTTTTATTTATTTCTCTTCTTTTAGCTTCAATTATTCCTGTTTGTTTAATGGTGTGATAGATATTTATTATAAATATAGATATTTTTTATTAAAATCTGATATTTAAATTCTTTTATATTTACTTGTAACGTAGTCTTTTAATAATTAAATTTGTAAAAATACATTGGAAATACTCGTATACATTTCGGACTTTACGATAAATGACAACTGTTTAAAGCCAGGTGCGCATCATGTGATTAAAGTTCTGTCTTTGTCACTCTTTGCTATTATAAGCAGGACAGCAACATTTCAAACTGTCAATTTGCTTTAGAGTATAGACCTGCTTTATATCTTGCCTTAGCGACGATTCACTGCTGGGGTCAAATGAAGGTCATTACTTAAATTTTCTTTATTTAATTCAGTTTATCATATTTTTGGTATCTGATTTCTGAAAACGCTTCACAAAGCCTATTTTTCCGAACGGTTTTCAATTTATTATACGTTGTCAAAAATTGGGACATCCCAATTATGCTAAAATGTATGCTAACATATTTCAGTGTCAAATAAAAAGTAATTTAATTTTAATTGTTTATAAATCAACTAAATTCGATGTACAGTACTTAATCGACTCTGTTTTGGAATAAAATTTTGACATTTTGGTCTTTATGCTAGACTGTTTAGTCGAATCTGACATAAAAAATGGCGTTTCACTTATAAATAATTATTTTTTATATGCTAAAAAAATATGCTACATGCTAAGCGACAAAAAATCGTTTAGGTTAATTTCGTCCACATTCCCACTTCGTCCAGATTCCCATTTCGTCCTTTTCCCACTTCGTCCACTTTCCCACTCAGTCAACATTCCCCGCCGATTTTAATGAGGTTTTCGTTATCACTTAGCTTAATTCTCAGGGAAGATTTTAATGATTTTTGTGATTAAGGTATTCATGTTTAGAAAAATACTTGCTAAGCACGGTACGGGTCAATACTATTCAGATACACTACCAATTTCGTTACTATTTTGTTATAAAATGGGAATGTGGACGAAACGGGAATGTTGACGAAGTGGGAATGTGGACGAAATGGAATTGCTGACGAAGTGGAATGTGCATGAAATTAACCTAAACGAAAAAAATGTGCTAAATTGGCAACACTGGAGCCCTCTTTGTAGGGTCACTAGCTACAGTACGCTTATTACTTTAAAGGAACGAGATATTGTGTAGATATTGGCAGTTCTTTTACCTTTTATATTGGCAGTAGCTTTTTTTGCCACCTTCCAGCTCCATCGTCAGATCAGCTTTATGCCATAATAATATTACACTGTCATCCGATTAACACATGCGTGTAAAATTTTAGCTCAATCGGTTGACGATATCTACTTCAAAATTGAGTTGAAAGATTCCACCCGAACAATACATTGCAAGTTAAATAAAAGCTTGTAAATTCAGTTTGTTCTTCTAATGTCATCGGAGAACCAATGAAATGTAGTAATCATAGAAACAATTGAAGATCCTATTCTTTTTCTTTTTTTTTGATTGACATGCCAACATTGCCAACAGAGTTGACTCAGCTTATGGCTTTGGTAAAGATTTTTTTGGGTATTTTTGTAACACCTTGTGTAAAAAAAAAGATTTCCTAGTAATCTAGTCAGTAAAATTACATATTAAATAGTGTAGCTACCAAATTGGATGATCACTGAAATTCCAAACTAACAATAAAATATGAAGTATTTTTCGACTGTGACGTATGTATCTTGCTTTTACGGGCATGCCACTACTATGCGGCTTGAGCATGGCGAGCGTGTTCTATGTTCATTGCGCATAGTAGAGGAGACGTGGAAGACCGACCTTCACCGATCTGTTAACTCGATGAGACATATTTTTTATCAAATATAATTTATAAACAAATATGCCTATGATAACTTGCCTATCGAAAAGTGTTCATAGATTTTTTTGTTTGTTTTTTTGTGGAGTGCCTTTAGCCATCTTCCAGCTCCATCATCAGACCCTGGTTACCATCTGGGATCAAAGTACTCGTCAAGACGAATCAAACGAGTCCAAACTAGATGGGGTAATTCGTAATTTCATTAATTCAGTTTGGCCAAAGGCACTCCGCAATAAAACGACACCACTTTTGGACTCGTTTGATTCGTCTTGACGAGTACTTTGATCCCAGATGGTAACCAGGGTCTGATAATGGAGCTGGAAAGTGGCTAAAGGCACTCAACAATAAAACAAAAAAAAATAGCTATGAACAGTTTTCGATAGGCAAGTTATCATAGGCATATTTGTTTATAAATTATATTTGATAAAAAATATGTCTCATCGAGTTAACAGATCGGTGAAGGTCGATCTTAAACGGCTCTTAGACCAGCACTCGAGATGCTCGCCGCACGTTGTTTACTTGGCAGTATACGTAATGATCAGAGTAAACGATCGATGCGCCTTCGGTCCCCACTAGGAATGACAATCGCTTTCACCATTTCCTTCTGCCAAATGTGATAATATGGGTAGAAAAGGTGGTGAATGCGATTGCGCCCCTGCGTTGGGCGTGTTAAACTCCCGGCTCAAGTCTGTTTTTTTTTTGTGAACGAGGAACATTTATTTTGGAACACCTTGCCCTCTAATACCTGATGCCGACTGTACCTATTGAATGTATTAGAAAAATCCAAAAAAGTTAACTTATTTTAAAGTACCATCAAATGTGGCAACTTTACCGTCAGTTGAGTTACTTTACCATAGTAGATTTTATTGTTACCTACATAGTAACGAAATTAGTTCCCAGTAAGTTTCATTCAGTAATATAATAACACATTTTGTCATTAAAAGCACGCCGCCATGGTTACGTTTTTTATGTAAGGTAAAGTTGCTACGTCTGATGGCATGTAGGTAACTGCTTACCTACAAATATTTTAGTAATGAGAAATGCTATCAAATGTCTATTTGTAATTATTTATTAGAACAATATACTATTAGAAAGTTCTATATGATTTTTAATTCCGTAAAGTCGGGCATACTGGCCCGAAGGGTAACTTTGCCCACCTTTAAAAATCAAACTTTTCTATGTATTAATAAGTGCTATTGAAATATTATTTTTCACATAGGTACACACTTTTGGATCTCATGCTTGCCAAAACTTTAAGTTGGGCAAAGTTACCGCTAGGATTAGTGTAATGTAAATCGACTACGGTAGGTACAATCGGCCCAGACGCCAGCTTAACCTTAGACCTTAAAGGCCCAGTTTGCGTGCAGTGTCTAGACATCTATCCATACCTATCCATAACTTCAAGGGCTGCAAGCAAATTTGTTTTGAAACTGGCAAGCCGGCGCGGGCGTTTGGGCCTATCGTACATATTTACTACCTACGGCACATTTTGTCCCATAATTTGTACAGTCAACCAATTTGATTTCTAGGCCACCATGAAACCTTGTTATTGCGATTTTTTACGCCATTCGATAATATGTATTGTTATTGAGAAATAAATTTTAAAAACCCCCAACGCAATTATGTCACTCGTATTTTTGAACAAAGTCAATGCCCGTTATGCGTCTAAGATCCCTTCCGCAGCTAATAAAATTTTAAATAAAAATAGAACCGCCTTCAAAAACGCCCAAAAAAATAAAAATTTAACCGACTATAATGAGCATTATAATATCTTTCTACTAATCTGTTTGAAGTCGGGCCTCAGCACGAGATAGCAGGAGTGTAGGAGATAGTAGGTATAATAGGGATAATAGGTAGGTAAGATAAATTACTACTATAAAGTTTGAGGTCCCAGGTTCGGTTCCCGCGTCGGGGCAGATATTTGTATGAAAAACACGAATGTTTGATCTCGGGTC
This sequence comes from Archips crataeganus, assembly GCA_947859365.1. Lineage (NCBI taxonomy): Eukaryota > Metazoa > Arthropoda > Insecta > Lepidoptera > Tortricidae > Archips > Archips crataeganus. Next base: position 5,187,601 of record OX402045.1, on the reverse strand, counting down.
TTGGGTGTTTAATATGTATTTAAGTATGTATCATCTATATAAGTATATTTATCCGTTGCCTAGTACCCATAACACAAGCTTTGCTTACTTTGAGACTAGGTCGATTGGTGTGAATTGTCACGGGATATTTATTTATTAATTTAATTACTAGGTCCACTCCTGCTGGCTCGAGCTGAGGCCCGACTTCAAACAGATTAGTAGAAAGATATTATAATGCTCATTATAGTCGGTTAAATTTTAATTTTTTTGGGCGTTTTTGAAGGCGGTTCTATTTTTTATTTATATTTTTTTATTTTTGGCTTTTTAGTTGTATTTGTATAAAAAAGATGCGTAGGCGTAGCCAGTAAACGAAGCCCCGCTTCTGTTTACGCTCTGAGGATCGCAAGGTAACTAACGAACTTAACCAGGTTAAACGGGGGTAGTTTGAAGGTATTTTTTTAATGCGGGAAGCTCTGCCCCCCTAGCCCCCCGTTCCAGTAGCGAGGCTTCTATTACTACTCTGAGGGACGCTAGATAAACTGACGAATTTAACCAAGTGAAACGGTAGATGGTTTAACAGATTTTTTTATTGCGGGGGGCTCTGCCTCCCGAGCCCCCATCCCCTCCAAGAGCGGGGCTTTTATTTTCACCCTGAGGGACGCAGGACAGCTAACTAACCTAACCAGGTTAAACGGGAAGTGATTTGAAGGTATTTTTTATTACGGGAGCTCCGCCCCCCAAGCCCCTCTACCGGAACGACGTTTCTATTTCCACTCTGAGGGACGCAAGATAACTGACGAATCAAACCAGGTTAAACGGGAGGTGGTTTAAGAGTACTTTTACTGCGGGGAGCTCCGCCCCCCGAGCCTCCCTCCAACAGCGGGGCTTCTATTTCAACTCTGAGGGACGTAAGATAACTAACGAACCTAACTAGGTTAAACAAGGGGTGGTTTGAAGGTGTTTTTTATTACGGGGGGCTCCGCCCCCCGAGCCCCCCTTCCAGTACCAAGGCTTCATTTTCCACTCTGAGGGACGCAAGATAACTAACGAATCTGGTAAGGTAAACGGGACGCGGTTTGATAGTTTTTTTATTGCGGGGTCTCCGCCCCCCGAGCCCCCCTCCCGCCTAGTATCACTTTGAGGAGCGCAAGGTAACTAACGAACCTAACCAGGTTGAACGGGGGATGGTTTGAAAGTATTTTTTATTGCGGGGGCTCCGCCTAACGAGTCCCCTTTCCGGTAGCGATGCTTCTATTTCCACGCTGAAGGACGCAAGATAACTGACGAATCTAACCAGGTTACACGGGAGGTGGTTTAAGAGTATTTTTATAGCGGGGGGCTCCGCCCCCCGAGCCCCCCTCCTACAGCGAGGCTTCTATTTCCACTCTGAGGGACGTAAGATAACTAATGAACCTAACCAGCTTCGCCCCTAACAGGGTTTAAAACAGGTTTGGTTTTAAACAGAGGGTGGTTTGAAGGTGTTTTTTATTACGGGGGGCTCCGCCCCCCGATCCCCCCTTCCAGTACCAAGGCTTCATTTTCCACTCTGAGGGACGCAAGATAACTACCGAATCTGGTAAGTTAAACGGGAGGCGGTTTGACAGGTTTTTTATTTCGGGGGGCTCCGCCCCCCAAGCCCCCCTCTAATATCACTTTGAAGAGCGCAAGGTAACTAACGAACCTAAACAGGTTAAACGGGGAATGGTTTCAAAGTATTTTTTTTATTGCGGGGGGCTTTGCCCCCCGAGCCCCCCCCTTTATTATCACTTTGAGGAGCGCAAGGTAACAAACGAACCTAACCAGGTTAAACGGGGGATGGTTTGAAATTTTTTTTTTATTGAGGGGGGCTTCGCCCCCCGGGCCCCCCTCCGCTAACTGAACTTTCATTCCCACTCTACGGGACGCAAGATAACTAACGAACCTAATAAGGTTAAGCGAGAGGTGGTTTGTAGGTATTTTTTATTGCCATACTACAGTTTAGGTGAATAACTAACACAATTCTTAGGACTGCTTTGGCGAATTAATATTAGTAATAAAACGTAACGTAGGTAATTCGATGTTCTTGTTATCAATATAAGGACGAACAAATATGCTTTAGGACTTTCAACAGTATGCCAAACATTCTTCGCCAGAAAATTTTAGAATGATCAACATTATGCGATACAACAGGCACTCTTTGCTGACTGTACTTTTTGATCCTGGTTACCAAAGTACTCATCAAGACGAATCAAACGAGCCCAAACTCGATGGGGTTATGTCGTTTTATTACGGAGTTCTTATGGTCACCTTCCAACTCCATCTTCAGACCCTAGTTACCATCTAGGATCAAAGTACTCGTCAAGACAAATCAAATGAGCTCAAACTCAACGCGGTCGTATTGTTTTATTACAGAGTTTCTATGGCCATCTTTCAGCTCCATCATCAGATCAGCTCCATGTCATAATTATTTTGCATTGTCATCCAATTCACGCATGTCTGCAAAATTTCAGCTCAATTGGAAACCGGGAAGTGGGTCAAATTTAACTTGCAATATTTAACCCGTTGAGGAGTTCCGTTGGCCATCTACGGTCTTCTTCATCAGGTCCAGTTTACCAAATGATACTTTCTGAATGCAAATACTTCACTTGATACTAAAAATGCTAAAATCACTATAGGTTTGCCTGTAAAATTTGAAGGTTGCCCTCGACTTCTCTAGGATCCCATGATCAGATCTTAACTTGGTGCCAATGGGACCACCTCAGAAGTATACTGTTTCAAACAAAAAAAAGAATTTTTAAAATCGGTTCACAATTGAGGGAGTAATCGCGTAACAAACATACAAAAAAAAAAACAGACGATTTGATAACCTCCTCTTTTTTTTGAAGTCGGTTAAAAAGAGCCGATAACTTTGAAACGGCTGAACCGATTTTGATGAAACAGATCTAAGAACCATCGCCAAGAAATCTGCTTTCTAATAGAAACCGCATCCAAATCGGTGCACCCGTTTAAGAGCTATGATACCACAGACACAGACAGACACGCACACACGCATAGCGGTCAAACTTGTAACACCCCTCTTTTTGTGTTGGGGGTTAAAGTCATTTACTATGATGAAGTTGTGCGGTGGCTTAGGAACCAAATCGTTGTCTGCGTGTATCAAAGTATCTCTGAAAAACGAACGTAATTTTTTTTTACATTTTGCGATTATTTTGATGAACTTCATTTTATTAACTTAATTTTAATAACTTTTGATGTTGACGTGTACCTAACAATACATAAATACCAATCTTCACACAAACCCAGTATTTGGGTTCGAATTATCAGATCGTGCATTATGATATGACTATGACGAATGGGCATTTTCAGAAAAAAGTGTACCCTGTACTTTTTTTAAAACCCAACAAATTTTGGGTTATTTAAATAAATAAATAAATAAATATTAGGGGACAATCTTACACAAATCGACCTAGTCCCAAACTAAGCAAAGCTTGTACTATGGGTACTAGACGACGATAAACATACTTATATAGATAAATAAATACTTAAATACATAGAAAACATCCATAACTCAGGAACAAATATTCGTGCTCATCACACAAATAAATGCCCTTACCGGGATTTGAACCCAGGACCTCTTGCTTCGTAGGCAGGGTCACTACCAACTAGGCTATAGCGGTCGTTTCTACTCAGAATCACAAGCACTATCGATTTAAGCAGTCCAGTATAATAATGGCTCCAGGATGCTGATGGGGCTACCGCGATCTTGCAGCGCGTCAGGCATGTTTGCGGAGGCTAAATAGAACGGATGCTTCTATGTCATTATGCGCAAAAAGACTGCCTCAATGCTTAGTAGGTTGTGGGACAGTCCCAACACCATCCTAAAAAACTGTGGCGGCGAGATATGACTCGCCTTACATGCGCCACTTTGCCCAGGTGCTGATCAGCAGAAGATGATTTCTCCTGTGGTCTCGTACGCATTATTGTTTATTTTTCAAGATTTATGTTTACGTGCACGAACGTAGCTGTAAGCTTGCTTGTTTACTAACCATTGGACCTTTTGATGTCTTGATTCTGAATAAATTATTATTATTATTAATAAAAAAAGTGTCCCACTTTTAACTGTCAGTTTTGTGACGCAGTTAACCATACATGTTGTATGGACCGTCACAAAACTGACTAATAAATTTTGTAAGGATAATTAAGGAAAAACGGGTACATTTTTTTCTGAAAATCTCCTAATTCCGTGTTGACAAACACAGGTCGCGTTTTAACGGTTCCCATGACGCCAACAGTGCCCAATTGTCAGTTCTGGATAGGGAGATGTGGAGAGAAAACACCAATACTTATAGGCTAACTAATAACAAAAATAACTTCATAATCCATTTTAAACCTTTGTATTCTAATCTTACAGGCAAAGTATCATAAACTAGGTATCATCACTCTTAAGTTCCCTAAATCTCTGCAAAATCTTCTGCGCGGGCGACTGGTTAACAAACGTTGAAGATTTAATAGTAAGCAAGCTTGACATTTGCTTTCTGGGGGCAGAGTTGCCTTTCTTCCGTCTCTCTCTCGCTTGGTACCCTCTTGTTATTAACAAGCGCGAGCACAGGATCCTAGGGGAGGTATCAGGCGAAGAAGAGGATGTCAATTTAGGTCGCGGAGACGTTATGTTGGAACCGTGGCGCGGTGAGCTGATATAGCATGGCTCACACCTGAAGATATCCTGAGTGTTTTCCATAGAAGAGCTCTTAATCGCTGGCAGGTCTGCCATCCCTTCTGATTCGCTTAAAGTGGACTCTGAGCCTGGTCGGTCTGCCATCATACCTTGGGGCTCCTGTGCGGCGAAATTCATCTTACTAGCCAAGCGTTGCCCCTTCCTCCTTGCCCTAGCCTTAGCTAACTTTGCTAGGCTTTTCGAGCCAATCAGCTCGACGTTCTGGTCTATGTAGTTGCACACAGCCTCGGCTTCTTGTTGCGGAGTGAGATGACGATCGCGGAAAAATCCGTAACCGTTGCGAAGGTCGTTAATGCCTTCGGCAATAATCCACGTTAATGTACCTATTATGAGGATTAATGTGGTGACTAGAGCTATCGCTGTGGTGGTGTCTGGTGACGTTAGTCTCTGCCGGATCTTCCCGATGACACCGTATGTGACGATGTTGCGGGTCACTTTTCTAGCGTACGAGCGGCACGTGTAGAACCCTCGCAGATCGTTCGTAGCTGTGGCCACGAGTCTGAGGACTCTTCCGTCGTCGATAGAACGAGCCTTCTTGCTGCTTATTACACTGTCTATCCCTGTATCGAGGAAGATCCAGCGTGCTGTTTGCGGAGAACGAGCCGTTCTCGCATGGAGGCATGTCAGGTTTAAACTATTAGAACTCCCCCAGCTAGTTTCGTGATAAGAACCCGAAACGCTAGCCGTTCTTGAGGATAACTGCATTTTGTCACCTTTGGACCTTTCTAAGCTGAATTTGTGTAGGTCTTGTAACTCCCCATTGATGTTGATCAGAGCTATGATCCCAGTGAACGCTGCGACATCTTCGGCATTGCGTTTAAATTCCTGCGGAACACCTCCCACAAAGAATTCGTCGCTGCATATCACAAATGGTACGACTTCATTTGTCTCGTTTACTTGTGTGTTATTAATGTCTTCAACTTTGTCTTCTTTCCGTGACCGTCTCAGTTTTTTTAAAGGATTAAACTTCTTGTAAGTATATCTTTTATGTCTGTTATTAACTTCCTCTAGAACAGCGTGTATCCGCTCGCCAGCGTTTATAGAGGTTTCCACGGTATTCGTTTCCGTCTTCTTCAGCATAACCACATCCAGCCATTGATCAGGAAGGTATTCTGTAGAGCCACTGCTTTCCGATCGGAAATCACGAATCCCCAGTCGCAAGTTCATTCTCATGTTCTGCAGTGACAAATGTAACCAACTGTCACTGCGATCGTCTCTTAAAAACAGTATAGTTCCAGAATCTCGCTTTGATTTGACCGTAAGTTCCAACCGCCATTCGTTTTGGTTGTCGAAACAGGGCAACCGCAAGTACTGATCTGCGGCAAGGTTTAAGAATGCTTCTTCGGTGCCCGCTTTCTCGTAAGCAATGTTAGACGTGGAGGTGGGAACGAAATGTGATCTTCTGTACCTCGTGTTTTCATCCATAGTCAGTACTAACGGTATAAAGTTTACAGCAGCTTCTTGTAGCTCTCCGTGGAATTTTTCTCCGATAATTATGTTCATTTTCTCGTCTTCTAACTCAGGTTCGCAGGGGAAAGTGCTTCGAATGGGCGTACGCGCGTCATCTAACCTCAAAGAGGCAGCATCACTCGAAATAGTGACTAAAGCCGTGTGCCAGGCCGCTGACTCTATGACCGATGGGGAACAAACCCTTGGAAGAGAGCAGGACTTTGACAATCCACCCGCATCCAAGCAGACGTGCCATTTCTGAAGACTGAGTCTTACATTTGGATTCCGCATGGTTCCTCGTCGTACCAGGGTACCATGAGGGGAAAGAGGCATAAATCTAATGTAAAAATGAAAGAGAGTAGACCGTTTGTTCTCGAAGTCGTAATGGAAGAATGATTCCCCGTTTAATACGGCGACTGTGTGGGAAAAAACTTCGCAAGGGGCGAGGTGGCAGGAGCCGACTTCGTATTTTAGTCCGATGCAGTCTGTGCCACCGCCAGCAGGGATAGGTTTCGTGCAGGAGCGCGACCGGGAGCGCGTGCCGGCGCCACAAGACTGCGAGCAAGGACCCCAAACACTCCAACCCGACCAAGCGCCATCTAAAACGCACACTTTGTTTTCACACACTTCCAACTCATCATGTTGTCCCTGACAGTGGGTTCCCCAAGTCCCTCCGACTTGCTGCGTTTTCTTCTCATTGCAAACGCGTCGGCGCCGCCTCGCGCCAGGACCGCAAGTCTCCAAGCACTCTGACCACTGTTGCCACTCGCTCCAAATGCCTCCCCCGCCGTAGTCTACTTGGTCTTCAATAGCGCACTGATCGCCTTCGCAGTCCTCCGCTTCTAACGGATTCCCGGTGCAAATGCGGCCTGCATCGGAAGGCGGCGGGGTATCGCAGCGTCTCAGTCTCCAACGTACGCCTTGGCCACACCGGGCGCCGCAAGAAGACCACTCACCCCAAGTGCCCCATTCTCCGACTACAGGACAACCCATGTTATGTTTGACGCATTGCAAGGAATTCCAAACGGCCTCGGGGCTGATCTGCCAAGTGTTATCGTAAGCCAGAGCTGCTTCGATGGAGACGAATGGACATTCGGATTGCAGACAACGTGCCATTAAAGCTGGTGCGGCTGCCAGCTGATTCAGAGCTTGTGTACGACCTGAGTCTCCATTGGCGAGTTTTCTGAAGTCGTTAACCGTGCAGTTAGTTAAGTGGCAGGGCATGGTGTCGTCGTCAGGGCCGGTGCATGTGGCCCCGTCTTTTGATGGTGGCGGGTTATTGCATTCTCTGGTTCTTGCCTGATGGCCTATGTTGTCGCAGGATCCTTTGCAGGGGGACCAAGCAGACCAAGCGGCCCAGCTGCCGTCGACCGGGCAGTCGGGGTCGGAGATGATACCCAGATCGCATTCCACGCGCCATATTTCCTGTTGGCGCTTGCTGTATGGCTTATAAGTATGAACATAGCGAATAAAGCACACCACAATGCACCACGTGAGCTTACGAGAAGGCATCTACTTAACTCAACTTTATGTCAAAACATGACAGTTCGCTTAAAGCAGAGTAAAGTTGGCTGTCTGATGTCTGACCAAAGAAAAAAATAGAGGGATAATAAATAGTAGAGTACTTACATCATCATAGATTCGATTTGTGGCATTCGAACATGGCGGATGTAGACAGTATCTGATTTTGGTATTTCTGTTTCTTTGGCTAGTTGTGGTATAATTTTGATAGTGTTTTATGCGGCGATTAACCTTAACTGTTACAGTGATCTCAAAATTCTATATTGCTCTCGTGTCTGACATTTTTTAATGCGCAAGTTGTCTCCACGTGGTTTCTGGAATTTTACTATCAAGTTGCAAAAACTACAATCACCGTACAACGTCGCTCCAAAGAGAGCAATTAACTGACATTGGCACAAGCCTATTGGCCGCCATTAAGGAAGAAGAAGTACATCATCATAGAGTAGCAGCAGCACAGCAAAGCACCGATGAGAAATATAAAACCTTGAAGAGTGTTTTTATATGAAAATATAACTTTGTGTCTTAAATAAGGTTTGAGCCGATAGAACAAAACACAACACATGCTCATTATTTTTTCATGTTCTCAAACATACATACAAGTAAACGGGACTTTTATCACGCAATAAACATAATAATTTGCAATAGCAAGGTTTAGTCACTTTTTAGTACTTTGCGAGGACAATTTCTCCTAATAGGTTGTTTGTGCAGCTTAAAAAAAATAGGCGTCTTTTATTTTAGACTACTCTCTAACATTATTATATCAAAATAAATCAAATCGGAGCCGGACAATTGGGTCTTTCCTTGTCAGTTTAGATTTTAGTTGCATCAGATTGTGAGGCCGTAAAGCAAACGAGATTGAAGTAGTCAATCGACCGCCGCAATGTAACGCAACTTATGATTTTTCTTGCAGATCTAAACAGGGGTTTATGCAGGCTAAGCATTTAACAGGTTCTTTGTCCCATGAGGCACATGCGCCTCATGTGTGACTTTACTGGTGCGTCCATGAGGCACATGTACCTCATGACTCTGTGAGCGTTTAATGTCATTGTTACTATGGGGTCGTGTCGAAAGAACGCAGCACATTGCGGGACAGGGAGTCTGCTAACTTCACTCGCATATTCGGCGAACTTTGAAAGACCGAAAGAACTGCACCTGACCGTACCTCGCATAATATAACCCAAACACGCAAAGTTGCGCAATGAAAAGTTTAAAAATAAAAAACAAAAATATATTTAACATTTTTTATTTATTTTTCAAAACAACAGCAATCTCTTATAGAGATTAACGTCTCGTGATTTTTAACCACATGAATGAATAAGCTTGTTAATAATACAATCACAAAATAAATAGGTAATATTGATAGAGAAGTTTGCGCACATCTTACGAATAGTAGACAATATTTGTTAGGTACTTTTTTAAATGGATATCAGAAATCGCAATTTATGGGTAGGTACAGAACACATCGCTTGTGAGTAAATTAGGACTATAAAAATAATGCTCATAGAAAACTTTATCATAACTGAAACAAAGGGCCCTAAACATTGACTTTACGTTGTAAACCTTTAAGCCAAAAATGAGAATTCAAATTCAGCATATGCGGCAGCGATATAGGTATTGCCACAAGAGTTGAGGTCATGCACACAACGTGTCATGTAATGACAGCGGGATTTTGAGATTTATTCGTACCGATAGCAAGTTCAACAGACTCAACAGTGAATTACAAAATTGACCAAAAATTTCTTCAACCTGTTTCGTTAAGGTTCAAACAAAACAGAAAATAAAATACATTGATCTATTTTTTTAAATCAGATAAGCATATTTTTCGCTATTTATAAACACTGATTTTTTTGTTGCGAATGTCTTATCAGTTTCAAATTGTTATTTCTACAATCGGTTATATGAAAAAAGAAAGATAATATGCATACCTAGTATTATGCGTCGGTATGTCATCATAATATCATAAAACTTACATTTTCATTCACTTTATCATTTCATTCATTCACTATTTTTATTGCAATCAGTACTTTATGTAGCTGTGTGTAATCATTCGCCTCAACTCGCGTGGCGTTACGTATACTAGTGGATATTAGATTTATTAGAAGTGACGGCGCAGTTCCTAAATCTGTGTGGGCAAGATTTATTTTGAGAAGCCCTATGATGGCGCACCACACATGAAATAACGGATTTTTACTGAGCAATAAAACGAGAACCTTTCGAGGCGCGAGACACTACAGGTTTTCGTTAAAATATTTATAAAAATGTGGTAAATTTCTGGCTTTCAACAAACGTGATTCTCCACCCTACTACAGCTAAGCGCAGTAAGCGGAGCGGCGAGCGATTTTTGTGAAAACAGTGCCAGATCCAATTGAAGTCGCTAGCGAAGCAAAATGCAACCAGTATCTTTAACTTTTAATAAAAAAATAATGTTTTAAAAGCTTATTATTTGTGCTAAATCGATTGGATGCACCGCGACAATCATTATTGGTTAATTATTTTAACAAAATTAGTTAGAGAGGAATAGAAAAAACAGGAGGAAAGGGCATGTCAACGAGGCTCGCGACGTCAATTTCGTTGTCAAAGTTTGTTAAATTTAAAGTGCAATACGTCACATTCTTAATTCAAATCCGTAAAGATTGCGTTCGAAATATATAGGTAGGTACTTAATAATTTATTGTCTACTTAGCTTCGCTTTGTATGGAGAGAATGTACCTATGGGATGTTACAAATTCGATATTTTCACACTGTTAATCCCATTTTATTTTTTTGAAAAAAATATACGTTAAAACTTTATTAAATTTTGCATGAAATATGTAAATTTGGTAACTGTCGCTATCTCGCAAGTTATTTTTTTTTTTAACTCAAATATTAACTATTTTACCAAAAGATAAATCAATCATATTTTTTTCAAAAAGCGACCTTTATTATATCTACAATATATCCAAATTACAAATAAATCGGGTTAGTAGTTTGGCTAAAAAAAAAATGTTTTTTCTTTTTATGATTTTTTTTTAAACCAGAAGCATTTGAGGCTTAATTTTTGGTGAAATCACTACATATATGAAGGTTAATAATCTGGTAAAAGGAAAATCATTTTTTCGCTAAGGGCAGTTTTACTATGCTTACCCGGCTATACCCTTTCACAATTCGAGTAGCATCCGGTAATTTTGTAGCATGTATTCAGCCATGTTGAATCTAAATGCTTTCGCGTAGAGTTCGTTTTGCAATGCAATACTTTAGAGACACCTATCGCCTCTGTCTATTCTTTCCCCTATTCCACGCTAGGTGTCAGCGCATTGTATGCAATTTTCATATACATACTCGTAACAGAATTAACGTTACGCTGTTGAATTATGCTATCGGTTCAGGAGTTATAACTTTTTTGAATAGAAGCTAAGTACGGTTAACAATCGTCAAGATTTCAAAGTGTATTCTGCGCATGTGAGCATTTCGGGACACATGGGCTTCAGTACAAACCGGGGCTTGTGACATTTTCTCGTTTTGTCTAGATATTATAAAACCGCAATCAGAATGGGACTGTCAGAACTGTCATTTCATACATATTTTGACGTAAGCATATAGAATTACTGTCAACTCCAATCCCTTTCCAATCACGGGCGAATAATACCATGGTTTTAATACATGATTTTAGAATTATACACGTGTAAAGTTGTAGAATAATTTGAGATTGTTTTATAACACTGTGACTAATGAACGCCGCAATCAATTTTGATGAATCTAACCTGCACTTGTTACTGAGTATGTTTGTGGTACAAATCTTATAATAAATCAATTTTACCCCAAACCCAGATTCACTTCAAATTTGGCATGTATAGTCAACCGATTCCTTTACCACCCGAAGGGTCAATGTCAGTTGCATGCCTTAAAACATCAAAGTCTATTTGAGTTGATAAATATCGAACTCCAATATGTCCGCAATAAATGACACTGAAATATGATCCTTATTTTCATTACTTTATTCTATTTTCACAAAAATAACTTGAATCACCATAGGGTGGACTGGACATATTGGAGTTTGATATTAACTCATTTTCACTTACACGTCGATATAGGAACTGTCATAATCATAAGAATGTTCAACTAGAAGTGGCTACAATAAAAAGATGGCGTCAACAAAAAAGCTCGATATTTCTAACAAAACCGAATAAGGCATTGCAAGCTCGAAAAATAACCGCTGTGTTAGTAAATAAGCACCCAGTTCTGCGGATGGTTATACGCTAAGAATACGGGACAGTGTAGGAGCAGCGAATAAGTATCTTTGTCGAGATGCTCGGAGACAGACAGCCACTGTGAAAGCCAGTTCCTCATGTCCTGGTTGGACAAGTGGCTGCTGTTTAGACCGCGGAGGTGACAAGCGTATCGTAATGATTCCGTGTTCATAAGATCCACGCCGCCTTCTCGAACGATCGCACGATCAAGCTGTAGCAGCATGAACGCCTTGTGTTTCAATTTTTTTACCCTCAGCAGACCGCTTTTGACACCGTACATGTTCAGCAAGTGACCCTGGAAAGTAAAAGACGATTTTAAATTAATGTTGCTTTACCGCGCATAGTTGGGAATGTCTAAAAAAAATACCAATGGTTTTTATATATATTTTTTTTTTGTAAAGAAAAGTCAATTATAAGAAAGTAATTTCAATATGTTTTCCATTTATTCACTCCTTTTTCTCAAAATTAATTATTGAAACTATTTTGGTTGATGACGTCAGGTTATAATTAAGGCGCCCACACAGCCAAATTTCTAAATTTAATTTATCCAAATGCGTACGATAAGGTAACCCCTTTAATTATTTTGTTGTGTGGTGGTAACTGTAACTGTAACTAGTGTCACTCTAATGTCGCTGTCAAAGTGCTAGATGTCAGACAGCGGGTCCAAATCAAACTTCGTAGTTTAATCTATTCGTAAATTGTGAACAATTCTAAATAATGTTATTCCACACAGATTAAAGTACAACTTGGACAGTCTACGACATTTACTTCTATGTCAAATGAAGGTCATTGCTTATTTGATATGTAATAAATGCATTACATTATATTAAAATTGAATAACTACAGAAAACGATGTAAAAAGCATTCATCTTGAAATGGTTTTCGATTTACTCTAAATTACAACAAAACAGACAACCCCAATTAAGTAATTTTAATTACCAATCATCTTTTTAACAATAGGTACCTAACAGTTGGAACATTAGTGTTTCAGAGATACCTTTTAGACCTGCTGAATGTTCCCTCAAAGTTAAAGAAAATCGAAAGCAACACGGTGTATAAAATAAACAAGTTCTTGAAGCAAGATGCAAATGCTAAAGCCAACCAATCAACAACGTTAAATTCCAACTTTAAGTTTGGCACAGTTCTGTGATTTGTGGCCGCAATATGTTTATAATAGTGCAAGAGTTCGAGAGTAAATGTTGTGGTTAGATATAGTTTGATAAACAAAAATTGAGTTGTGAAGCAGTTTCATTGAAGACGTGTTTATTCTGAACGTGTAATTTTAGCTGCAGTTTGCAACTTAGGGTGCCTTTCCACCAGAGACGTGCTACGCAGCTATGCTGCAAAGACGTGAAAGCTACGCTACGAAACTGTTGTGACCGTTTCCACACCAATGCTAAGCTATGTAGCTGTGCGAGGAAGATGCGCTATGTAGATGAGCAGCCGCGAGGCAGCTGGCGAAGAAGATGCGTAGCTCGAGCTAAGCGATGTAACGACAGGGGCGCGCGGAGCGGCAGCGCGGTGAGGGGGGAGACGCTCGCGACCATCCATAGCACGCATCTATAGCACGCATCCAGGGCAAGCATCTTTCCAAATAAAAATCATAGCTTAGTTGAACCCGTTTCCATCAGTACTATGCTATGTGGACCAATGAACATGATTGGTGGATATCAGACAAATCCATAGCAACGTAGCGTAGCACATCTCTAGTGGAAAGGCACCCTTAGTCATATTTCAAGCTTCACTTATACAGGGTGGCAGCTTATGGGCCTGGAGAGGAACTACCTTAAAGCCCTTTAAGTAGTTCATTTTGCTCAAAGGAAACAATCTTTTATTTTTAAAAAGAAACAATACTGCATTCCTCATTCAAAGATTTTCTAAAATTCGCTTGCCTCATGTCAATGGAAAATTCTCAGGAAAATATTTGAATAATGACAGCACAAAATGGTGGCAGAAAAAAGTAAGGTTCTTTTTTATTGGCCTGGCCGCGACCTCTTCGGTCAGCCTTCGTAGTTATTGCGTGCGTTTATAATTCTCATTGCAACTGATAGTGTCGTGATTCGTCCGCTTGTCCAGTAATTAGATGACTCACAAACGTCAAGGTGACGACTTGATGTTGATTTGGCATGAGGCATGAGTCAAGTCATTGCGCGCAATGTTTAGTTATATGAACCATCCATTATACTTAGTATACATAGGTACGTACGAGGGGCGTTCAATATAAAGTGAGAATGCAAACTCTTTCATATTAGGAAATTTAATACTGGCCGGTAAAGCTAATCTATCTAGCTGATTGCTATGAAAAAAAAAGTAACTGTCTTTTGTTTTAAAAAAAATACGGTAATTTCTTTGCAATGCTATTGAGTACGTTAGCGAAAATGGAGAAAATTTAACTGCGCGCCGTTATCAAATACTTGTGTTTGAAAAATTTTTCTACGGACCAAGTCAATTTAGATTTGCGGGACACTTTAGGGTCTAATGCTCCTCCGTATTCGACAGTCGCACGTTGGTGCGCCGAATTTAGACATGGAAGAACCGCGACCATGGGCGACCCCCGCTCCGGACGCCCTACTACTGCAATAACTGAAGAAATAATGAAAAAAGTTGAAAACTCAGTTTTGGCGGATCGTCGTGTCACGGTTCGTTTTATTGCTGAAAATGTAAAGATTTCAACGGGGAGCGTGCATAATATTTTACATGAACGCTTGGGTATGAAAAAGGTATCTGCGCGTTGGGTACCAAGAATGCTTACTGACACGCAAAAACAAACTCGAGTCGAGATTTGTCAAGAAGCTTTGGACCTGATACAGCATACCGGGAACTTTTTTTGGCGCGATTTATAACAATGGACGAAACATGGCTCCATCATTACGACCCTGAAACGAAACTGCAGTCTATGACATGGAAAAGGCCATCATCTCCAACTCCGAAGAAATTCAAGGTGGGCCCATCTGCCGGTAAGGTCATGGGCTCTGTATTTTGGGATGGTAAAGGGGTATTAATGATTGAGTATCTCAAACATGGAGCCACTATTACGGGCACTTTATACGCCAAACAAATAGCAACATTGCGCAATGAGATCCGCGAAAAACGGCGAGGTAAACTCTCGAAAGTTGTGCTGTTCCACCAGGACAATGCCCCGGCACACAAGTCCATCGTTGCAATGGCTGCAATTCGTGATGCTGGGTTCAATATCCTTAAGCATCCTCTGTATTCACCAGATCTCGCACCCAGTGATTTCTACCTATTTCCGAGATTGAAACAATACCCGAGAGGCCAGAAATTTGAAGACGACGACGCGGTAGTCGCTGCAGTACAAGATTTTTTAAGTACTCAAGATGAGACCTTTTTAGGGTTCCGTAGTCAACTAGGAACCCTTATAGTTTCGCCATGTCTGTCCGTCTGTCTGTCTGTCCGCGGCTAAGCGCAGAGATCGTTAGTACTAGAAAGCTGTAATTTGGCATGAATATACATATCAATCACGCCAACAAAGTGGTAAAATAAAGAATAAAAAAATATTTTTTTTTAGGTTATCTCCCATAGACGTAAAGGGGGGGGTGATTTTTTCTTTCTCGGCTGACCCTATAGTGTGGGGTATCGTTGGATAGGTCTTTTAAAACCATTGCGGGGTTGCTAACATGATTTTTCTATTCAGTGATCTGTTTGCGAAATATTCAACTTTAAAGTGAAAATTTTCATTCAAATCGAGCGTCCCCCCCTCTAAAATCTAAACTGTTAGGTGGAAAAATTTGATTAAATTCAGAATGGTAGTAAATATATCAAATTTACTAGGAAAATTATACCGGCTAAGATTGCTTGGAAATTATGTGTAGTTTAAGAGTAAATAGTAGCCTAAGGTATAAAACATACCTAAACTTGGATGATTCCGTACACATACGAAATCCTTAGAAAAATATTACTTGATTTTTTTGTAATGGCTACGGAACCCTACCTTGTGCGTGTCCGACACGCTCTTGGCCGATTTTATTTAAAAATGAAATTTTAAGTTAAGAAAAAAGATTTAATATGTGTATTATGCTAAAAGGTGACTATGTCGAAAAATAAAATTACATTTAGTAAAAGTTGTTTATAACATACTCATTCTCACTTTTTATTGAACGCCCCTAGTATTATGTGTCGTTGGCGTCGAAAAGGTACACACGAAACAAACTAATTTTCATGTCACAAGTTAACAACCGCTTTAGCCTAGTTGGTAGTGACCCTGCCTACGAAGCAAGAGGTCCTGGGTTCGAATCCTGGTAAGGGCATTTATTTGTGTGATGAGCACGAATATTTGTTCCTGAGTTATGGATGTTTTCTATGTATTTAAGTATTTATTTATCTATATAAGTATGTTTATCGTCGTCTAGTACCCATAATACAAGCTTTGCTTAGTTTGGGACTAGGTCAATTTGTGTAAGATTGTCCCCTAATATTTATTTTTTATTTTATGATCAAACCAGACAATTTCAATATGGCAATTCGCTTAAGCAGTTGACAAATTCTATTAATGACGACTATCTAGGCACGCGGCAGCGTGTCAAGCCAAGCTCAAGCGATAGGAACTGGTGAAGCAGCGCCAAGTGTAATACATAACATTAATTAATTACATCTACCATGTTTAAAATACTTACAGCGTGAGAATAGGTCAAATCGCTCAATTGGTAGGGCCCCTTGGCAAACAGCTCTCGACAAGCCAAGACCTCCGAGGCAGTTGGATGAACACCGGACCCTAGGAGGCCGAGGATCCTACTCCATTTCTCTTTGACTTCCCCATCAGGCACGGAGTCCAATTTGGCTTGTAGAGCTCGGAATACTGGCTTGTTGTGTTTGAGCCTCTCCATCAGTTCTTGAGTTGAGAACTCGGCCCGTTGCTGTATCGACCAGAAATGGGAACAGAGGAGTTTTCTTGGCTTGAGGAAGCTGGAAATCAATCCTGCTATTAATACAAGTGTCCCAAAACTCAACAATAACTTGGTATAGCGCAAGAGGTCAAGTTATACCAGAGGCCATATTGTTTTTGCATTCACCATCTCTTTCTATGAGCATCTTATACCATTTGACAGAAAGAATAAATCAGTTCTGTATAAAATAAGAAAAAAAAAACACAGTTAAGCGATTATAAATTCAAATAACATATTATTAGATATTTTCGAAAAATTTCTACTATCGCTAAGAGACATGGATTTTTTTCTTATTTTCCCAGAACTGCTATAATCATCATTGCATTTTGGGACACTTGTATGTATATGTGTATCTTTCAACGCTAAAATGGCAGAACCGGGATGTTGACACTACCAATCAACTGACATACTTTTTATGAGTTGTCAAAACACAATTCTCCCATAGAGTTTGGATGGCAATAGCAACTTATGACGTCACTTGTTCACCAACTCAATCAACTAACTATTTATTTGTATTAAAGCAACAAAAAATCAAATTTTGCAGTTAATCGAAAATTAATCTGATTTCAGGGCTAAAAATAAAGCATTTTTTACTGGAGTTGAGCCTTAGAATTATTTTTTACTGGCGTCAACATCCCTATTGGATGAAACTTAGTATGCAGTTAGCTCTTGAAATTTGAATTATCAGGTTGTGCATTGTTGTCATTCATTCCAGGTTGACACACAGGGTCCTACACTAACCACACCTGTTTTTTTTTATACAATCCTGTTTTGCATGGTGTTTATGTGACTTTTGGAAATTTAGTAAAAATATCAGAATATTATTTTATTTGACGACCAGATGGCCTAGTGGTTAGAGAACCTGACTACGAAGCTTGAGGTCCTGGGTTCGATTCCCGTGTCGGGGCAGATATTTGTATGAAAAATACAAATGTTTGTTCTCGGGTCTTGGGTGTTTAATAGGTATTTAAGTATGTATTTATCTATATAAGTATGTTTATCCGTTGCTTAGTACCCATAACACAAGCTTTGTTAGCTTACTTTGGGACTAGGTCAATTGGTGTGAATTGTCCCCTGATATTGATATATATTATATATCTGCCAGGTTGAATGGTGCAGTAAAACAAAGCCTAGAGTATAGGCTAATATAAAGGGCAACTGCTGTGAAATGTTACCACAACATGGTAGTACAAAAATGAACCTACCCACATCTGCATAAGAATCAATTTTGTTTACAACAAAAACAATGTGAAGCATTCAAAGGGTTAATAATTTTACTATACTTACGCTAAAGGAAATATGACGTAGTTCCCAAAAGGTATCGCAGACAATATCAAAACAGGGGCTATCCTCAGCATGTCAGAGGGCATTTTCTGGTACAGTTCAATCTCTTGGCGGCTCATTTTCGTAAACCCTCTGTCTTTTGCAATCTTTATCCTCAAGCTTATGTACATTTTTAAATCTTTCAAAAAATCCTTTATGCCTATGCTGAACACTCTGTACATCCGCATTGCCGTTGGAAACCTCGTTTCCAATACTTTTGTGTAGTTTTTGACATAGTCAATGTATCGTTCAACAATATATGTCCTGAGCTTTTCATTTTTGAGTTGGTTTGCATGTTTTGGGTTTTCAATACTGATAAATCTGTGGATGTAATTATTAATTAGAAGTTATTATAAATTTTTTTCATGAGCTCATAGTAGCCTAGTTCATAGTTGAGTGACCCAAGGCTTCTAAGCGGTGGGTTGTGGTTTTGAATCCGGGCTAGCACTTCTGAGTTTTTCGGAATTTATGTGCGAATTTAGATTATAAAATTACCATGAGATTTACTGTAAAGGCAAACATCGTGAGAGATTCAATAGTGTTTGTGAAGTTCGCAGTCCTCATTGGGCCCGCGTGGGAACGACGCCCAAATTGTAGATCACTGTTTGTACTGTTAAACTGTACAAAGCTAGCTACAACATTGATAATGTTCCATTGTTACAACAGAACATGTAAAAGGTGCAAGTAATTTAACTTTAATTTTAGTCTATGTAAAACTTTTTCGAGTTTAAGCACACTGGCAATTAATGAATTAATAATCATATAATACAAATTAGAAGTTTCATTCTATTAACACAAGTAAACAACATAACAAAACTGAGTAACGTTTCAAAGCTATTGCGAAATCGAATTAATTTATAACACGATATTGACAATGTTGCATAGCTGTTTGTGTGGGTCTTAAACCATTTCTATTTTAGTGATATAGGTACGTAACTTGTTTTTCTAACGCGAAAACATTGCGATCTTGGCTCAAGTCTCATTGTTTTCGTAGCAAAACGTAACAACGTTAAAAAACTGACCTGCAACTACTGACTTGCTGGAACTTTGTAGACTGGAATACTGGGTGCGAACGGTTGCATTGTGTCACAAATCGAGATACAGCCACCACTCTATGTAAAGGCATCGAAATTAAATCTAATAAAATACTTTTATCTATCAAAAACTTGAACGGAACGAGGTTACTGATTTGATTTGTTTTTGATTTTTTTTCACGAGACTAAACGTCAGTGCTGATTTTGACACAATTATGACAGGTTAGTATGTTTCGGATGGCAGCTTTTTCAGTCGATGAATTTACCAAACCATAGAGAATAGAATTTTGACGCGCGTGTTTGAAACTGGTTTGAATTAATCACGGGTAACGCGTCAAAAGCTTAATAAGAGAAAATATTATAAGAAGAAACTTTGTAAAAAGTTGTAAGAATAATTAATTGTTATAGAAATGCCGATTTAAGTTGAAGCACAATCGGTAGATTTTGCGAAAAATGAAAAAAAGCTTAGGTAACAGCTTGGGCTTTCGGTAAGCAAATTTTAATGACCATTATTTACAGTTTTGGCGGTTGTTGACTATAAACTAAAGATAAGAATTCATTTCAGTGCTGTAAAAAGGTGTGAAGAGTGCACCGCAAAATGTAACAGTGGATTTAGAAAAGTAGCCTCTCCGTATGGATCGGGTGCAGCAATTTATTTACACACACAATCTAGTTCTGACCAGCAGCATGACAAGTCGTCGCAGGGGTCGCAGGTAGGTAATCACTAATCAGTAAATTTTGTCCTTAACAAAATTTTGTAAGTCACGATCATAAATAATCTAAGGTCACGATGGCGAGCGGGCTTGGCTTGTGTTTAAACACGTATCTGTACATACTTATACCTACGTATCAAAGTGTGCATGAGAGTGAAATCGGGTATGGTTAGAATAAAAAATAAATGTTCAACTATCGTACAACACAAAGCTTACACACATTCAATACTATGTATATATGTATGTATACGCGTTCAATCATTAGTAAAGACCGCTCGTTTTCGTGTCAGTATTAAATAGGATCCTATTGTTCCAAAAACAACGTCTGTGTTGTTGTCCAAATAGGCATGTCAGAGACTTGAATTTAAATTGATTCATTAGTTAACCTGTCCCATCCCGGAAATTCAAACGTACAAAGCGATAAAAATATCCTTCTAAATTGGAACCAAAGACTAACCCTCTGCCTTGGTTACTTTGCTTTAAAAAGTTTGCCAGTTGAGCGGTCTGCACCGTTAGGGACCCGTCCGACTCACCTTCACACTGAGCCTTCACACCAGTGTTAAGGTAGGGAAATTACTTTCCCAGCCTTCATACTGAGCTATTTTAAAAATAATCAGTGTGACGGTGGATCATACATATGAGTAGGTACAGTACCCACGGACCAACTCGAACGGCACAACTGCTCATTAGGTTTAGGTTAGGTTAGTTTTGCATCGGCCCGAAGGTGTGACTCAGCCTAAAATAGTCATCATCATCGGTAATGTGACTATTTTAGGCTGTGTCCTATTCCTGCGTGCTTTTGGTCCTTCGGGCCGATGCAAAACTAACCTAACCTAAACCTAATGAGCAGTTGTGCCGTTCGAGTTGGTTCCCTCCCAACTTTCACACTAATGTGTCAGGTTTCCCATTCTTACTACTAGTGTGAAGGTTGGTAATATAATTTGCCTTCTTTCATACTAGTGTTAAGGCTGGGAAAGTAATTTCCCTACCTTAACACTGGTGTGAAGGTGGGTTGGACGGGGTCAGGGAGCATTTCATAAAAAAATCTGTTAAGTATTAAACATTTTTTTGCAGTGTTAGGTATGTTTTATGTTATTGATCAATTATTGACTAAATGGTTTTTACGTGAACAGATTCCAGAATCTTCAAGAAATTTTGATACTTTCATTGTTCACAACACGAGCGATACCGAAATTTCAAAGAACACAATAGTTAAAGAATTACGTAAGTATGCTTAATTACTTAATTTAAAAAAAGGACTATAGTTCGTGGAACTTGCGCTTGACACATTAGGACCATAGTCAGCCGACTTAAACACATTTATTAAGGGCTCTGTCGTCCCGGTTGATTGACGCCTCAGGGCCCAAGACCCTAAAATTCATTTACCTAATTTGCTTAGTATATAGCCACAACTTTAATACAGCTGCTGTGTGATTACATGACTGTGTATTTTCCATTAAAAACCCACCCACCAAATCTTCAACATAGGTAAATCAGCGAAAATATTAATCGCAACCTAATTGTGTATACACGTCCCATTCCAGGGCCTATGCCCCTTTTTAGAATGAGAGGGCTTGTGCCGTATTTCTCACGCGGGACCAGTACGGATTGGAGACTTTAGACACACCTTTGAATATCCTTGCAGATGTCTGCAGGATTTTTTTATGGTAAAATAGCTGAACTAAAACAATTACTTTGCTCACCCGCGACCTTACAATAGTTACGTTTATGCAAGAAATGTGCGTTCATGCAGTTCCTCCACCTCCACACTGTACGAACACACACAAATCACATAAACCCAACCATCACCACCACCAAGCTACACTGACGCGTTTCGAACTCAACCAGAGCTCATCTTCAGAGTTACCACAACCGTATGCTATGCTACCAAATGTTAAACTAACAAACCAAAACAAATGTTTTAACTTGTCACTGTAACTTCTCAAGTACCCACTTTATTTTTCTTATTCTCAAACTACCCCACAAAAATTAACTTTTATTGACATATTATAAAACTACCTTGAATTTTTTGTTTATTTATTTATAAGGCATATTTAATTAATACTAACTGTTCAAATTCGACCCAAGCCGCAGTAAAGGAGAAGATACTAAATTTACCTGTTCATTAATAATAGACCCCATAGTGTTGTACCTAATTATTTCCATGCATTCCAGAGCATCCAGACGCAACCCCTTGCCGCAATAATGTAACACTTCATAAGAATCTGAATCTAACAATGAATGATTTGATTCCAACAAATGTTTTGCAAAATTCGATCTATCTGGATGCTCATTCCTATATGCCGAAACATGCTCTTTAAATCTAGTATTAAAACTTCGGCCTGTCTGTCCTACGTATATCCCATTGCAGTCATTACAAGTAAGCTTGTATACCCCCGATCTAGTTCCCTTATCTACCTGTTCTTTGTGGTTACATAGCCTAGAGTACAAAGAGTTGTTAGTCTTAAAGGCAACATTAATATTGTTTGATTTTAAAATGCCATAAATCTTATCAGATAAACCCCCAACGTAAGAGATGCTAGATCTATATTTGTTAGTAGACTGAGAAGGTAACGCAGCGTAAAGCATGCTATTTACTAACCGTGCCTGCTTCTTTTGAACTAAACTATCTACCATTGATTTTGTATAACCATTTGAGATCGCTATCTGATAAATAGTACTCAACTCTAAATCAAATCCCCAAATCAAATCAAATCTCCTTTACTGCGGCTTGGGTCGAATTTGAACAGTTAGTATTAATTAAATATGCCTTATAAATAAATAAACAAAAAATTCAAGGTAGTTTTATAATATGTCAATAAAAGTTAATTTTTGTGGGGTAGTTTGAGAATAAGAAAAATAAAGTGGGTACTTGAGAAGTTACAGTGACAAGTTAAAACATTTGTTTTGGTTTGTTAGTTTAACATTTGGTAGCATAGCATACGGTTGTGGTAACTCTGAAGATGAGCTCTGGTTGAGTTCGAAACGCGTCAGTGTAGCTTGGTGGTGGTGATGGTTGGGTTTATGTGATTTGTGTGTGTTCGTACTGTGTGGAGGTGGAGGAACTGCATGAACGCACATTTCTTGCATAAACGTAACTATTGTAAGGTCGCGGGTGAGCAAAGTAATTGTTTTAGTTCATTAATATGGACCTCCGCAAAGTAACGCCTGATTCAATAAATTAGGTAAAATAGCTGTTTCCCACGACTCCGTCTTCAAAGAATTCGTTTATCGCTATCCCGCGGGAACTAACCAATTTTCCGGGATAAAAGTGTCCTTTATATTAATCCAGCAGGCTTATTGTCTAACGCTTCTGGCGTTTGCCTTCGCAATCGCTATTTATTTCTGTCAAACGGTATAAGATGATGACAGAAAGAGATGGTGAAAGCGAAGGCAAGCGTCAGAAGCGTTAGACAATACGGCCTCTGGTTATAAACTATCTGTGTGCCTAATTTCACCCGAATCCGTCGAATCATTTAAGCGTGAAAAAGTAACAAACATCCATATCCATACAAACTTTCGCGTTTATAAAATATTAGTAAGAAGATTTGGACATAAATTCCGAAAAAACTCAGATTTGCAATCCTGGGCTCGAAACCTCGGCTAATTGAAAGGCCATAGGTCCCACCACTAGGTTAACATGACTTCCGCATAATTATCACACCGATAAAAGTATGAGCAACACCTCACCAGATGCGGAGTTCCTCCCATTCATCATTAATTGACTACACCTATACCTTTATTCCAGACAATTACAAAACAAAATGCATCGCATGCAAGGGCATAATAAGACGCATCCGTACCCTGCTTGAAGAGGTCAGAACCATCAGAAAAAAGGAGATCTACGCAATATGTGACCACTGTAAAAGAGGCAGCGTAAAATGCAAGCGTTGCGAGTACATTTTAAGAAAATTTGAAGATAGCAAAACCGAGGAAAGGGAACAGCTTTTCAAGCAGTGGCTAGCCAAAGTGAAGCAGTTACTTGTGACCATATCCAAACGCAACATATGCCAGTACAGGCTGAGCGAGGAATCATCTGACGCTGCGGAATTGGATAAACTCGTGAAGGAATTAAACTCTCCAATGCTGACGCAACGTCAGCTTGAGATTGGAGCGTTTCCTCCAATGGAGTTCCAGGAGAACTTAGCACAGAGCAAGGATATGCTTCAAGAGCTGATCCAGAAACTGAAGTACGAGAGTAGCACGAAATGGTATTCTTCAGATGATAGCTTGTCTATGCCGGTAGCTGGGACTGGGTGTGTCTGCAAGTATCTGATGGATAAGAAGATAGAGCAGCGCAAGGTTTTGGAGCCGCTGACATTTCAGGTTTTTTTTTATTTATGTGCCTGATGGTTGGTGCCTGAGACAGAGCTAAGCAGTAATATCACGCGTGTAAAAGAGCAAGGCTATCTGGCTAGCAGCGGTGCGTGTTGGGTAACCTCCCAATGTGTCCAAGAGCTGCTGACCCTTTTGGATTCGGAGGGGCAGAGCAGTGCTTGGGCCTTTTCACCTTTGGGCATCGATCAATTATATCCTGGCCAATTATGGATATTCTTTGGCCCATGGCTAAACAACATGACGCGGGGTACATGTAGCCTGAACTCAGGGCTTGCTACGTTAAAATCGCTCAGTACCGAATCGTCTAAATATAAAGCAAAATGGCCACGATTCAGATTGGTGTAAAAAGCACATGTCCAATGACGTAAATTGTCCATTGTGTGAAGATGCCTTAATCGTAAAATACCCAATTAGCATAATGTCTATGAAGAGACACGGCCAGATAGCAACACGCCCTTAAAGCTGTACGTCAAAATCGCAGAACGTCCAAAAAATATAATGTCGCGTATTTCACGATATAAATAATTTTAATTGAATAGGTAGATTCTAAATTGATAATAAGACCGGCCACTTGAAAGCCGAACACACTTTTTGGTTATTCTGCTACTCCACCTAGCTTTCAATAAGATTTGACGATTTGCTTTTTTGGGTGAATAACGTTTTTGACAATGTATTTAGTTTGGACGTTATGCTACACGGACTAATTGCTATTTTGATGTTCTGCTTTATGGATGTTATGCTAATGAGACAAAAGGCTAATAGGACGTCTGACATTTAGTTTCTTGGCCAATTTGCGTTACTGGACATTTTACTATATCTATAGACGATTCAGTACTGAGCGGTTAAAATGAATTGACCAACATTTTGCAAAATTTTGCAAAATCCGTTTTTATTCCTTGTCTTTATCACAGCATTTAAATTCCAGCTATCTAGGTCCAAGGATTTAAGCTAAATATGGATTCGTCAGTTACGTTTTTTATGAGATGTGTAGTATACATATTTTCTATCTTGGAAATAATTTACGTCATATTTCTCTCACCAAACATAGCAATAACTTGTAATATTAATATAATGCTGTGATAAATTGCTGAAGCGCGTTGCTTCTACAATCCTTCTTCATTATTTTGTTTTGGACGATACACTTCATTATTAATATTATTATGTACTTTTTTCTGTGACTAACAGAATTCTCAATTATAGGAAGCCGAATCACCAAAACCGACTAGAGTTGCCTCCTCAACAAACGATAAATCAGAACAAAAAGAAGCTGTACTCAAAGAACACAGAGCAATAGAAAAAGATAAGTCAAAAAAAGTAAGTTCAACCACAGTAGGGTCTGGAAAAGAGAAAAGTAACAAGGCTAGAAAAGGTAGTTCGACGACAGAAAGGACAGAGACTGAAAAAACTACTAAAGCGAGAAAAGGTAGTTCAACCGAAAAAACATCAGCTACAGACAAAGAAAATAGACCAGATAAAGAGAAAAAGCCAAAAAAACCTGTACATAGTGAAGAGAGTAAACTTTTTCAAAAACTGGTCGCTGAAAGAGCAAAAAATAAAGAAAAAGCTGAAAAAAAGCCCAAAGAAACTAAAATAAACATGCCTTCCTTCGGAGAACTTCCCCGAATAAGGAGTTTTAAGAGGAGACAAGTAGTTGAGGACATTTCTGAAAGCATTCTAGAGTGCAAAGAGGGTATAATGAGGAGTCCAAAAGAAATTATCGCAGGCGAGGAAATAGTTTCCTTTAGGGAACATTATGAAGTTCTTAAAACTGATTCGGTTCTGCCACTACTGTTCAAATTGGAGGTTGATTGTCCGCCGTCCGTGGTAGAAACGGAAGGAGCGCCGTCAGCCAAAACAAAACTAGATACATCAGCTTTAAAGAAAAAAAGTTTTATACAAGTAAGTTCATGATCTTGTAATTGAATTGCTCAAAATTTATTTGATATTGCCTTTTTAATTCAACGCATAGGATATACACCATTTCATACTAAGTATGAAATGAAAATTACTAATTATAGTATCAGCATCGGCAGTAGTAAAATGTATCAGTAGTAATTGGGTGTACGATAATAGTATGTTATTATTGGCTATCAAAACATACAATAATAGAGAAATGTCATTCAAATCAATACTTACACAATGGTTATTTGATGGTTTGTTGTAAAGCTCCTTTACCTCTTTCGTAATAAAACAAAAATCCGGCTAATCAAGATCCATAAATCTTATCATCATCATCATCGGTTTTAGTTGGTATTTACCATTCCATTTTTACCTTATCCCGTGGGAATTTTTAAAACCCTGTACTTAATTGTTTTTCATTAGCTGTTAGTTTTACTTGCACGCCAAATTTACATCGTATAGTTAGGGAAATAGGGCCACTTTGAAGCAAAAATATAAATCCCATTTACTCCCTATCCCGTAGCAATTTCGCAAAATTGTTTCTTAGCGGATGCCTACGTCATAATACGTAGCTATCTGTGTGGCAAATTTCAAGACAATTCGTTCAATAGTTTGAGCGTTGATAGGTAAATCAGTCAATCACTGTTGCCTTTTACACTTTGCAGAACAGATCAGGCGTTATAAGGTACAGACTGTCAGACAGACAGTTTATTGACAAGGGATGGACGCAGTTGCCAAGCACGAAGATAATGCGACGGGTAAGGAACTTAAATCTAGATTTCTTAAAATATTCCACAGCTTTCTCTGACAGCTTCCTGAACAGCTAACGTTATTACTAGCAATTGCCAATACAAAGCCTATGGGAGAGTCGTTTTTTCGACAGCTCAAAAAGTACGCCAGTTGGTGTCATTTTTCCTATTGCCACGTATGGTGGAATTGCGCTTTGACAACTCGTTAAAAGTATGTCTACTGATTGGTGGTGTCAAATATAATTTTCGTTGTTTTTAAAAACTTTTCTTTTTTAGATGAACGTATATAGAATGTTGCCAGTAAGTCACAACAACTGGTTTACTCGCCACCGATACAAGGGGACTATGTTCTACGATTCTGGAGAGAAATTGGCAATGATAGAAGAAGACGGACAAGGCAAGTGGTTCTACAAGAACGGGATGGTTGCATTAGAGTATTATAATGCAGAAGGTAAGATTTTCATTCCTCAAATGTTTTTGTAGTAAATAAATCTGGTTAAGTTTGTGTAGTTAGGTATGTACAGTCAGCATCGAAAGTCGCTATACGCTTCAGGTGCTCAAAGAGAGGTAAACGTTTAAATTGTCAAAAAGTTACTGACTGTCGTGGTAGTATTTACTTGTGAGCGCTCAACGTGTCACAAGTAGTCACAACTCACAGATACCTAAGTATGTATTTATCTATAGAAGTATTTTTATCCGTTGTCTAGTACCCATAGTACAAACTTTGCTTAGTTTGGGACTTAGTCCATTCGTGTGAATTGTCCCGTGATATTATTATTATTATCATGAGGTCATGATTGAGCAAATTTCCGCAAAGTAGCGTCAATAAATTATTTAAGTGGCGATGGCAAATCCGTGCCCCTAGAAAAAATATACTACCCTTTATTCAAACTTTCAAAACCTTTTTCACCATGCACTAGAATCATCGGACCCATTTATCTCCATGCCACACCACAAATTAACGTCACCAAAGAGCCCCCAAGTGGCTTTGCTTGTCAGAAGCTGTAAGTAAGTGATGTTGTAATACCGATTCACGAAGAAAATTTGCATTCGGCAGAGGTTGATGATGAAATATATCCAGTAGTGATGAGGAAGACAGTCGCAACTATTGACTTAACTAATACTTAACAACGAAAATGATTTGTTTGAATAAATAGTCATAATCATTTTTATGGCTTTAAAGTTGCTCAACGTGCTATGGAAAGGGCTATGCTCGGAGTTTCGGAACCGAAACCTTTACTTGAAACGGTCAACCTTTAGCGGTACCGTTTGGAAAAGGTATTGTTTACAAAAGGTACCTTTAAAAATTTTATCATCCGAATGGGTACCGTTTCATTTTGGATACATTTTTAATTGATACCGTTTGGAAAAGGTTCCTTTTAAAGTTTAATACCCGAATGGGTACCGTTTCATCTTGGGTACCTTTTCAATTGATACCGTTTGGAAAAGGTATCGTTTGGAAAAGGTACCTTTTAAAGTTTAATACCCGAATGGGTAGCGTTACTTTTCGATACCTTTTCAATTGATACCCATATGAAAAGGTATCTTTACTTAAAGGTACCGTTTGGACAGAAGCTTGTTTGGATATCTAAAGTATTGATACCGTTTTTAAAGGTGACCGGTCTTTTGCGGTTTTTCAGTCCCTGGCAACAAGTGGCATCCTGGCTGTTCACGTGTTTGTTATTACTTATTAGATTGTGCGTATAGATGTTATTGACAACTGTCAGTGCCTAGTTACCACTGATTTTCTAGTTGTTATTATCTTTATGACCAGGGATTCTTTATGAAAATGAAGAGTGCTCGTGATTCTAAGAAAATACCAAAATTTCCTCCTTTTAAAAAGTTATCTGCACCCTTTAAAGTTAAAATGCCCTCCCAATCGAGAATAGTTGACAGTCGCTTAGATTTTTGTCCTAAATTTGGTACGTCGGGCCTTACGAGGCTATGGATTGTAAAGACCTTACTAATTTTAGTTTGTTATCTTGCAGAGATGTTCGTACAGAAGAGATGCGTGGTCTATGGTTACGAAGCATGCATAAAAAAACCTAAAAGCCAAACGGTGCTAGCATGCTTTGATTATCTCGGGAACGGCGTTGTCTATGACTGTCAAGGGAACGAAAGGTTCGTAGCTCAAGGGCAGTTGGCAGTTGATATTATTGAACAACAATTCTTAGACAGTATTAGTTGTACTGCATACCAGTCCTGTATAATTATACTATCAATGTAAGGTGTTGGCGAAATATCTCTGAATTATTGTTATCGACTGTTATTGATTTATTTGTACCTATCATCCATGTACTAATATTATTTTATTTTATTTTATTTATTTGGGGCATCAACAGCAATACAATACATTATAATGAGACTTAAGTACTAGACAAAAAGCCAATAACAGATGTCCACAGGCATACAGTTAAGCGAAACATACTTTATACTAATGGTGGCACTTCACTTGGCGTTGCGTGTTCGCGTTGCGCTATTGCCATCTCCGTCTTTCACGCTAGAATCGGCATAGTGCTCCTCTCTCGCACACGCAACTATTTCGTGAAATACGCCAAGTGAAGTGCCAGCATTACACAGATACAACAAGTTTACAAATAAAGCTATCAACCTAAAATATATATAAGTAATATATATATATATTTTTGAATCCACATAAATGAGTTACTGTGTATGAGTATGGTATGGGTATGGTATGGTATGGATAAATTAAAAAAGTGTGTCTGTCTGTCTGTTTCTCAGTCTGTTACCTTTTCACGCTTAAACCGCTGCTGAATCGATTTAGCTTTTGTATAGATATAGTATGAGTCCCGGGAAAGGAGATAGTATAGTTTTATCCTAGAAATCATCCTTTAAGGGGATGAAAAGGCGGGGAGGGGGACACACAGTTTCATGTGTTACGTAATACGTGTCACCGGTGATGTTCATGGCCTCTGAGCAAGAAAGCAATGCTGTGAGGATCACCGGTGGGATCACTATTGTAGGGGGCTGGGGAGCAACACCTTAGGTGATGTATGGTGGGCTGCCAACGTGTCAATCTAACGCACTACTTTTGGCTACTACAGGCTAAAATACAATCAAACTGAAGGCCAACTGATCGACAAGAAGATTGGCCCACCAGGTTTTTGGAAGTGGCACTCCTTGAACGACCCGCCCGTTCTGCACAAAGCCTTCATAGACACGTACTACCAAGATTGGACAACCTTGGACCACAAAAACGAAGCTGAAGGCGAAGACAAAAATAAGAAAACAGTCGACGACGCCAACGCAGCAATGCTAGCTATAGAATTCGACAATACTGTCAAAGAAAAAGCTGATAAACTAATGCAGACGTTTAAGCCTTTCCAGATCAGAATGAAGACGGTTAAGATTAACGATTATTTCTCGCTAAGGGTGATAGATCAGGCGAATATTTATTTGCTTTACAGAGATGGCGCGTTGACTTTGAAGTTGGATTTGGGTATGTTGTTGCAAAATAAAGACATCATTGATTCCGATTGCGCGGAGCTTACCTGCGTGGCTACTCCGTATGATAGGCATCCGGCTCGGTCTGTGAGCGTTCACAGGCTGCAAGGTATTCTGTTGGCCGCCAAAGGGAACAAACAAGATTGAGGACATTGCTTTACTCCAGAGAATTCATCATCATCATCATCATCAGCCTATCGCAGTCCACTGCTGGACATAGGCCTCTTCCATGACGCGCCACAACACTAATGGTTGTGCTGCCATAAAAGGTTTTGCCCATAATCACCACGCTGGGCAGGCGGGTTGGTGATCGCAGAACTAGGCCTCTCGCACCAGCAACGCTGCTGCCCGTTGCTAGCCTACTTAATTTTGCCTCGTTGCTTTTGGATGGTTATTCCGCCATCTGTCGGTCGCCAGAGCCTCGTCAGTTTCTACCAGGGTGCACCACGGGCAGGTGAGGTTGACATTTGGAAATTAAGATTCTGATGATGATGATGATGATGATGATGATGAACGTAACTCTTAAGACAGCCATTGGGAGAGACAAGCAGGGCCGGATTAACCATTAGGCAGAATAAGCCACTGCCTAGGAGCTCCGCAGCGCTGGCGCGCGCGCAGCAAAGAAATTGGTTTCCGAGTGAAAATTCATAGGAATATTTGTATCCTCGATGACAATAAGTGTTCCTGCTATTTTTCAACACATGCTACCAGTTGATTTGAATTGGCTTGTTCTACATACACGAACAAAGAAACACAATAAGCAATGCTTCCTCATACGATTAGTTGTGAATGAAATGTATTTAAGTGTTCTCTTCACTTTTTAACTATTGGATTGTTTGTCTTAATTTTTTTGTGACACACTTCAGTGTGACTTGGGTCTTCTCACACCTATCGACGCGGAATCGGCTTAAGCCGAACAATAAGGCCACGAAATAAGAGGACAATAGACATTGATTGGCTCGGCTCCGCGGGCCGAATAGAGCCGAGCCGATCGAAGTCTTTTTCGTGTATTGCTTAGACATGAAGCTTTTTTCGATCGGCTTAAGAGGGTTTATACCTGCTGAGTTGCATTTTTGTTAGTTTTTCTCGATTATTCCATAAAAATTGAATGAAAATTAAAAATGTTTTGTATACAAATTATTCTAATATATAAGTTAATGTGTCTACTGCAATAATAATTCGTGATAGACTTTTATTTTCTTTAAAAACGAACAAATTATTACCTAACGGTTTTTAAAGAAAATAAAAGTCTTATCACGAATTATTATTGCAGTTGACACATTAACTTATATATTAGAACAATTTGTATACAAAACATTTTTAATTTTCATTCAATTTTTAAGGAATAATCGAGAAAAACTAACAAAAATGCAACGTTGCCAGCTCAGCAGGTATAAACCCTCTTAAGACGATTTCGCCTCGGTAGGTTTGGCGAGATCCTAAGTCAACTCCATATCACGTAGATATTGATTTTGTTTTTGTACCATTCATGCGTATGAAACTAATTGTACATTATATCATATTAATTTAATGCTAATATACTTGTGCACTATAAACAGCGTTTATTTTATCATTCATAAAATATATGCAATTTATCTCTTCACTGCTAAACTCAAACCTTTGTCGACATATTTCTATGTTATTCATCTGTATTTTTCAAAGCACACCTTTGAATTGAATACAATGCGATTTAAACTAGACGCACTTCAAAGCGTTCGTGTGTTCCGTTCATTCGTGTAGGGAGTTTAAAATACTATATGTAAGTGCAAACAGCTTATGATCCGCTGCACGATCTCTAGGAATACACAAAGATTTTGCATGCATTAAAAGCGGAAGATAAAATATGTTATAACAGGGTTTGGATGGATCGGCGTCATTGTTCGCAATATTATGGATATGACTCCAAATTAAATAATGAGTGGTTTTCAAAAACAATTTTCAACAATTTAGGGATTTTAATAAAACGAAACATGATTGGTTGCTTTGTTTAAGGAAAGTAACCCAGTTTGTATGACTAACTTCCGTTACACAAAGGACGTAATCGTCATTTTGTTTTCATTTGAGTGTATGTTATTTTTTTAAAAACAACTCTAATAAGTTAATTTATTAACTTCTTGATTGCAAGCAGAGTTTTTTTTATATAAAAAAGAGCAAACTGACCACAGAAAATTTGGAACAAAAAATATTTTTTTAGTTTGCCAAAATATAAGTTTAAGCTTATTACCTGTATCATTTCGAGGTGGAACGCCTATGTAGCTAAATAAAGTTTTAGTTACACTTACACCATAGATTATTTTAAGCCCCTGTTGTAAATAATTAAGGGGATCTACATTGTAACTTTTGTGGGTGTCGCCCTAAACTTCAAACATTTTATCGAAGTGTTTGTTTCATACAAGTTTAATTGCATTTAAGAAATTACAGGCTCATTTCCATTGCCAGATTGCAAGGCTCACACGTACGATGGTATAGGTATAGATATACATAGAGCTGGTTCCCACTTGTCGGATTTCGGCCTAGGTCATCCCGCCATCCCGTGCCGCCTCCCGCCGAACCACTTGTACCATTGAGCAACCGACACCGTGTCCCACTGGTACCGGTAAACCGGGGTTACTTTAGGAAATTTTGGGGCTACTTTGATAAATTTAAAATAGACGCAAATATTCATAGCTCAGTTGAGCAAATGACGTAAAAAGTTAGGTAATTTATCAAGGTAGTTATTTCACTGCCACAGATGGTCTAAAAAAATAAGGACACGGCGTAAAAACTGTTTTTAAAGTAGCCCCTGCATTTTAAAGTAACCCCGTTTTACGGTACCACTGATTGTACAAATGGTACCGATGTGTCCCATTAGTACCAATGCGCAAATAATTTCATGTAAATAATGAATATAGAAACTCTTTCCTCTTTCGCTGTTATATTATTAGTTTATTATTTCCTGGCCATGAATGATTTAGTTTACTTACATACAGAATGTGTAAATGCAACTCGTTGTGGGCGATATAATTGTCCCGCTTTTCTTGGAAAAATTACGACAATAGTTTTTAGGGTTCCGTACCCAAAGGGTAAAAACGGGACCCTATTACTGAGGCTTCACTGTCCGTCCGTCCGTCCGTCCGTCCGTCCGTCTGTCCGTCTGTCCGTCTGTCACCAGGCTGTATCTCGGGAACCGTGATAGCTAGAGAGTTGAAATTTTCACAGATGATGTATTTCGGTTGCCGCTATAACAACAAATACTAAATAAATAATAGTTAAAAAAAACTAAAAAACACGCTTTAAAAAATAAAAAATAAATTTTAATAAATTTCAATTCACTATTCTTATAGTGCAGTAAAAAATCTTAATAAGCAATTATTATATTGTTATATCCAGATCAAAATTTGTAAACAATTCTAAATATTGATAAAATAAATAATAATAGTTTAAAATATTTTATTGTAAAAAAAGCGTGGGGTGCATGGTGTCAATTGTCAAGGATTATCATTTTGATAACATCTTAAAAAGCACCCCACGTTTTTTTTACAATAAAATATTTTAAACTATTATTATTTATTTTATCAATATTTAGAATTGTTTACAAATTTTGATCTGGATATAACAATATAATAATTGCTTATTAAGATTTTTTTACTGCACTATAAGAATAGTGAATTGAAATTTATTAAAATTTATTTTTTAATTTTTTAAAGCGTGTTTTTTAGTTTTTTTAAACTATTATTTATTTTCTATTTTTTAGTTGCATTTTTTTTCTTTCTAACTTTACCCCCCTCACCTACAACCCCCAAACCCCCTAAACCCAACCCCCAACATCCCCCACCCCATTTCCCCAAACCCCCCCAAACCCCACACCCTTACCCGCAATCCCCTAAACCCCCCTTACCCCCTCCTCATTTTACAAACCCCCGAACCACCTAAACTCAACCCCCCTAACACCGAACCCCCCAAACCCCCGGAAACCCCATCAAGCTCCATCATCAGATCAGCTCCATGTTACAATAATATTGCATTGTCATCCAATTTACACATATGTGCAAAATTTCAGCTCAATCGGAAACCGGGAAGTGGGTCAAAGCGCGCCCAAAGGAGTCGGTTACAAACATACAGGTGAAGCTAATATAAAGCGTGTAAAAACATACAGGTGAAGCTAATATAAAGCGTGTAAAAATGGAATAAAATAAATATTTAAGGGGGCTCCCATACAAAAAACGTGATTTTTTTTTGCTCGTTTTTAACCGACTTCAAAAAAAAGAGGAGGTTATCAATTCGTCTGTGTTTTTTTTTTTTTTTGTATGTTTGTTACGCGATTACTCCCTCAATTGTGAACCGATTTTAAAAATTCTTTTTTTGTTTGAAACAGTATACTTCTGAGGTGGTCCCATTGGCACCAAGTTAAGATCTGATCATGGGATCCTAGAGAAATCGAGGGCAACCTTCAAATTTTACAGGCAAACCCATAGTGATTTTAGCATTTTTAGTATCAAGTGAAGTATTTGCATTCAGAAAGTATCATTTGGTAAACTGGACCTGACGAAGAAGACCGTAGATGGCCAACGGAACTCCTCAACGGGTTAAATCTTGCAAGTTTAATTTGACCCACTTCCCGGTTTCCAATTGAGCTGAAATTTTGCAGACATGCGTGAATTGGATGACAATGCAAAATAATTATGACATGGAGCTGATCTGATGATGGAGCTGAAAGATGGCCATAGAAACTCTGTAATAAAACGATACGACCGCATTGAGTTTGAGCTCATTTGATTTGTCTTGACGAGTACTTTGATCCTAGATGGTAACTAGGGTCTGAAGATGGAGTTGGAAGGTGACCATAAGAACTCCGTAAAAAAACGACATAACCCCATCGAGTTTGGGCTCGTTTGATTCGTCTTGACGAGTACTTTGGTAACCAGGATCAAAAAGTACAGTCAGCAAAGAGTGCCTGTTGTATCGCATAATGTTGATCATTCTAAAATTTTCTGGCGAAGAATGTTTGGCATACTGTTGAAAGTCCTAAAGCATATTTGTTCGTCCTTATATTGATAACAAGAACATCGAATTACCTACGTTACGTTTTATTACTAATATTAATTCGCCAAAGCAGTCCTAAGAATTGTGTTAGTTATTCACCTAAACTACAGTAAGTAGGTATGGCAATAAAAAATACCTACAAACCACCTCTCGCTTAACCTTATTAGGTTGGTTAGTTATCTTGCGTCCCGTAGAGTGGGAATGGAAGTTCAGCCAGCGGAAAGGGGGCCCGGGGGGCGAAGCCCCCCGCAATAAAAAAATTTTTCAAACCATCCCCCGTTTAACCTGGTTAGGTTCGTTAGTTACCTTGCGCTCCTCAAAGTGATAATAAAGGGGGGGGGCTCGGGGGGCGAATACCCCCGCAACCATTCCATTCCAAACCATTCCCCGTTTAACCTGTTTAGGTTCGTTAGTTACCTTGCGCTCTTCAAAGTGATATTAGAGGGGGGCTTGGGGGGCGGAGCCCCCCGAAATAAAAAACCTGTCAAACCGCGTCCCGTTTACCTTACCAGATTCGTTAGTTATCTTGCGTCCCTCAGAGTGGAAAATGAAGCCTTGGTACTGGAAGGGGGGCTCGGGGGGCGGAGCCCCCCGTAATAAAAAACACCTTCAAACCACCCTCTGTTTAAAACCAAACCTGTTTTAAACCCTGTTAGGGGCGGAGCTGGTGAGGTTCATTAGTTATCTTACGTCCCTCAGAGTGGAAATAGAAGCGTCGCCCCTGCAGGGGGGCTCGGGGGGCGGAGCCCCCCGCAGTAAAAATACTCTTAAACCACCTCCCGTGTAACCTGGTTAGATTCTTCAGTTATCTTGCGTCCCTCAGAGTGGAAATAGAAGCATCGCTACCGGAAAGGGGACTCGTTGGGCGGAGCCCCCGCAATAAAAAATACTTTCAAACCATCCCCCGTTCAACCTGGTTAGGTTCGTTAGTTACCTTGCGCTGCTCAAAGTGATACTAGGTGGAAGGGGGGCTCGGGGGGCGGAGCCCCCCGCAATAAAAAAACTGTCAAACTGCGTCCCGTTTACCTTACCAGATTCGTTAGTTATCTTGCGTCCCTCAGAGTGGAAAATGAAGCCTTGGCACTGGAAGGGGGGCTCGGGGGGCGGAGCCCCCCGTAATAAAAAACACCTTCAAACCACCCCTTGTTTAACCTGGTTTGATTCGTCAGTTATCTTGCGTCCCTCAGAGTGGAAATAGAAACCTCGTTACCGGTAGAGGGGCTTGGGGGGTGGAGCTCCCGTAATAAAAAATACCTTCAAATCACTTCCCGTTTAACCTGGTTAGGTTAGTTAGCTGTCTTGCGTCCCTCAGGGTGAAAATAAAAGCCCCGCTCTTGGAGGGGAGGGGGGCTCGGGGGGCAGAGCCCCCTCAATAAAAAATCTGTTAAACCATCTACGGTTTCACTTGGTTAAATTCGTCAGTTTATCTAGCGTCCCTCAGAGTAGTAATAGAAGCCTCGCTACTGGAACGGGGGGCTCGGGGGCAGAGCTTCCCGCATTAAAAAAATACCTTCAAACTACCCCCGTTTAACCTGGTTAAGTTCGTTAGTTACCTTGCGATCCTCAGAGCGTAAACAGAAGCGGGGCTTCGTTTACTGGCCACGCCTACGCATCTTTTTTATACCAATACAACTAAAAAGCCAAAAATAAAAAAAATTAAATAAAAAATAGAACCGCCCTCAAAAAAGCCCAAAAAAATATTAAATAAAAATTTAACCCACTATAATGAGCATTATAATATCTTTCTACTAATCTGTTTGAAGTCGGGCCTCAGCTCGAGCCAGCAGGAGTGGACCTAGTAATTAAATTAATAAATAAATATCCCGGGACAATTCACA
Organism: Archips crataeganus; assembly: GCA_947859365.1. Taxonomy (NCBI): domain Eukaryota; kingdom Metazoa; phylum Arthropoda; class Insecta; order Lepidoptera; family Tortricidae; genus Archips; species Archips crataeganus. The sequence continues at coordinate 5,150,427 of OX402045.1, read as the reverse complement.
CCAATCGACCTAGTCTCAAAGTAAGCAAAGCTTGTGTTATGGGTACTAGGAAACGGATAAATATACTTATATAGATGATACATACTTAAATACATATTAAACACCCAAGACCCGAGATCAAACATTCGTGTTTTTCATACAAATATCTGCCCCGACGCGGGAACCGAACCTGGGACCTCAAACTTTATAGTAGTAATTTATCTTACCTACCTATTATCCCTATTATACGAGGGGCGTTCAATATAAAGTGAGAATGAGATGCAAACTCTTTTAATATTACGAAATTAAATACTGGCCGGTAAAGCTAATCTATCTAGCTGATTGCTATGAAAAAAAAAACTAACTGTCTTTTGTTTAAAAAAATATACGGTAATTTCTTTGCAATGCTATTGAGTACGTTAGCGAAAATGGAGAAAATTGAACTGCGCGCCGTTATCAAATACTTGTATTTGAAAAATTTTTCTACGGACCAAGTCAATTTGGATTTGCGGGACACTTAAGGGTCTAATGCTCCTCCGTATTCGACAGTCGCACGTTGGTGCGCCGAATTTAGACGTGGAAGAACATCGACAATGGACGACCCCCGCTCCGGACGCCCTACTACAGCAGTAACTGAAGAAATTGTGAAAAAAGTCGAAAACTCAGTTTTGGCGGATCGTCGTGTCACAGTTCGTTTTATTGCTGAAAATTTTAAGATTTCAACGGGGAGCGTGCATAATATTTTACATGAACGCTTGGGTATGAAAAAGGTATCTGCGCGTTGGGTACCAAGAATGCTTACTGACACGCAAAAACAAACTAGACTAGAGATTTGTCAAGAAGCTTTGAACCTGATGCAGCAAGACCGGGAACTTTTTTTGGCGCGATTTATAACAATGGACGAAACATGGCTCTATCATTACGACCCTGAAACGAAACTGCAGTCTATGACATGGAAAAGGCCATCATCTCCAACTCCGAAGAAATTCAAGGTGAGCCCATCTGCCGGTAAGGTCATGGGCTCTGTTTTTGGGATGGTAAAGGGGTATTAATGATTGAGTATCTCGAACATGGAGCCACTATTACGGGCACTTTATACGCCAAACAAATAGCAACATTGCGCAATGAGATCCGCGAAAAACGGCGAGGTAAACTCTCGAAAGTTGTGCTGTTCCACCACGACAATGCCCCGGCACACAAGTCCGCCGTTGCAATGGCTGCAATTCGTGATGCTGGGTTCGATATCCTTAAGCATCCTCCGTATTCACCAGATCTCGCTCCCTGTGATTTCTACCTATTTCCGAGATTGAAACAATACCTGAGAGGCCAGAAATTTGAAGACGACGACGCGGTAGTCGCTGCAGTACAAGATTTTTTAAGTACTCAAGATGAGACCTTTTTTAAAAATGGAATTTTAAGTTTAGAAAAAAGATATACTAAGTGTATTATGCTAAAAGGTGACTATGTCGAAAAATAAAATGACATTTAGTAAAAGTTGTTTATAACATACTCATTCTCACTTTTTATTGAACGCCCCTAGTACCTACTATCTGTTGGGCTTCTACCACTCCTGCTATCTCGTGCTGAGGCCCGACTTCAAACAGATTAGTAGAAAGATATTATAATGCTCATTATAGTCGGTTAAATTTTTATTTAATATTTTTTTGGGCGTTTTTGAAGGCGGTTCTATTTTTTATTTAAATTTTTTTATTGTTTTGCTTGAAATGTTCACAGATTTTTTATTTAGTGGACCGTTTTAGGGTTCCGTAGCCAAATGGCAAAAAACGGAACCCTTATGGATTCGTCATGTCTGTCTGTCTGTCTGCCTGTCCGTCTGTATGTCACAGCCACTTTTTTCCGGAACTATAAGAACTATGGTGTTCAAACTTGGTAAGTAGATGTATTCTGTAAACCGCATTAAGATGTTCACACAAAAATAGAAAAAAAAAACAATAGATTTTAGGGGTTCCCCATACTTAGAACTGAAACTCAAATTTTTTTTCATCAAACTCATACGTTGGATCCCATCTATGGATTGGTCTTCTAAAATTATATTGAGAGTTTGCGCGAGAGACACTTCCAAAGTGGTAAAATGTGTGTCCCCCCTGTAACTTCTAAAATAAGAGAATGATAAAACTAAAAAAAATATATGATGTACATTACCATGTAAACTTTCATTTTTTCACATTTTGCTTAGGAGCAGGGGTCTGCTAAGACTGGATGTTATAAAGTACGGAATCCTCGGTGCGCGAGTCCGACTCGCACTTGGCCGGTTTTTTCTTCTATTGCACAACTATCGATATGGATAAAAAATTGGTTCTAACACTAGCTTGATTGCGACAGTCTTATATTTTGCTGTGAAAATTCCGATCTCTGCTGATTGTACAGTCACGAGCTTTAATTTGGAACCCACTTAAGGTTGACAGTCCTGTCATATTGTATAGGAATGCAAAGGATATTTTTTCGAAATGGGTCCCAATTAAAGCACGCGACCGTACTACTCGTCCTTAGAAGGGGCAATTTTTATTTTATTGTATGTATTGACTTTTGTTTTATTTGGAAAATTGTATGTGGTTTCTGCTCAGAATCACGAGCTTTTTCGATCCTTCTAGGAATAAAAGTGTCCCAAAACTTCCATACCATTTTCGATATGAACTGATCCTTCTAGGAAAAAAGTGTCCCAAAACTTCCATACCATTTTCGATATGAACATATCGGCATTCAAAAGACTGTAGAATCCGCCGTGGCATTTAGTATTCTGCCGCTGATGACGTGGACACACGCCCTCATAGGTCACAGGCATTTTTCTGTGTCAGGGACATCAATGGTAATTACAAGAACCATTTATTATAGCGGTATCGATCGTTAGTCTTCTTACACGCACAAAGAATATCCATAAGTACTATCCATAGAAATATTATTAATACTAAAGTTTGTCTGTCTGTTACCTCTTCATGCTTAAACCGCTGATCCGATTTAGACGAAATTTATAAGAGATAGCCTTCCGTCCGCAGCTTCGCCCGCGATAAATTAATTTTCCCGTAGGAAAAGGTATTTTCCCGCGGTAAAAAGTAGCCGATGTCACTCGGTGATAATGTAGCTTTCTAACGGCAAAAGAATTTTTGAAATCGGGCCAGTAGTTTCGGAGCCTATTCAATGCAAACAAACAAACAAACAAACAATCAAATCTATCCTCTTTATAATATTAGTATAGATATAGTTTGAGTCCATAGGATAGTTTTAATCCTGGAAAATTGGATATTTGCCACGGGATAGCGATAAAATCCTTTGTTCCACCCACATAACCAAATTTGGTAAATATAGATGGATTATTCCGTTATGAAAACCAGTTGTGTCGTTAGAATTCTAATTCCACATTCATAACCGAGTTGGACTTAAATTTCCTTATAAAATAACATTTATGTTTGCTAACCATTGTTGACCTCTTTATTCAGGAATTACTCTCGAAATACCAGGCTTATAATGTTCACTATGCTACAAGTGTGTTTTCTCAAACATGCTATGAAATATTGACATTATGTTCCTTATAATACGCCACGAAGTGTCACGTTGCAGGTGCGGCTAGACGAGAGGTCAATAATGGAATTTCATACAACATTGCTGGCCAAGGCCAGCAAAGTGATCGTCTATTGTTTCATGTGACACAGCACCATGACGTTTACAGGTCTATGGCATCATAGCATTTTAGCCATTAAAAAAAACTATAAGCAATATTTGCGTTTTGGTTCTATGACATTCTGCCATTTAAGGTATGGTAAGATGATGATGATGATGATGATGATGGTGATGGTGATGGTGATGGTGATGGTGATGATGATGGTGGTAATGGTGATGATGATGGTGGTGATGGTGGGTGATGATGATGATGGTGGTGGTGATGATGATGATGATGATGATGATGATGATGATGATGATGATGGTGATGATGGTGATGATGGTGATGATGATGGTGATGATGATGGTGGTGGTGATGATGATGATGATGATGGTGATGGTGATGATGGTGTGAAGATGATGATGATGATGGTGGTGGTGATGATGATGATGGTGGTGGGTGATGATGATGATGGTGGTGGTGATGATGATGATGATGATGATGATGATGATGGTGGTGGTGATGATGATGATGATGATGATGGTGATGGTGATGATGGTGTGATGATGATGGTGGTGATGATGATGATGATGGTGGTGGTGATGATGGTGGTGGTGATGATGATGGTGGTGGTGGGTGATGGTGATGATGATGATGGTGATGATGGGTGATGACGATGATGATGATGATGATGATGATGATGATGATGATGATGATGATGATGATGCATGTTTGAGAAAAACTCTATACAAGCCTTGGCTACGAACAGGGATTGCCGGCCTCGTATCTCTAGATGGCCTCGTTAACACTCGGCCATCTATAACTACTCGGCCGGCAATCCCCTATTTCGCGGCCGCTGCAGTAATGTACTATTACCAAACATTTACACTGTAGGTCAGTAGCGTAGCTAACATTTTATGTTGGTTGAGTTCCAGGATATTTTAGTCCACATAGTTAACTAGTTTTTTGCTGAGAAGATAATCTCCGCAAGGACAACTAAAAACTTAGTGTGATTACGAATGTGGAAGAATGATTCCACTCAGATAACTGGTTCTCTTCGCGGATAAAATGTTCCACCTAGTTAACCAGTTATGAAACTTGGTGAAACAAAGGGATAAAATTCTTTGCAGACGAAGTCGCGGGCAGTAGCTAGTATTAAAATAAATCAGCAGCAGAGCAGTCTAAGTGGTTTTAATTATCTGAAAATGACTTTATTGTAACGTGTAAGTTGTTTAGATATTTTTAACCACCTAGATTCTATAACTTGATGTTCTTTGGACCTCCGACTGTCTCCGACGGGCCAGATCCGCGGTGCATAACCCTAATCTGCTTAATTAAAGGGTTTTCTTAAAGTAGCGGCATTTAGTGATGGCACTTTTGACGTTTGCTCGCTCATGAAGTTTTCTAAATTTGTGAGTAAGTATAAAGGAACAGATTTCAAACTTCATTATTGTAAGTGCCGGAATAGTGATGTACCGCTGGGACTGTAATAAACAAGGAGCGGAATTTCTCATAGCAAAAATCAAACATCAAAGGGATTGAACATAAGTTTTATCGACTATTCCAACTATCGATGTTATCGAATTGACTCTTCGCTTGTCGTCGCCTTTAAACATTATTCTGTAACATTTGACCTCTTTGATAAGCGACTTGCAACTCCATAGTAAAATAAATCACATGGGTTAGTTGGAAAAAAGAAACAAATAAGTACCGACTATTAAATATGACTATGCTATTACGCATTAAAAGACTCTTTCTTAATACTAGACCATGTGTGGATTATCGTTGAGTGGTGTGGATGTAATGAAGTAAAACTAAGTGAAAATAGGATTCCGGACTATGACCTAATTCGCGAGTATGCCGATTTTATGGCAAAAACTGAATACAACCAAAACAGCATTATGGAATACTACAAATATGCTCCTGTTACATCAACGGAGGTAGAACGCTCTTTATCAAACTATAATTGGATCTACAATGATAACAGGGCCAATTATTTAAAGGGTGAAAATATAGAAAAAATTATGACAATTCTCTATTACTACAGAGAAGATGAAGAAAATGCGATTAGTACAGAAATAGATTCGATTGTTATTTTGAATGAAGGTTAGATTTTAGTTTCGTTGCATTTCTGTTTTATATTTTAATTATAATTAACTTTTCACACCACCTGCTCGACAATGCCTTATTATATATCATGCAAACCTCTCTCAAAGTAAGTCATTATAGCCCTTGGCTTTCGCCGGGCAGTAATGTTGATTCTCACTTCTCGTAGTTCTTATTGGTATGCACTTAAAGTCTAATTTCAAAATCGCACGGCGTGCAGGCTGGCGTGCAGCACCTGCACGCTGGTCTCGGCGCTCAGCCCGCACTGCTGCTGCTGCTGGTGCTCAACGTGCTCAGCCCCGCGGGCAGGCGCCGCGCCGCGCCTCATTTATTTGTAACTCGGCGGCCGAACGAAAACAAAGTCAAATACTTAAACAAAAGCCGCGAGAGTTTCAATACGCTGCAATTTTAAGTATCAAAACTGCAAAAGAAGATAAAACATTAAGAAAATATCGAGTGACGAAAGTGATTTGACTCCTGATTCCATTAAATTAGACGCCTTAGGACCACTTGCACAGTTCAGGGTAAAATAATTAAACTTGTTAACCCTGGGTTAGCAGTTAACTCGCTCGAAGTCAAGTAGCTAACCCAGGTCTGCGCAAGCCGGCCTTAGAAATTGTTAATAATGTACTCCCAGGGAAGTCGAAGGAAAAATACTTAAAAGCTTACAAAGATTTCGACAAATGGAAAACTGCGAAAGGCGCAAAGTCAGTGTTAGAATCAGTGCTTCTGGGTCTATTTCGAGTCTTTTTCTAGTAGCCTTGGTTTTTATTGTCTCGCAAAAGGTGAGAAAAGAAGAGTATACTCCTCGGGGATAAAACTGATTTTGCCTTGGGCGCGCTTAAATCCTTCACTGCTCTCAGGACTCCATCTTAATTCCCTCGCTTCGCTCGGGAATCAACTAAAAACCCCCTCGCTACGCTCGGGAGTTAAATCTGGAGTCCCTCGATACGCTCAGGATTCAATATCGCGCCCGTGACATAATGCAGTGCTTTATCCCCTTGGTGTACAATCTACTATAAAAGTGCTATTTTAAAAGTACCTACTATGTTCTGTTTTATTAAAATAATTGCTGAAATATTTATCGATAGTCGATAAAACATATAGTCAATGCCTTTGATGTTTGATTTTAGCTGTGAGAAATTCCGCTCCTTGGTAATAAAATTAACCAAAACGCATTTCTTAATTTTGAGATTGTTTTTATTTAATCAATGATCACACTACCGTTCATCGTTTTAGTTATATTATAACTAGGTAACAAAAAACATTGAAATATGTTAATGATAAAATTATTACAGGAAGCTTGTGCACACATGTCACTAAATTAGACTGGGAACGGGTGGTAAACAGTACCTACCGTGCGACAAATATGGGAACACTTAGAGCGCGCGCAGACAGAGAGCGGCCTGGAGTTCCGCGTTCCGAGTTCCGAGTTCTGCGTTCTTTCGAATGTACTGAGTCCCTTACGATAACGCACACAGCAGGCAGTCGGAACTCTTGAGCGGTCAATACACAGAACTCTGAACGCGGAACTCGGAACTCCAGACCGCTCTCTGTCTGCGCGCGCTCTTAATGAAACTGTTATAAACGTATACAATCATCATCATCATCATTAATTTAAGAGCTTAGCTCTTGTCGGTAAAACTATTTTGGAAGGGCGAATTGACCGAGACGATCCTTTATAGATCAAGCCAATGAAAAAGTCAATGTCATGTCGTATCAGGAGCTGAAAACGCTGGCAGAGAACCGAACAGAGTGGCGATTACTCCACCGACAAGAGCTAAGCTCTTAAACGTATAGAATATTTTACAAAAAATCATAATAGGGATGTTTCCTAGGTAAAAAAATAATAATTCTTATTAGTCCGTATTTTACATTATCAAAAAATATTAGACACGTAATTTTTCTTTTGACAATTAAACAAAAAATGACGAAGATATGGCGCGTTGAACTTCCGCGTGACGAGGCGTGACGTCACTTGTTCCTAAAACGCTCATACAAAGTGTAGGAACAAGTGACGTCACGCGAAACTTCAACGCGCCATATCTTCGTAATTTTTTGTTTAATTGACAAAATAAAAAATACGTGTCCAATATTTTTTGATAATCTAAAAGACTGACTAGTTAGGAAAGTAGCCTATTAACGTAGCAGATGATAGCAGTGACTAGTGTTCTTCAAGGAGTAATTTTGATATAAATGAAACTAACTTGCCTATCGAAAAGTGTTCATAGCTATTTTTTTTTGTTTTATTGTGAGTGCCTTTAGCCATCTTCCAGCTCCATCATCAGACCCTGGTTACCATCTGGGATCAAAGTACTCGTCAAGACGAATCAAACGAGTCCAAACTTGATGGTGAACACTTTTCGATAGGCAAGTTATCATAGGCATATTTGTTTATAAATAATATTTGATAAAAAATATGTCTCATCGAGTTAACAGATCGGTGAAGGTCGATCTTCCACGTCTCCTCTACTATTAGCGTCGATAAACGGTGTAAGTCACTATTTCTGCCTTTGCATGTTGACCGTGACTAGGTATACCTACATTCCTCGTATCTGCATTACTTAGTCCTCAAAGTCCCGATCGATATGTCGGCCTTGATATAATATTCACAATAGACTAGATATAACCTGTGCTAGTTGACAAACGCTCGAAATAACTCTGTAGTTTACTAGATAAGTTAGTACACCTAGGTGCATCAACTATACTTTAGGTAAAATATAGTCATATTTTCAAATAAATTTTCAATAAAGTATAATTTGGAGTTTGGCGAAGTTAACTTTATATTAATAATTATCTTTTCCACTACTTTTCTTTATTCACATACGAACAATCTCAAGAAAGTGTCCCACGGAAATGTGTCTGTCGAGCATACTCAGTTGGGTCTCCCGTACCAGTGCATAATGTGTACTTTTAGTATACTTTGTTCACCCAATAGGTGCTTCAAGTAGGTATGCTAAAAGTACACATTATGCACCCTTGCACAGCCACAAGTGCATAATGTGTACTTTTAGTATACTTTTTCACCCAACAGGTGAACAAAGTCCATACAATGCACTAAAGGTTAACTTAGTGCACCTGAACTCTCGTGAGTGCACCAAGTACACTTTAAGTAAACGTGATACACCCATTGGGTGCTGCACAGTGGGTATTAAGTGTACTTATAATTTACTTATTTCACTTAGGTGAATCAAACCAGGTGCATCTAGTAAACTACAGGGATACGAGCTCATTGTGAAAAAATATATCGGATCAAGGTTTTGAAGTATGATTGATTATTTTATAGAATAATCGTGACATAAGTGGGCCACACATATTTTTTTATTCGCGTCTCTCCTGTGGACATGGCGAAAGTTAAGGGTCTACAGCCAATATCTTTTTGACAAATCTACATCGGCATGTGGGACGTCTGGTCTACTTTGGGCCTATTTAAATCTTAAGTTTGCTGATTCGGAGTCGCTAATTTTCATTCCACAGGGGAGACGACTTTAGTTTCTGTAGATACGCTGTGTATGACCCAGATACTTTAAAGTCCTTTTTAAAAGCTTTGGAATTTAATAGCAGGGTATTATTTTGGTAGTGGCGTGGGTTGGGTTAAAGGAAACTAAATTTAGTTTTGATTTAATATGTATTTGATAAATGCGATTACATAATTTTGGATAACATAGTTTTTAAAATCTATTTTATAACTGTACGTATACATTGAGATCAATTCTACTTGACTTACAGTAAGTATTAGATAAAATTTAGGTATGTCAATAAATTTATTTATGCATTAACATTTAAACGTTTACTGATGCTATACGGATATTTGAAGAGGGACAGAAGTAGAGTAAAAATACTTACCATGCAGGAAAAGTACCTAACCGGCCGATTCCGATTTGATTTATTTTAATATATGTTAGAGAGTAGTCTAAAATCACTTTTCAGTACTTTAGAGGACAATTTTCCCAAATATGTTGAGATTGGGCAGCTAAAAAAAACATCATCATCATCAGCCTATGCTCGTCCACTACTGGACATAGGCTTCTCACATGGCACGCCACTGAGCACGATCGGTCACTCTCATCCAGCTCTTGCCAGCCGCTTTGCGAAGATCATCGCTTCACCGAGTCTGAGGACGTCCTACGCTACGTTTGCCGATCCGTGGTCTCCACTCAAGAACTCGTCTACCCCAACGGTTATCGGTTCTTCGGGTTATATGGCCGGCCCATTGCCACTTCAGCGTGTTAATGCGGTGAGCTATGTCGATAACTTTGGTTCTCTGTCGGATCACTTCGTCACGAATTCGATCTTTCAGAGAAACTCCGAGCATAGCCCTTTCCATAGCACGTTGAGGAACTTTAAATTTGTGGACCAGCCCTACCGCGAGTGTCCATGTTTCGGCACCGTATGTCATGACGGGTAAGACGCACTGATTGAAGACTTTCGTCTTTAGGCTCCGTGGTATTGGCGATGTGAAGACTCGACGCAGTTTCCCATACGCTGTCCGGCCCAGCTGTGTTCTTTTGTTGGCCTCTTTTTCGAAGTTGTTTGTACCTAACTGCATAGTTTGCCAGAGGTAAACATACTCCTTAACAATCTCGAGAATACTGCCTTGAACTGCAATTGGTTCCGGACTTACAAGTTCATTAAACATAACCTTGGTTCTATCCAGGTTGATCCGAAGACCAACGCATTGAGAAGAATCAGCTAGGCCATTCGGCATAATGTTGCAAATCTTGCAGCGTTTCCGCCACGATGACGATATCATCTGCGTAAGTGTGAGAGGTACTCGCCATTTCATTTATGTTAATGCCGCGCCCCTTCCAGTCCAGCGTCTGGAACATATCCTCTAATGCATTTGTGTACAATGTGCGGGATTGGCACTCCACTCGGTACTTTGGAGGACAATTTGTCCAAATATTATGTTGAGATTGGGCAGCTAAAAAAAATAGGTGTTTGTTATTTTAGACTACTCTCTAACATATATAATGTAAAAAAATACAAATCAGAGCCTGACAGTTGGGTACCTTTCTTTGTTAGTTAATTATACTTATTTTAAAAAAATGGCTAAAAATTGTTTACCGTCAGATTTCGCAACTATACTCTTTCAGGTCGTTGACCTGGGAAGGTATAATTGTTACATCTGACTATAATAAGTTATATTTATCACTAAAATATTTAGAATCTTTTACGCCCTATAATATAGCTGATCTATTACTTAATAGCTATTGCTAAAAAGGTCTTTCGTTTTTCAAAAAAAAACTCACTACTTTTAGAAAGCTAGTATCTTCTGTCAATTATGTAGTTTAAACTGAATCCTGACGGGCACCATTTAAAGTTCATTTATTAAGATTAAAGATTTAGAGATACGAGTTTTTCAAAACAGTGGCGAAACGTTGTTTCAGAAGCCGCTTTGAAGGAAAAAATGTAGTCGTTAAACGCTTTAGTCCCGTTTCGTAACTGCCTACAGCCACAGCATGCGTTAGTGGGTGGTTAGTGATTACGAAATTTTGGTTACCAAATCGGATTAAAGGCGTTAAAATTGTTTTTGGTTAAATTGTTCATCGTTTCTTACGCATATCCAATGTTATTTGGAACGTATAGTCGTGAGTTATGGTTATGATAGTTGCAATAGATGGCACCATACGCGACCACTATTGGCGTATGCAAGGGACTAAATTTTCGGATGAGTGGGCTGGGAGCGACGTGCTGCAGTTAGTAGCATACTTGGAATGTATAGCCAAACAATTTTTCGCTAAAAGGACATTGATTTTGCTGAGCAAGTGTTCTGCTTCCAAAAACAAGTACCTTTAAACACTTAATTACGAAGCATATTTTTTTTCATCAAGTCGCCCTGAGGCATAAGAACTTCTACAAACTGAAGGCGCACGGAAAAGAATTTTTTTACGAAAATTTTACTAAAGAAGTATACTACTAAAGAAATTAAAGAAGTTTTTCACAAACAAGAAAGTAACACTTTAATATTACCAATTCTTTGTATATTTATTTATTAACTATCCTTTACCCGATGTTTCGTTCGTGTTTACTATTAGATCTGACATCCAGCTTCGTATCTCCATGCCAAGTATCAGCTCAATTAAAATCCGGATTTTCCCAAATTTTCCCGATAGAACACTTCGAAAATTACATCGTTGTTTTCAGGTATGTCCCACCCGTGATAATTTAATGTTTCTAGACCAGCGATTCCAAAAAGGTAGTTCGTGGAACCCTGTGGTTCCGTAGAAGGGTCAAGGGTTCCGCGGTTTGTACGAGAGATAAATGAAACGTTCGCGAAATAGACTCATACTAGTCGAAACAAAGAGATCGCGGAAAAACGCGAATGCTCGAAATTAATGCACGGAAACACGATTTCACGGGAGCCGTCTAACAAATCCTAGCAGATATATATTTATTTATTCAAACTAGAAGGTAAATCAATACTTCAGTTACCGAAATAGCTAGGGTTCCGCCAAAAAAGTATGATCAATTAGGGTCCCATGGCTTAATAAAATTGAGGGCCTCTACTCTAGACATAGTGGTAAAGATTTTGGAATTTTACAACGACCCTTACAAGGACCCTGTGGTAATATCGGGATAAAAAAGCCAATATGTTATTCCAGACGTGCAACTATACAGGGTGTAATCGTTAAGTGTGCACAGCCGATTATTCCGTTACTATTAAAGATATCAAAAAACTTTAAAGTTATATCGAAAGTACGCTACCTAATGAGTAAAATTACATCAACAACTTGTTAAAAATATGACGAGAAATACCTAACTTTTTGGCATTAAACACTCCCATACTAAGAAATAAATAATATTGATTTAATTCACTTAAAAGATAGTTTTATTACTTTGTTAGGTTAATAACAGTTTCCTTAAATATCAGTAAGCTTATAAAATAACCTTTAAAAATAAGGAAACTGAAAAACGGTATGTCTACAGTGTCTACAGGGTGTAATCGCTATGCGTGCACAGACGACTCTTCCGTAACTAATACAGATTACAATATATCAAAAAACTTTAAACTGATTTAGAATGTACGTTAGCAAATGAGTTAAATAACACCAATAACGTGTTAAAAACCAAAATTGTGGAATTAAACACTCCCATACATTCCATCGTCACCATTTCAGCCGAAAGACGTCCACTGCTGAACATAGACTTCCCCCAAGGTTCGCTAAACAGATCGGGCCCATACATTTAGTACGAGATTATTAGGAAGGTTACCTCGTAATAGGAAGGTTTTATAAAGCCTTGGGGGAGGTCTATGTTCAGCAGTGGACATCTTTCTTCTGAAATGATGACGATGAAATGTATGGGAGTGTTTAATTCCACAATTTTGGTTTTTAACAAGTTAATGGTGTTATTTTACTCATTAGGTAACGTTTTTTGATATCTGTAATCTGTATTAGTTACGGAAGAATCGTCTGTGAACGCATAGGATTACACCCTGTAGACATACCGTTTTTACCCAAATCCGTTTTACCGTGGAGTTACTAATATATAAATACACACGTACTAATCAATTTTCCTATTTATAATATTATAAATATGCTATGTTCTATTCTGAAAATGGAATATAAACCTAACAATTATAATAGTCTAAGATTTGAACGTACATCGACCTTTACCGGGCTGATAATAGAATTAAATATATTTTATAATAAATTTAGTATATTTGAAAATATATTAATGGACTGGACAGACTAATGACCTGGTCAAATTAAACCAGAAAATAAGAGTGAAGATTCATTAATTAACATCAAGCTGAAAATGGGCAAAATTGTTCAATACATAATTAAAAATAACAAAAACTCCCCATTGTTCCGGCATGTGGAAAAAAAAATATTCAAGGTAAAAGGTAAAAAAAATGGGTTTTTCGCAATTTTCACCGAAACGGTAAGTTTTATCATAAAATGACCTCAGACAAAATTGTAGATCATAAAATTATCTATAAAAAAGGTATTAATACTTTTTTTCCTAAAAGCCACCGTTTCTGAGATATAACGATTCAAAAAGTTGTAATCGTCATTTTCATTCTATTATCAGTTTAACAATCTAACAGAGGTTTTTGGGGCAACTACAAACGGACTGCAGTCTAAATGCAACTGTCGACTGCCCGTACAAAATCAAAGCTAGCGTGCAGTTTGCCTGCTGCCTTGCCTCGAAAACGTACGAGAATTCGGCAGCTGCATTGCAGCCCGTCTTAACGACATTTAGGTACTTAAAATTTTTTACCATTCAATTTGAACTAAGTGATTACGATTACCATTTATTCTTATAACATTTAAAATTTAAAATATTTAGGTACATTTATGGAAAATGAGCGAGTCAGGAGAAAAACACGATGTCGAAATCATCACCGATCATACCCGTTGTTTTCGAACTATATCAGCATTATGTTATAATTGGTCATCGCTAGACCCGCTCAGATTTTTAAATCTTACACTAATTTTATCATATATAGCCTCGGCATAATAAACCTTTTCTCCACCTCTGATTAACTAGAAGCAAGATTACTTTAATTTATAGTACCTACTATTTATTATTTATTTTTAATTAATGAGGTCGAGAAAAGGCAGGGCTCAATATGCACCGAGACTAGATGCGATATTTTTCTAAAACATTTTTATACTATGTAGATAAATTATCAGCTACTTTAGTATATGTTTTATTTTAAGTAGCTAGTTAATATTGAATATAATTCTAATACCTAACAAATTTTTTCTACTAACACGTATAAATACTCGATAAATGCGGTTATATGTGGTACACAAATTCCTATTACATATACTATTATTTTTAATAAGTTTTGAAATCTAGGAGACTATTGTGACATATATATGTAATGCCGTCTGTGTTTAAGAACACGATTAACAGAGACAAAAAATAAAGGGGTTATCTGAAACATTTATTTCAGACGATTTGGAAACAAAACATTTCAAAAAAATACAATTATAAAGATGGCAATGAAATGAGTATGAGTAAGAAATAAATACAAATAAATGTGATGAACAAGATGGTACAGGCCACGTCGAGTAATGAATAGTGGCCTCCAAATCAATGAATACAATAACAAAATGAAGTAAAGCTTATTGGTATAATATACAGTCGGTCAAATAATATGGTCTTCCACCTTACGGCTCTTAATTTAGAGAATAAGTAAGAACATTTATGTGACCCAATCACCTATTTATAAACTTATATCATTTTGTGATTTTTTTGTTGTAAATGTTGTTGTTGTAAGTGTTTGTTGTGAATAAAGTTTGGATCTACCTACGGCTGAAGGCGACACAGGGAAGCTTAAAGTTCCGTCTTACAAACTGGCTAAAACCAAAAAGTCGTTTCTGGGAAATGCAACGTTTTCATAATTAAATTCCGAAAACAATAACCGACCAAATGGATACAAAATTCAAATCCATTGTTAAGAAAACATCAATATCTAAGGCGTACTATAAAATTAATGACTATATCATGGACGTGGATGTTTGGAAATAATTACAATCCGCATTGGCGATCTCTAGTCTCAAATAGCGTATCTACTGTGTTAAACAAAATAGTTGTATTAAATACTTTAGATGTATGTAATTTAATACCAATATATATCTGATTGAAAAAAATATACCTTGTTGAGTTTCTTGCCGGATTTTTGTCAACAGGGTTTTACCGAACCGGTGGTAGATTCTTCGACGTTCATAGGAGCATCAATTGATGACTTAATTGAATAAAGAATTTTGACTGTTGTGTGGGTTTGATGTGTGTTTTGAATAAGTTTGAAATTAATTTGTATGTCATGATACAAAGAGGTAAATTTTTCCTTGCAATGATTATGATGATGGTGACAGTCACAATTGATTTCATTCAGAAAAAATTTTAAATAAAAAATATAACCTCCTTCAAAAAACATCCAAAAAACTATGAAATAATAATTGAACCAAACCGACCACAATAAGCATGAAAATATCTTTCTTCTAATCTGTTCGAAGTCGGTGCCTCAGCTCGAGCCAGCAGGAGTGGACCTAGTAATCTAACTTACCTACATACCTACTATCTATAGGGCTTCTACACTCCTGCTGGCTCGTGCTGAGGCACCGACTTCGAACAGATTAGAAGAAAGATATTTTCATGCTTATTGTGGTCGGTTTGGTTCAATTATTATTTCATAGTTTTTTGGATGTTTTTTGAAGGAGGTTATATTTTTTATTTAAAATTTTTATTTTTTGCTTTTTAGTTATTTCTGTTAAAATATATGCGTAGGATAAAATCATCAGTTTGACTTCGAAATAAGTTTATGTTGAAAATTCTATTTTTAATGCTCGACGGGGTTGCGTCGTTTTATTACAGAGTTCCATGATACTTTCTGAATGCAAATGCTCGACTTGTCACCGAAAATACTAAAGTCGCTATACTTTTTTCTTGAATTTTTGAGGAGTTTCTTCAATTCCTCATGGATCCCATCATCAGAACTGGATTCTGGTAAAAACGGGACCAACCTTGAAGCCTGTGCTTTCACACAACGAAAAAATCTTCCAAATCGGATCATAAATGACGGAGTTCTGAGGTAACACACGTTAAAAAAAAAAAAGAACATACAATCGAATTGAGAACCTCCTCCTTTTTTTGAAGTCGGTTAAAAATCAACCTTGGCGATATTTAGATCCCACAGAAACTTTTTCCAAAACTGGTAGACCATTTTCTTGGCCAACCGCGTAGGTGTACCATAAGTTCAAGTTACTTTGGCCCTGAAGGGCAGCATTAGCCCTAAAGTGTAACTTTGGCCATCGAAATAACTTGGGCCAGGTTTTATTAAAGTTAGCTTATGGCCGTGGTTGGCTCTAGGTGAGGTTTTAATGTTATTAAGGTCTTTTTTAATAGGCCATAGTTGTCCATAGGGTAAAGTAGTAGTGTTGGGTAAAGTTGGGTGGGTAGTTAGATTTGAGTAGGTATTTATTTGTAATTAAAAAACCTTATTGTTTATTAAAAAAACCGATTCATCAGCTTCGTTATAGAACACAATAAAAATATTTTTAATAGTTCACGCCCGATACTTTGTTCATCTTTTTATATGAAAAAATAAAACATATTTTATTATATTCTACACACATACATTTTTCTACTATATGAAAAAATATATATTTTTCTCTATGAATATAAAACGTCAAAAAATTGAATTAACTGGAAAATGGTATATAATTATGTTCGTCATTAATAAAAATATGGATTTATATTGTTTTAAAATTCAATTGAGTTGTACTTCGTATTTTGTTTGTTTATCAAACAATTGCGTTACTTTTAATTGCACCGTTTTATTACTTAAAAAACACTTGTAATCTTTTATATTCTGTGTTTTTAAACTTCTCTAGAAATAACAATCTTATATTTTTTGAATTTCCAACTTCAATATAATTATTTTAGCTTTTTGATTTTATCTACCACAGACATTTTTTGGTTGTTCGTATTTATGTATAAAAATAAATCGTACCTAGATATCTATGTTATTTTAAAGAGGGATCTCTTTCAGATAAATTTTGAGTAGTTGAAAATGTGAAATAGAGATATGAAATGAAAAGTTACCAATGAACAATTTTACATTTTATTAGTTCAATTCAGTCTTATAAAGAACAAAAAAAATATAATTTATTCTTCCTGTTTAAAACTTCCAAAAGTTGGTATGAGCAATCTCTTCGAGATAATCAGTCGCGATAAGACTGCCTGTTGTTTAATTATACTCTTTACCTTACTTTAAATATTGTATTCTGTATTTATTGATAAAATAATGTATTCCAGTACCAGTAGTCGTTAAATGAGAAGTCCCTATGACAGCTCAAAAATGCCACGAGAATTTCGGACTCTGAGATTAAATTTTGAGAAAATCTTCATTTCAAATTTTAATTTTATTTTGTTAGTATGTCAACCGTGCTAAGCATATGAACAAAAACTATTTTCTAATCATTAAAATTAAAATGTTTACTTAATATTTAATCATAATAATTTTTTGACATGGCGATCTGTATGTTCCTATGTAAGTAATTTTGTTAACTTATTTATTTAATTATTTTTGTGTGTACTTCTTCTTTGTGTTTATATGTTATTATGACCCCTGGGGGTTGGTCGAAATAAACCGAATTGAATTGAAATACAACTTCTTTGCCGACGGTACAAGTCATCAAAGCTCTGACAAAGTAAGGACAAAGTCAATCGGACCTTTCGAGTACGTAAATATCGAGTTGCAATATTATTTGTAACCTAAAAGTTTAAATGATAAATGTATTTTCACCTCAGCACCTCAAACAGGCAGGTTTTGCTACTAAAAAACAGTGAGCAAAATCCGATTTTGCTCACTGCGTGAGACAAAGTAGCTTTTCAATTATTTTTTTTAAAAGTCAAAGACCATGATGGGTCTGCTTACTGAATTCGAAAGATTTGAACTTCAGTTTGATCTGTCACTTTCATTTCGATACGAAAAGAGCGAGAGATAAGATCAAATCGATTCGAATTTCGATTTCAAATTCTATCCTAGTAGACCTAAAAATAAACGAACGATTGAACGTTCGGATACTCATAATAAGTTCTTAACCTTAAAATTGTAATTCGTCTGTTAAGGTTTTACTTAAATTAAATTATTGTAGGTACTTTTTTAATAATTGGATTATATTTTTATATAATCAAATTAATAGTAAAAATGTTGTTGAAAACAAAGTTTAAACATGTATCTATATAATTATTAATAATTTTAACAATCTTGAACATCGTTGTAAATACAGCGGATGCAGCATCGGAACGCAGCGAGTGTAGTATCGGAACGCATCTTTAAAAAAATAGCGGGATTCAAATTTTAATTATTTTCTTCTGTTTCTCTAGCTACAGAGTTCGATATCTATGAGTTTGGTACACGATCAGAGGCAATTTGGAAATTATTAGAATAGTAATAAGTACTTATTTAATACATTTTTGAATATGATATGAGTGAATTGAGTGAGTCCAGTGACGAAGTCAACAATTGAACACCAGACGAATTAATGGAGTAATACATAATGCAGAGTAAGTTTCTTACTTGAAAAGTCTCGCGAAAAATATTTAAAAGCTTATGATATTTTTAAACAATGCAACACTTTTTCAGAGACTGTACCTATTGTTATATATAATATGAAGTATTATTATAAAGACAAAAAGACGACGTTCATATACCTTTAATAATTTATTATGTTCTCGCTGCTGAGGTGAAAAGTTGTATGTGTCACACGAGACCAAAGTTTTTTTGCATCTCGTGTATTTGAATCACTCGCGCACTCAGGATTCTAACTTAGAATCACTCGCTAAACGCTCGTGATTCAATTATAGAATCCTTCGCTAACTCGTGATTCAAAATCAGCACTCGCAGTAAAAAACAACTTTGTTCTCTTGTTGCACAAATAACTATAAATAAAAAAGTCTAAAATATTAAAAAAAAATAAGAAAACCTTAAAAACATTCAGTGATTATCTTGTCGCCCCACACTAGGCTATGCCTGTTACGTGGTGGCCTGATTCGGTTTTACAATAATAATAATTGACAATAGGGAAAATTACAATAACTATACGAGTATCAGCTGGTTACATAAAGCCACAGTTAAGTTTTTTTCCGCGCTAACGTCTAAATTGCAGCGCCTCTGGGGGCGCATGTCGGCGACAAACTTTTGTCATTTGAAATTAACACGAACGCGTTCTAGGGGTTTGTTGGGATAGTTATCGAATCGCAGGATTGTTGTTTCGTCGAACTTTTGTTTCGTGGAATACTTGTTTCGTCGATTTTTTTTAGTTACAGAAAATCAAGTAAAACTATGGAAATATGGAATACAATAATCTGACTAATCGGGACTTAAAAGATTAATTATACAATGAAGGCTGAAGAAGAAGCCGTTGTCTTACATGTTATTATCTTCTCGAGCTTTCAAGAAGTAGGTGATGAGATCAATGGGGAGTGGGAAAACAATAGTTGAGTTTTTTTCGGCCGAGATCGTGTTCAGCGTCTGAAAAGAATTGGAATTTTTGAAACAAAAATATCAACAAAGGTGGACTAATAGAGATCACTAAAAAGGGCTTAGTTCGCTTTTGTACATGTATCTCAACGCTGTGTCAATAATGTTATTCTTACCCTTATTTTTATACAGTAAGAACTTACATACCTACATACATACTTACATAAATAGTTATTTGTTAAGCAAGGCTGGAATTTATTGTTTGGAGCGAGTGCTTAAATTGAAACCCGAACAAGCGAAGAATCCCAGTCAAGATTGAACCACGAGCGAAGCGAGTGCTTCAAAAGAAGAATCCTGAACATAGCTGAGGGTTTCAAAGCACTTGATTCTAAAAAACTTTATTGTTGAAACACAATTTTTCACCTCACTACATAAAAATAGTAAAAAATAAAATAGCAGACGAAAGAAAATAAATTGAACACATCGCTGGTTAAGTAGAATAGCAAAGCAAATAAAAAAAATTTGCAAAAGTTCCATCATAAAATATTATTTAAAATGCGATTTTTGCAATATTATATTTTGAAATATTTTTTATTTGTGTCATTTTTGAGTTCAAGCGAGGACTTATAAACTAAGTAGTATGCCTTCACGTAGTGATGCACACTACTTTCTTTTCCTAATCTAAAAAAATGTTGCTAAAATATTTTATGGTGGAAGTTCATTGTCAAGTTCAAATTCCAAAAACCTTTTCCACGCTAGCGGAGAACATGCGCTTTTCCATGCTGATTTCAAAGGAGATAGAAAGCTATTTCGAGGTAGTGAGGTGAAACTTTTTTTTCAGTAATATTTCGAAAAAAAAAAAATTTTTTATCTATTTTTGCACCCATCCATAGTTCATATATATGTGCAAAATTTCATCGAAATCCGTGCGCAGGTGTTAAAGCGTGATTGAATAACAACAATTGAACATCAAACACAAAGATTTAAGAGGGATTTTCATAAAACGAGTCAAATAATCCAAAATAGCCATAGATTGCAGGGCTACCGAACTATTTCTTTATCAAAAGGCAAATGTAAAAAATAAGCCATAATCAAGGGGCGGAATTTTCATAGAAAAAATTAAATGTCAAGAGGGTTTTATCGACTTTCGATGGTTATTTGTCACTTAGCACGTCACGACATGACATGACCAATGATTTTCTTCGCAGGTGTATGTTTTTTCCTCACGATGTTTTCCTTCACCGTCAACACATCACAACAACAACATCAACAACAATGATCAATGATGATGATGATGATGATGTCATGTGTATCATGTCGTGTTGTGCTAAGTGACAAATAACCACCGATAGTCGATAAATCAATATTAGATATTATAGATAGATATTACGGGACAATCTTACACAAATCGACCTAGTCCCAAACTAAGCAAAGCTTGTACTATGGGTACTAGACGACGATAAACATACTTATATAGACAAATGAATACTTAAATACATAGAAAACATCCATAACTCAGGAACAAATATTCGTGCTCATCACACAAATAAATGCCCTTACCGGGATTTGAACCCAGGACCTCTTGCTTCGTAGGCAGGGTCACTACCAACTAGGTTAAGGCGGTCGTTAAAATATATCAATCCCTCTTAATAAAAATTCCGCCCCTTGCCATAATATACACCGATAGATTTAAAACATAAATTCCTCAGGTTACTCCAAGTCAAAAATGTAGTATAAAATCAGTTTGATTTGAATTTGCACATCTTACTGATTACACGTTGCCACTCTACAACCTTAAAAAGTTTTTTTTTGTATCAGATAACACCATAACAAATTTAGCATACGATGCCAACTCGTTCTAAATTGTTACCATGAAATTGGAATTTATTAATATTTTTTTTAAAAAAAAGAAGGGAATTTAATTTTATTACCGATTGGACCCCAGGTTTATATTTTTTTTACTTCTGAGGCGGTCAGAAATTTGTCTTTTGACTCTGGCGCATATGCCATATCCACGGTGTATTAATGTGTTGGATTATTCAAAGCTCGCAAAGTATTGCTACTTAGTTTATTTAAAACGTAACCCGAAAATCTTGGTTTTACATTTCTAACATTATTAAATACGATTTTAAGCACTAGTACTACAGATGGAAATGATGTATAGCAAAGTACAAATATATATGTATGTATAAATATATACAGCAAATGATAATGTATATTATATGCACAGTAAGTGATATCAAGGATGATATAGACTGGATTGGCAGTCGCCATAGTACGGATCGGCCGCGGTTTTTGTAGTTCGATTAATAAATCTAGATGGCGCTGAAATATAGCCAGAGGCTTTGAAGGCAAAACAATAAGACTACAGATATTTAATATCACTGCAAATGTATTATTATGCAATATTTTTGAAAAATAATACATGTGTAGTCTTATTGTTTTGCCATCAAAGCCTCTGGCTATATTTCAGCGCCATCTAGATTTAATAATCGAACTACAAAAACCGCGGCCGATCCGTTCTGTGGCGACTGCCAATCCAGTCTGTGATATTGATATGATAATGGATCGTTTACCGTCATATTAAAGTTAAACAGCCACACCGTTTTCTATTTTTTAACTCAAAAGGATAAAATTTAAGCTTAATTTTCTACAAGAATGGTCACCTTACAACAGCTAATTGGTAAAGATAAAGGTATTTCAGCTGTTACGATAGTATTTTTTTCATTATGTTGAAAGTCAATTGTTAAATTTGTCAATGGCAATGTGTATTTTTAATTGTAGAGTTGACCATTGACACAGAAACAGATTCAAGCAAATCTTTCCCTTTAATTCTTAGTTCATGACCGACTTGTTCCCAGATCTCAAACATTGTTACAGTCCGAGTTAAAGGAAATAAACGAACTATAAGACCAAACTCGTCTTCAGTTTAACACCTTTCGGTACACTTCGAACATCAATCAATATATGGAAAGATTTGTCAGCTATAATAAAAAAATCTTAAAAACATTAACAGGGTCCCTTTTGCCTCTCATTTCAAATAAACTAAACCACCACCTCGTATCCTATATGTAGATTGAAAATGTAGGCTTGTTCTTCTTGGCACTAGTTATACTATTAGGTGCTATCACCTTATTCTTCGTACAATACCGGCTAATGTACCAAGAAACCTTCGATCTTTGCACAGCATCACTTACGTTGCCGGTTACGTACAAGGAAGTAAATATTCTTCCTGCGTGGCCCGGTTCTGTACAAATAAATTACTGTTCCTGCTACAAAACCAAGCAGTTTCTTGGAGGAGGTTCTGGCTACAGTCTCTTCTCTGCCATCCGTGAGAGCTGTGACTAACAAAGTTGATACCGCATGGGATAAGACTCGACGACACCCACAATGGCTCATCGCAGCGCTTCAGTATTTCCCACGCGGAGCACTGGATTTTTAGGATCTTAAATATTGGTAAGGATGGAAGTATCAAGAAGAAAGTCCATGGTGAGTTTCACAGTTTAGTACGGGTCTCGGTGGTGCACAAATGAGTATGAAATGAACCCGTAAGTGCTGATGTCAGTAGCTAAATTGTGTTTGTCTCGGTACGGTTGCTGTCATGATAATGGCACGGTGTAATAGGCTATATGACCTTGAGTCCTGTGGTATGGGTTGAAAATAACGTGGTAGATGGGTATCTGATGAAACTCATGACAGTTGATACTTTGCACGAATTTGACAACATCATGGACGATGCAGCTCCATCATAGGTAGCATGCTTCATGCCACCAAAATAGGTCCTTTGGGAGACCACACCAAGCTTACCACATCCTAAAACCAGGCAGGACCCAAGGCTTTCTGCCATGCCTTAGCTTCGCAGTGGCAAGAAAATTAAACATTGTTGTTATACTTACTCGTACAGGCCTATTTAAATCTGAGCCTCTACCGCCGTGGGTAGCGGTAATATCCAAGCGATATTACGCTGGATATTTGGTATGGCATTTTGGGCCTGGCCACATGATCACGGTGCGGCGTCGTAAACGTGAAACGGCGCGGCACCTGAGCGCAGCAAGTTGCCGCATCGTGCAGATATACGTTGCCATGCCGTGCCGTGCAGATACACGGTTGCTGTGTCATCTTGACGGTGCGGTGCCGCGTCGCGTAAAATGCACGGCACCGCACCGCCCTGTGTATCACGGCGCGGCAACGTATATCTGCGCAGTGCGGCAACTTTTAAAGTTTACGACGCAGCAACGAGATCATGTGGCCAGGCCCTTTCGCAGCTGTCAAGAAAACCACGCACCAGAGTGATACGCGTGAGGTACGTAAAACGCGTGTTTGACAGATCTTGCGTCTCATTCCGCATATTTACGTATTTGAACGTTTTGAATGCTCGGGTCAGTCGTCATTATCCTCCCTCTACGAAAGGAGATGTCACCACAGTTTCTCTCAAGATAAATTCTACATTTGAGTTAATTTGGAGCGCCATATTCCTGAACAACGCAAGGTCAAATTTTGAACGTGATACATTTGTTTCTAGATCAGTTCAAGCTAGACAATATAATGGAAAACTCAACTGTTTAAAGCTGTCTGATAAATAAGAGGATGTTCATACTTTGTTGAAATTAAAACACATACTCAATGTACTCGTATGAGCACCTCAAATTATATAGGGTAATTCCAGGATAGATGCCCCAGTGGGATAGATGCCTCGATTTCAATTTCTATTAGTAGCAAGGCTGTGGTAACAAAATTCCACTAAATGATAGCAAGCCCCCTCCCTGCAAACCTCTGGGCCGCTGCTATCATGAGCAAGAGCGAACGCGTTTAGACCATGAGTGCCAAAACCTTCCGCGGCGAGACCTCGAAGAGCGTGAAGAATATATTCGTAAGTATTTGTTTTTGAATAACTTTAGACTGGCTTATAATTTGCGCTTTTAACTAACTCATTTGGTTACACTGATGTTTAGGCTGCATGGATTAGTATATTTTATAGTGATTTTATCATTACTTGATTTTTTATCGAAAAGGGCATATCCTCTGGGAAAGGCATAGTTGCCCCGTTTTCGATCGCTATAGATGCCCCTAAGGGCATCTATCCTCAACTTGTTTCAAAGAATTTTTATGTTGCAGAGGGTCAAAATGCCTCGTAAATATGAAAGAAAACAGGGCGTAGTCCCGCGAAACGTCGCCCCTGGTCTGAAGAAAGCTTGCTAACAGCCTTCGAGGAAATGAAGAAGGGAGAAAAATGAGTCAACGAAGAAGCCAGAACATGGAATACCGTCTAGAACACTAAGACGACGTTTTGCCAAAATTTACGAAAATCAATTGACCCTAGCTAGGTAGTTATGTAGGTACATGTTGATTGGTATTTAATAAAGTTTTTTCTGTATTTGCAAATAGAAGCAAAATCACATTTTATATGGAATTTATTGAACTTTTATAATTTGTTTCAGTAAAACATCCTAGTACGATTCTAAAATGAGAAGAGGCTCGTGGCTCATATTATTCAAACTTGGCGAATTTTCAATGAATATAAAAGATTGATAACTTTTATTTAACTTGTTTCATTTCAAAGGGCATCTATCCTGTAACTCATTTTTGCGACGAGTCGTCTATCCCCCTCGGTAGGCACCTATCCCATTTATAAGGGGTCAAAAAAAGTACGATTTACACAAAATCCATACGATTTATATTAAAACAAGTACAGTAAAATAACAGATTAAGGACCATAGTTATCATACGCATTGGACGCAATGCTATAATTTGTTAAGTTTTTGAATTATAAAGCTATTTCAAAAAGTGGGACATCTATCCTGGAATTACCCTAAGACTAAGGGTCTGTTTCACCACCCATTGATTAATTTTAACTGACGGATAAATGTGATGCCGTCTCCGTCTATTCGAACAAAACTAACAGAGACGGCATCACATTTATCCGTCAAATAAATTTAATCAATGGATGGTGAAACTGGGGGTTATTAAAACAATTGAGTCAATGCATTTACTAAACTAGGAACATTAATTTTATACAGCGTTTGAAATTTCACGAAACGAGGAGGAGAATCACGAAAAGGAAACGCTGTAATACACTGAATATAGACCAGATTGCCCGCTACCGGATCCAGTAGAAAATATTATACATGTATACAAAATATATACATACGAGGGCAGGTCCATAAGTTTCCGGCCTAACCAAAGAAAAGAAGTACTAACATATTATATTTACAAAACTTCTTTTATTTTTCGATATAGTCTTCCTCTATTTCAATTCAATCTGAAAAGTGCATTGAAATAGAGGGAGACTAGGTATATCGAAAAATAAAAGAAGTATTGTGAATATCATGAACTTCTTTTCTTCTTTTTTTATTTTTTTTATTTGTTAGGCCGGAAACTTTTTGACCTGCCCTCGTACATGTAGCTAGCGTAGTGCCCCGGCTTCGCACGGGTGTAGTTTTGGATAGAGTGAAAAATGTCGCCTTTGATTAAAGACATTCATATAGTGTGGGAGTGTGGGGTATTGTTGAATAGTTCCTTTTAAATACTTCAGGGATTGTGAAGACAATTTTTCAATACTTACATTAAGCTATTGGCTTAAAAATTTCGAAAAAATCATGATGCGAGTAAATGTATCAAATTAACCAGTAAACCTACCTATAACGGCTTAAGTTTTATCAAGTTTTATTTAGAATTATTAGTAGTTTAAGAGTAAATTGCAGCCTGACCTATAAAATATTACTTGTTTAATATGGACAGTATAATTAATCCATAGGTACATTATAAATGAGAAAGCGTTTGTTGTTTGTTTGTCCTTCTTTCACGTCGAAACTGAGCGACGGATGGGCTAATTGAAGGGCTAAAGAGTGACATAGGCTACTTTTTACCACGGGAAAATACGTTTTAATCTACGTCAGCGGGGGCGAAGCCGCGGGCATCAGCTAGTAGTCAAATTAATATGATATTCAAGGATTGTTTCGTAAGCTGCGGAATTTTATCCTGAGCACGTCCAACACGCTCTTGGCTGGTTTTCAGAGACCTGTGCGAAGTCGAGGCGGTTTGCTAGCAATAAAGGAATATGCTGCTCTAAGGCTTGATTTCCATCTACGCTGACGTCGGTCGAGCGTACCGTCGGTCGCGTATGACAAATGCGCGGCCATCAGCGTCGCTGTGCGGTGGCCCATAGAGTATTGTGTTTATTCGTACGCTCGACCGACGTCAGCGCAAGACCGGTCAGCTTCGCACTGAGGGCGCGATAGTGGCGTATAGCGCGTCAGCGCACCGACGCGCGCGCGCTGACGAGCGAGACCGACGCGCGCCATCAGCGGCGCGTAGCAATAAATCTGCCGCGGACGTCAGCGTCGCTGTGCGGTGGCCCATAGAGTATTGTGTTTATTCGTACGCTCGACCGACGTCAGTGACCGATGTTAGCGTAGGAGGAAATCAAGCCTAAGTGTAGCTAAATAATGAGTCTTCGCCCGCGCGGTACAGGGGTTGGGGGGTATGACGACAACGGGAACCGGGAGAGGTGCGGGCGGCGAGCGCACCTCTTGTGCCTGCCGTCTACCCCCGCACCTCTGTACCCCGCGGGCGAGGATTCTATTAAACGGTTTAGCCACAGAACAGAAAGTCGCGAGTTTGTGTACCAAGCGGTAGGTAATTATTATAAAGGACGCTGCTGAGACGTTACTTTTACTGCTCCTTTTTTCTGTACTGTGGTTTAGCTATAGTTTTACCTGTAAGTAGCGAAGCTGCAGTGCCGCGGGGCTGTCGCCGATGACCTCAGAGGCTTCGCGGAGCGCTCGGGAGGCCTTCTGTTCGCCTTCAGCTGCGATGACCTTGGCACGAGCTTCGCGAGCTGCCTCCGCTTCAGCAGCCATGGCACGCTGCAGTTGCACCGGCAGACGGACGTCCTTGCTGTGAGGTTTGCTTATTTAATTCAAGGTTCCAAGCGACGGGCGCCAGAGCAGGGGCAGGCCGAAACGGTGATGGCAGGATGACTTGGACCGTTCTGACTTTTGGGCGACTATGGTTTAAAATGAAAAGGCTCAGGCCTTAAATGTCCGTTTTCCTAAAATTTATCTTTCCCAAAATGTCTGCTTTTCCATAACTTTTATACAAAAGAAAGATGGGGGTCGATGTTGCTCCACGTCCGTAGGAAATACCTTAGATAACCCTACACGTGGCCCCCGCGTGGTGCTTAGAGCGCAACAACTTTGGCAGCTGCACTATCCTTCAGATCTCACAACCTTCTCTACTCTCATACGATAGATACGTTTAGGTATGTGTCAAGTGTTGTGGTGTTTTTAAGTGTACTTGATATGAGAAATGTTCATACGTAACATCTCAATATCTGAACATGGAAAACAGTCCGTTTAACCGGAGTAGCAGGACCGCCCGCTCCCCGCCGCCCGCGACCGTTCCCACGCCCCGCCCTGCAGCGCCGCAGCCTCACCAGGTAGACGAAGATAAGCCTGACCTTATTTCAACTCCAGAAATTCAACACTGGATGAAGACAATTGACGACTGCCTAAATGAGGTGTGCGCCATTACAGAAGCAGGAAAGTTGAACACTGAACAGAAATTACGCATCAGTAATTTATGCCGAAAAGTAGGACATGGCACATCTAAAATGGCAGTGGCGTACCAGTCCCTTAAGCAGAAAACCGTGCAAGCTTATTCATCTGTCGAGACCTTACAGGGAGACATTAGACTTTCGCAGCAGCTCCAAGACCTCAAGCTGTGTATTCAGGAGTCAGTAAAACCATCCACGACGGGGGCTTCCTTTGCAGACATGGTAAAGAAAAGTCCTACTAATTTCATACAGCCCGAACATGACAGTTCAGTGACCATTTATCCCAACGACAAATTAAAATCTAGCGATGAGAAGAAATCTCTTGTCCAGAAACTGATCAACCCCGAACAGATGAAACTGCACGTTAAAGGTTTGCGCAAGACTCGGAACGGTGGTGTCGTAATTAGCACAGATACAAAGGAGGATATTGAGAAACTGAAACAATCCGCCCAGATAAAAAACTCAGGCCTTACGATCGATGAAACGCAGAAACGTAGGCCTAGAATAGTAATTATAGGAGTGCCCACATCTATGTTGGAAATTGACGTTGTTTCCTGTTTGTACCACCAAAACTTAGCCGATAATCCTCAATGTGCTAGTTTCGATACGTTTTTGAACTCTATTAAGATGAGCCACAAGTCGGGAAAAAAGGATTCAGAAACTTGTAATCATGTCATAGAAGTTCCTGCAGCTATTCGTAAGGTCTTAATTACTAAAGACAAAGTCTTTATTAATTGGTCTTCCTGCCCTGTTAGAGATTTTACTTTGGTCACAAGATGTTATAAGTGTCAGCAATATGGTCATGCTGCCAAGTTTTGTCGGGAGTCAACCGTCACCTGCGGCCACTGTGGCGAGCTAGGCCACACCCTGAAAGAATGCCAAAAGAAGTCAGACGATCCAAAGTGCGCTACTTGCTTGCGTTTTAAAAAACCAAGCAACCATATCACAGGTAATTATGGCTGAAAAAAGATATATCAGTACAATAGATTACGAAGGCAACTATATAATAGTCACAATTTATATCTACGGGTATATCGTTTTTCTCGAGTGTATCAGTGTAATGTAGTAGTAATTTTAACTTCTTTTTGTTTTTTTGTTAATTTACAAGTATATAAAATAGACTTTGACCACATAGCTGACCTAATAACATGAATTGTATTGTAATTAACTACTTAAGTTAAGAACCGTGAGTTTTCTTAGTCAGCAACCTTCGCGTTTGCTTTGACCCGGTTAAATATTGCACTGACAGTGATTTAAGTATTTGACTTTAATTTACATGTATGATGATAATATTTGTTTATATGTACCCTTTTAGACTATTAATTTTAATTGATTTATCTGTAATTACTAGAATAATTGGTTACTTTTTATTGTTTCCGATTTCACGTTATCTTTTACCTATTTGCACTGTTTAAGCTTAGCTAATTATTTTAATTTTAATTTATGATAGCTCGTTTTAGCCTGCGACACAGAGTTCTCTGGTAACCCTAGTGCAGGCACACGTGTTACATAGACTTTTTGTAAAATATTGTATCTTTTGTTACTTTGTACTGCAAATTATGAAATAAAAATTATCTTATCTCTTATCTCTCTCTCTATCTCTCATGATGCGTTCGGATTTACACATAAATGGCACTTCTCAGTGCCCCAAAACTAAAACAAAAGACATAGAACCATCAGTCCACGTCTTGCAGCTAAACATTGAAGGCACCAGTAAATCAAAATCTGAATGCCTTAGAAAAATTTTACACGACCACGGTGTTGATGTTGTTCTCCACCAGGTGACCCACACCGCTGATGATGCCCAGCTCGCTAGGAGAGGTGATACACCGGGATAGGACCTTGTGGCCGCTACATACCATGGTCAATACGGGACAGCCACGTATATTCGATCAACTCTATCTCAACAGACCAAGGTTATTTCTAACACTTCGGACACCAATAACGTTGCCACCACGACTATACAGATTGGCGACATCAAGATCTGTAATATTTATAAGCCTCCACGTAGCTGTTGGCCTACGCCGCCTCTGCCCGACCTTGAACACCCATCGCTGTACATAGGAGACTTTAATAGCCACCACACGAGCTGGGGCTATGGGTGGTGCGATGCCAATGGAGAGGCGGTCGTCAACTGGGCGGATCGAGCTTACACATTTCTAGCTGTGTCTAACAAGGGTAAAGGCACCTTCAGGTCTGCCCGCTGTGGGGTGATTACAATCCGGATCTCGTTTTTACAACGAAAGCGGCGGATGGAACTCCTCTCCCTATTGAACGGCATGTTTTGGCGGACTTCCCCCATAGCCAACACCGTTCAGTTTTGTTTAAGATCGGCCTAAAAATTCCTATGGTTGAGTCGTACCCTGTGCCCCGCTGGAACTCCCGGAAGGCTGACTGGTCTGGCTACGCGGCCAAGCTTGACAGCTGCGTCAGATGGATCCCTTCACTGCCTGAAAGCTACGATCGGTTCCAGACTCTCAGTTCTGTTATATGTGTTCTTTAACTGATTTGTTCTTGCTCCCGCGATAACGATGTATGTTGATAATGTGTACTTATTCTTTGACTCGAAAATAGCTTTAGCATGGATAAATTCAGTTCAGTTGTGTGTGTTTATAGTCCAGTGCGCGCACTCACCGTAGTCGCATGTGTGCACAGTTACACTATTCAAGTCCACCGTGTTAACTCAAATTTTCCAGCGGTTCTCAAAATTTATCACGAGCAATATAATTTCGCGACTGTTAAAAATATGCGCTGTGCTATTTGTGATGTTTCTGTCGGCGATGGCGCTCGTTGCTCGAGTTGCACCAAGGACATCGGGTTCTGTTGTGAAAAAATATCGGAGCAAGGATATAAAAAACTCGGAGCTGATCGTCAGGCGGCTTGGAAGTGTCACAACTGCTAGAGGGACGGATCACCATGTCCTTCGAAACAAATCGGTCTCAATTCTATTATGGATGAGCTGCGGGACATTAAACGGAAACTTTTGTGCCTTAATAACCTAGTATCTGACGTCAGCACGTTAAAACAAATCGGCCAAGAGCGTGTCGGACACGCCCAAGGTAGGGTTCCGTAGCCATTACGAAAAAATCAAGTAATATTTTTCTAAGGATTTCGTATGTGTACGGAATCATCCAAGTTTAGGTATGGTTTATACCTCAGGCTACTATTTACTCTTAAACTACAAACTACAAATAATTTCCAAGCAATCTTAGCCGCTATAATTTTCCTAGTAAATTTGATATATTTACTACCCTTCTGAATTTTTTCAAATTTTTCCACCCAACAGTTTAGATTTTAGAGGGGGGGGGGGGACGGCCGATTTTAATGAAAATTTTCACTTTAAAGTTGAATATTTCGCAAACAGATCACTGAATAGAAAAATCATGTTAGCAACCCCGCAATGATTTTAAAAGACCTATCCAACGATACCCCACACTATAGGGTTAGCCGAGAAAAAAAAAATCACCCCCACTTTCCGTCTATGGGAGGTACCGTAAAAAATTTTTTTTTACTTTTTTTTATTCAACCACTTTGTCGGCGTGACTGATATAAATATTGATGCCAAATTACAGCTTTCTAGTACTAACAGTCTTAGCCGCGGACAGACAGACAGACAGACAGACAGACAGACGGACAGACATGGCGAAACTATAAGGGTTCCTAGTTGACTACGGAACCCTAAAAATGAGCTCAATGAGGACAAACGGTCAATCAATCAGTCAATACATAACTCCAAGGAGAAATCAATCATCGTTGGCTTCAGTAATCGATACGTCAAGGAGAATTTTATTGCATTGTTGTGTGTTTATCAACGATCATTTGACGCTAGAAAATAAGAGGCTGAGAGAGTGTAAGCACAAACTAAATCAACATTAAAGGCTAAAGGCTACGTACATATTGGGGTCAAATATTGTAAAATACACGTTCGAAAGGACGGTAACTCAAAGGTTCACATTATAAACAGTGAGCGTGAAACGAATTAGGCTATACTGTCTTTTAGGCAATTTTGTACAAGTATATACTTAAGCTTAATTTTAACGTATGTTTTTTGCTAAGTAGTCTCATAAGTTTGAGTGTCGCTGGTGGCGTCGCCCGGTCGGCCGGTTGTTTATGTTTGCTAATTACCATACCCTGGGACTTTCGGGGCACGGACGATTGACATTAGCCAAAGAGTAGGTATCGAGTTCGAAAATAGAGTGCACTGTCCATCAGCGATAGTTATTAAAATCGTTCAAAAAATTTATCGCGATATTTCCAAATTAAACTTGAGCGTAAAAGGAAAAAGCATTTTTAGTAATTTAAAGTTGGTTTTAAATAATAATTTTGGTTATAGCTTATAGCACACTAAACGTCATGAACGAAACAAGGCAATGAAGTAGAATTGTGATCGCAAACACATCACACATCAATTGATTTCTTCAAGAAATTTAAATATGTCTAAACTGCCGACGTAGAAAGGCCATGCAGTGGGTTAAAAGGGATATTTACAGCAAGACGCTGCTTAACTGCTCCAAATTTAGAAAAGATATTGCTTAATAATTTATTTCGAAAATTATAAATTTACTGCAGGTAATTAATTAACGTTTTTTTATTATTATCTCATAACATTGCCATAACAATCATAACATAAGCCTTGGTACTAAACCTTGTACTGGTATAGTTTACAATGCGCAGTGAGGTAATTATTCATTAGGCATAATATGATGTTTTGTCAGAATAACCTATCTATTAATGTCTAATCTTTATTTAGCAAATCGTTCGTGCCCCGAAAGCCCCGGGGTATGCTAATTACCTACCCATTGGAATGCAGTCGCTGCGTTTGTTATTGAATGCATGGGTAAGGCCGCGAATTTTGACTAATTCGGTCGTTTCAAATTTACCTAGCTTATTAGAAATTGGCATTGACAACTTTTTTGCAATGCGGTCTAATTGCAAAACCATTCCGAGTACTTAATAGGTTTATTTAATAATTTTATAACTGTAGTAAAAAAATATTAAATGATCGTGTGTATTTTTGCAAAATAATGTTTGACACAAACCCCACTATCACCACCACCAAACTGCACTGCCGCGTTTCGAACTCAACCAGAGCTCATCTTCAGAGAATCGCAACCGTTCACTGTGGTATCAAATGTTAAACTCTAAAATTTGGTAGCACAGTGATCGGTTGCAGTAGGTACTCTGAAGATGAGCTCTGGTTGACTTCGAAGCGCGTCAGTGTAGTTTGGTGGTGCTGATAGTTGGGTTTGTGTGATTTGTGTGGGTTCATACAGTGTGGAGTTGGAGGAACTGCATGAACACGCATTTTTTACATAAACGTAGCTATCGTAAGGTCGCGGGTGGGCAAAGTAATTGTTTCAGTTCGTTAATGCAACCTGCACTTATTTTCTTAAATAAATAAAATAAAATATCACGGGACATTTCACACCAATTGACCTAGTCCCAAAGTAAGCTAAGCAAAGCTTGTGTTATGGGTACTAAGCAACGGATAAACATACTTATATAGATAGATACATACTTAAATACATATTAAACACCCAAGACCCGAGAACAAACATTCGTATTTTTCATACAAATATCTGCCCCGACACGGGAATCGAACCCGGGACCTCAAGCTTCGTAGTCAGGTTCTCTAACCACTAGGCCATCTGGTCGTTTCTTGCAGGTCTAAACTCGGCTTTAGTCCTGCTGGTGAAGGAACTTGTTCAGTTGGTCGACTATAGGTATGACGTGTATCGTGTCGATCGATGCCCAGTTGTCCCATGGAGCATTCAATACCATTAATTAACGCTTTTCATCGAGTTAAGTATTTTTTAACTACACTACAGGGTGGAAGAATTAGGTTACGGAGGCAGCCAGTCGTAACTATTTATAACAATTATAATTTATGTATGCTCACGGCATAATGTCAAATGGAAATGACACTACACACCCTAAGTAGGTAGGTACCTACTAAGTTCGCCATTTTCAATTCAAAGTGTATGTATGTGTGTACCTGCTATTGTTTTAGAACTAGGTACTTTGGCGGTTTTCTTCTTCAGAATCAAGAACTGATTTTAATGATAAAAAAAAATGTCACTACCTAATTAATTTTCTATAAAAGAAACTAAAGTTAGGCTACATCAGCGTGTGCGCCTGGACAACTTTCGGCCCATTGAAATAAATCTTAAATTTGCTAACTCGGAGTCGCTAATTTAATTGTCCACAGAGAAGGACACTTATGTTTCTTACGCTGTGCACCAGGGATGATGCAGATGCAGAATTTTCGACATCCGCGGATGCAAATGCAGATGCGGATGGTACATAAAAAACCGGTTGTCTGTAAAGTCGGTTTACGGACGACAGTTTAACGTGACAAAGTCATAACAAAACATTCAAAAAACAAAAATGAAACCAGGCGGTCACCCATCCAAGTACTGACCGCGCCCGACGTTGCTTAACCTCGGTGATCGGACGGTGAACCGGTGTTTTGCCAAATATCTGAAAACGGTGCATCCTACGGCAAAATCAATGAAATGAAACCCCCCTTAAAACCGCCGCACCCCCCCCGCACCCCGCATTGTACATCCTCGCGTTCGCCGCTCTCTTGCAACTGCAACTGGTCCTTAGCGGCTCATGTACTTACAACGTAACGTTACATTGCGTCATCCTTTTTCGTGTATCGATCGCGTGTGTGCCGGCGATCGATTTATTAGACGTTGTCACGTCAAAAACCAAAAAATATTGGACATGTAAATGGGTGCGTTATATTTAATGAGCAGCAACTTGGCTGCCTTTTCTGGATCTAGATTATTTCGCAAAAGGTTGTTAATTAGTCGACTACAAAAATGTCTTCACCAGGAACTATTGTCAAAGGTGAAAAGCGAAAATACCTAGCACGTGCGCTGCACGCATCGCCGCTCTGAGTCGTTCGTACCGACTGGTTCAACATTCGCATCCGCATAAGCTCTGCATTGGTTTTATGCGGATGCGGATGGTGATGAGAATGTTAAATTTAATGCGGATAATCCACTGTTGCGGATGCGGATGCGAATATCAGTTACACCCCTGCTAGAAGATCCATTAGAGGTGTTTCGATTGCGAGGCATCTGGTGTCACGGTACCTCGAAAGTAATAACTCCTTAAATATTTATTTGTAGTACTCACATCTCAACCCTTTCCACCTTGATTCCCCAGGCCTCGGTAGCTTCGTCCAGGGATATTTGCATATTCCCGGAGATCGTTTCACGCTCGCTCAGTATCTCGTGCAGAGGTCTAGTGCCCATGGTGTTGCGGAGCGTAGTTTGAGCCAGCAGCCTTGATAAATAAGTTTTTTTTTTAATAAGGGTGCAGGCTAAGGAATCCCTTTGAGGAATAGCTGGATTGGTAAATGTCAGTTGTTTGCCGCCTCATTACTTAGTAAAGGACGATTAATATCTACAAACACCGAGCGTGTCGGACACGTGCTGTATCCGACACGGGATCCTATCGATGTTTAGAAAATTTTATTTCCGAAGGTTCAGAATCCCGAAAACTTCATTTGTCCGAAAGCATTTTTTTCTGAAACTGTAAATATTTCAGGATTTATTTCAGGACCATCGTGTAGAACCCTGTAGGTTAGGTGAGGGTTGTTTTATAAAAATCCTGAAATATTTACAGTTTCAGAAAAAAATGCATTCGGATAAATGAAGCATTCGGGATTTTAAATATTCGGAAAAAAATAATTCTAAATTTTGATAGGTAACCGTATTATTATGAATTCGTTAATAGAAACTGAACAGAAGAATATTATCTTGTGTGGCAAAATAAACTAAGTATAGTGCAAAATGCTGTCAAAAAAAAACTAATGGAAGGTATTCAAGTATCAAAAGAGTCTACCTTGTGGAATGATGGGCATTCTCAACATTGGCGATGGATATGGTGGCGTTGTGAACGCGGTAGTACACTACAGCATCCACGGACACGGTGACGGAGTCCTTTGTCAGTACCTGGATATAAATATAAGTTAAGGCTGCCTGTTTGACACGCGTATAAACGCATGTGTGTATGTGTACCCCCGGAGGTTTCAGCTTCGTGGTAACTCACTATGGACCAACAGCCCGCCAAACGCCGCTCTGCGATGACTGACTGTAATGGTGACACGACAAGAGCGGGCGATAGGGTCGTTACCATCCCTACGCCTTATTATTATCGTTGTTGATACGGATTTCTGATCACGGGGCCCATGTTGACCCAGTCATTTGAAAGGCATTCATGGGGCCGAAGCCAACATGAAGAGGACTTTGGTACCATATAATACTTATACTTTTTTCTATTCCTGTAGTATAATCTTTAAATTATATGGTCAAAAACTATGCAATAATAACTAACGTTATAAGTCTGTTCCAAGTTCTATACTCTATGGTGCAAATTCAGTAACATAATAACCCATAGTAATTTCATTATGTTACGGGACAGACTAATATAATAACATTCAAAAAAAGAATACTGAAATTAATTTTGATGGTCGAGTTTCCTTAAATATGCGTGTGCCACGTGATTGGTTGCTTAAAAATGAGTAAGAACAGGTAGGACCAATCACAATCAAGGTTTATTTTTTCAAGCGAAATTTCGTAATTGAGAACACGCTGATCCAGCTCTATATGGTACGAGTACGATCGCAAATTAAAAAAAAAATAAAGCGGTAAATTAATATAAAGTCATTATACATTAATTAAAATATGTTTACATTAACAATTATTAAATAATGAATACTTAAATAACGGGCAATAAATGAATTTTAAAGTCATTATTGAATATGAATATTTTAACATCATTCAATTTGGCTGTATGACCTAAAGTTCCCGGGTCCATTCTAAGGTTGCGAGTAGTGAAAAAAAAGATTCAAAATAGCGGGAATTTGTTTTGCTTTGCACGGAGTTCTTTCAATTCAAGTTGAAAGAAATAAAAGAGTTAATCACTATTTAAATGACTTTTTATCTGTGAGAATTTGTGACTTTGGTGAATTAAGTGATGCAGAAATGTTGACGCCGCTAGAATTAAAACAGGCGGCAATTGAAGTGAGCAATAATTTGCTACTTTTAAAATCGAAAAATTGATTTATTCTCCGTTATGTAAGTAATCATTATTTGATAATTGTTTATTTTGAACTTGTAGAAAAGTAATGTATATGCAACCATTCATAATCGGCCATTAAGACACTCATGCGTATCTATTATGACATTCGGCTTCGCCTCATGTCATAAACTCCCATTCGTGTCTTAATGGCCCTTATTATGATACAGTTGCATAAAATACTAAAATGAGATGGGCGCTACTATAGAGGTGTAGCCTCTAATACAACATAAGGATGTGCTAGCGAACAGCCCCCCACAGTTGCCAAACTATTGCTATAGGAAGGACATGGAATTGGCTATGGGGTTGGGATGTTGTGGACAGGATTACCGGGCTATGAGGTGAGATTATTTTACTATCCGTACAATAAAATCACTATTCCTCCAAGAAACTAACTCCGTGCAACTTTATAGGCTCAAACAAACATGAAGTGGAAATCAGGAGTTTATAAATTTAAGGAAAATACGTCGAATAGGGATGACGACTGGGTTATAAATATGCCATTCTATTTAGTCCGTCAGTTAGATAATGGAAAAATATGGGGCACGTATTTTTTGGTTTGTCGAATTATTAAAAATCGTCAAACTTCCCGAGTGAAGGCTGTGACGTCACTCTTAGGTAGAAATTGTACCAATTATAGTGACGTCACTCGAAACTTCTAAGCACTGTATCCTCGTCATTTTTTGTTTGACAAACAAAAGAAAAAATACGTGTACTATATTTTTTAATAATCTAACTGAGGGACTAAACAGTTTGTTTTTGTCGTCTAGCCTATGACCAAGAAGTAGGGTTAAAATTTACTGACCTCTTGAGGCGGGATGTCGTAGGTCCGGGTGCGTAGATCCACACGCGTATACACGTCAATACAGGGCAAGATGAAGAAGATACCTGGCAAAGGCAGTTGTCATAAAAAAATCCCACGTAATTTTACACTACTTTTTGACACCACTGTCAAAAAAAAATCGCATAGTTTTTTAAAAATTCCTTTTTGAGAGGGGGATTGTGTACATGACTGTACCAATTTGATTCCTAAGCCTCCATAGAACCATGTCATAATGAATCAATTGGTTTATCTTCTACGACAGTGATTATTGCGTGATGTATGTCATCATGCCACTCGATCTTTGCGAACAATGTCAACAATAATAAATAGGAAAGGATTTTGCTTGCGTATCAATTGCGTATAAATAACTTAAATTGTCACTGTCCGTCTATCAAAACTCGTTTTACTTCTCATGTCCTGGAGCGAAAACGTTTGCAAACTCTTTACCTACGTTTATTGCATGTTATGAATCGGAAAGTTGATAATCCTTTGACCCGCACTGACGTTGTAATTATCCAGTAGTTAGCGCGACAACGTTCTATAGTGGCCTAGGAATCAAATCGGTTGACTATACAGCCCAACTCACGCCACACGCAAACTGAATTGGCACATAAATGAGAAAATGATTCCTCATACTCATAATAGTCTCCAACCTGCATGAAACTTCCTACTGCTGAGCACAGGCCGGCTGTCCGAAAGAGCTTTGTGGCAAGCGGGATGGGGAACTTCACACACACCACTGAATTTATTCTATAGTGTGTGCAGAGGCCAGTAGTTAGGGTTAGACCAATATAAGTCTGCAACGATTTTGATAGTACACTAAGTACATGTGTTATTTATACGTCATAATTTTATAGAAGTTTGACGTTTAATGTAACACTTGAACTGCGTGTGCTATCAAAATCTTTGCAGACTTATCATGGTCAGCTTTCACCCTTTCACCATCTATTTCTGTCACCGTCTTATACCGTTTGAAAGAAAATAAATAGTGATTGCGAAAACAAGAGTCAGCGCGTTAGACGCAAGCAGGCTTATTGTCCAACGCGCTGACGCTTGCTTTCGCAAACAAACGGTATAAAATGATGACAGATAGAGATGGTGAAAGCGAAGGCAAGCGTCAGAAGCGTCAAACAATACGGCCTGTCCTTCACCGTAAAGCTCATGGTAAATTCCAGATGTCACGAAACGTCTTCCCGACAAAAAAGTATAAACAACAGAGACTTAATTCCTCATTTTCATGGAATCCCGGACAACGAAGCCATCAGATTGCAAGCAAGCTCGCTTTGTTGGACTTACAGATTCTTATTTGTATCTAATAATAAATTCATCCGTTTCCGTATAGTTAAGAGCTTACAGACAAATTGAAAAAGCGGTGGCTTGATGTCCGTAATAAGATGTTTATTTGCTTTTTATATTGTGTCCTTGACACTTATTATTTTAAAATAAATCCTACCTACTGGGTAAATAGTAGATTGTTCAACAAGGGAGGAAAATAACCAATATCACATGAGGTTACTTGGCACGCGAGCATAGCGAGGGTGCCAATATTCCAAGGGTGTTTTTCCCGAGTTAAACACTCTGCTTTTCATTTCGACTACAAGGAAAGTAAGAAAATATAAGTATAAATAAATAAAAATGTCTAAACTGGTTAATATGATTGTTGTAAAATATTTCAATGGAGTTTATTGTTAAGAAATAATTAATTTAACAATATTTAGAATGTTCAATATAATAATTAATGAAAACAGTAGATAGAGTAGGTATTTTAGTAAATTTATTTATAAAATATGTAAGTAACAAATTTGAACCAAGGAGTTAAGCTGTATGGAGATAGGCTGTGTGGACAATAACATTGTCATTTCATTTACCGTGTTTTTTTCTTAACATTGTCTAACTTTTCTGGTTTAAGTCACTAAATAAGAAATTAATAATTTAATTTAATAATATTTAACTGGCATTATAAAATTTGTAATATGACTAATTAAGAAAAAGAAACTCAATACTTAATTATTCCATGCCGTAATGCTTGGCTGAATGCGTATGTGTTCCATTGACAGCCAATGCCTTTATTTTTTTTAATAAATTTTTACCTTCGGGAAGAAAATAATACATATCCTCCCGTATGTCAGATATGATTTGCCTCACTTTCCGAGTACGAGAGATGAAAAAGATATTCAAGCGTTTTGATCGCAGGGTTATACAACAATACCATTCCACAATTATTACTACAACGGGAAAACAAGTTGCAAGATCTTTGATCAAACTGATGTCACCATCAGTACAGATTTTACTTTTCGTAAAAAGTTAGCTCCGCACATTTTCTTTTTTTTAAATACTTACATATCTACTTACTGAAAAAACGCTAAATAATCCACTAAATAAATAAGGTAGGGGCCGATATTTGTATGAAAAACACGGAAATAACTGATGTTGTTCTAGAGTTAATCTTAACATCGAATTTTGCTTGTAGGTAGATAAGTTGTAAACGTCAAGGGATCACACGAATGGGTCATACAAGTTTTTTGTTCGCGTCTCTTCGGTGGACTTGGGAAAAGTTATCTGATAGTGATCTATATAATACTAGCTGTTGCCCGCGATTCCGTCCGTGAAAAATGGGGGGGGGGGGGGATAATAAATCTACGATCTATTCTCAGACCTACCGAGTGTAGAGAAAAAAGTTTCATAAAAATCGGCCAAGCCGTTTCGG
The DNA here is from genome assembly GCA_947859365.1 of Archips crataeganus. Lineage (NCBI taxonomy): Eukaryota > Metazoa > Arthropoda > Insecta > Lepidoptera > Tortricidae > Archips > Archips crataeganus. Next base: position 5,109,604 of record OX402045.1, on the reverse strand, counting down.
AGGAGTTCGGTAACAAACACCGTGACACGATACATAAGAAGATATACTTAGGCAATATTTTTTGTTGAGTCTACATCGGCGTATGGGACGCGTGGCCAACTTACGGCCCATTTAAATAAATTTTAAGTTTAGTGACTCAGAGTCGCAGTTTAGTATAATTTTTATGCGAGAGTCTGGGGTGTTACATAGTTTAGTTCCCGTTAAAGCGTGTTTATTATTTTTCAAACTGCAAGCTCGGATCTCGGAACGATTTTGTCAGCCTTTTTCCATTTTGCTCGTTAGTCCTGCTAGTGTTTTTTTAACTTATAACTGGCTCGTGATTAAAAACAGAAACGTAGGTATTTATTGAATAAATGAGGAGTGTGTAGTCGACCAAATAAGTGCTTGTCAATTTTTAACCGACTTCAAAAAAAGGAGGAGGTTCTCAATTCGGTTGTATGTTCTTTTTTTTTTTTTTTTTTAACGTGTGTTACCTCAGAACTCCGTCATTTATGAACCGATTTGGAAAATTCTTTCGTTGTTTGAAAGCATATGCTTCAAGGTTGGTCCCGTTGTTACCGGAATCCAGTTCTGATGATGGGATCCATGAGGAATTGAAGGAACTCTTCAAAAGTTCAAGGGAAATGTAAAGCGATTTTAGTATTTTCAGTGACAAATCGAGCATTTGCATTCATAAAGTGTCATTTGGTAAACTAGATCTGATGAAGAAGACCGCAGATGGCCAACGGAACTCCTCAACGGGTCAAATCTTGCAAGTTGAATTTGACCACTTCCCGGTTTCTGATTGATTTCATATTTTACATGCATGTGTAAATCAGGTGACAATGCAATATTATTGTGACATGGAGCTAATCTGATGATGGAGTTGGAAGGTGGCCATAGAAACTCTGTAATAAAACAACACAACCCCGTCGAGTTTGGGTTCATTTGAAACGTCTTGACGAGCACTTTGATCCCAGATGGTAACCAGGGTCTGATGATGGAGCTGGAAGGTGGCCAAAGTTACTCCATAAAGTAACGGCACTTACCCCATCGAGTACGGACTCATTTGACTCGTCTCAACGAGTACTTTGGTCCTAGATGGTAACCAGGGTCTGACAATGAAGTTGGATGGTGACCATAAGAACTCCGTAGTAAAACGACATAACCCCATCAAGTTTGGTCTCGTTTGATTCGTCTTGATAAGTACTTTGGTAACCAGAGGCAAAAAGTACAGTCAGTAAAGAGTGCCAGTCCAGGCCATTAGTTTGCCTTTTAACCGTCGATATTATCATTGTCAAGAGAGACCTTACTGAGTTTTAGGAATAAATGTACGAAATTACATTTGTTTACCATGAGCTTTACGGTAAAGGAAAACATCGTGAGGCAACTCGCATACAACGAAGAAAGAATCAATGGTGTGCGCGAAGTTCCCAATCCGAACTGGGCTCGCGTGGGAACTGCGACCCAGCCCCTTTTTCTCTGGCCGGTGCCCTGCAGTGTGGGACTTATATAGGCTGATATATGACGTGGGAATCGAGTTGCTACAGCACCACGCCACTGCTACTACATGTTGCTGCAATGGTACTCTACTTACCGGGTCCTTTAGCTCCCCCAGGGAGGAGTCTACCGAGGCGGAAGATAACAGCCCGCTCGTACTCCTGGACCACCTAAAACAACCTACTATTAGGGTCTGTTTGAACTAGAGATGTTACGGAAGTGGTTCTATCGACACTAAAGTTGGAGTCGAAACTTCTATAGCCTTCCACAGTAGTGTTGTCTATCGGTAGTCCAATAAAAACCAATAGCCTCGTGTCAATACTATCGATAGTATCGATAGTGCTTAGTGTTGTAAAAAACTCAAGTCTTTTACTCTTCATTTCGAGACTTGAGTAGATTTTTAAGACTAGGACTCGTTAGTCACATGAGTCCGAGTCCTTTGAGTCTTCTGAGTCCTTTCGAGTCTTTTAAGTTCTTTGAGCTAGACTGAGTCATGAACTTGAGATGGTGTAGTATAAATATTATAATAGGTAATACTGGGTGATTTTATATCTTCATCCATTTTTATTTACTAATCTGATTGAAAATAAATCGCACAATAAAAATTAGTAACAATTTAATTGCATTAAACGCAAATAACCTAATCAAAAGTACCTATCCACCTGAAGACTGACGATTTGCTGAATCAAAATGCGAGTTAAAACGTCTAAATAAAATAATAAACACACATAATACCGTGACCGTACCGTCAGTCATGACTTCTTTTAAAGTTCTTTTTGGCAAGACTCAAGTCTTTTTACAATAGTCTCCAAATTCTGAAGGACTTGAGCTCTGAGTATTATTTATAAGACTCGAGTCTTCCAAAATAGCTCCAGTTTTATTAAATAAGACTCCCAAGACTCGAGTTTCTTATAACAGTAGGTAATAGTGCTTTAGAAGCAATATTCTATTGGAAATGGCAATACAATCGATAATATCGATAGTTTTATGTCAAATAGAATCAATAGTATCGATACTATTGCAAAATCAGCCAATAGTGACCAATAACAATCGATAGTATTGATAGTACTAAAAATTCGACACTAGCGATGGTACAAAAATATTATCGATTGTTTTCGGTTACTATTGGCTGATTTTGCAATACTATCGATCAGTGTCGGGCCGTAAAAATTTTTGCAAGTTAAGCCGGAGCAAAAAACCTAAATACCCCATCTATCATCTTCTTGAAAGTGCAGTAGTGGAAAAGAAGCGTTTGGTAACTTCGAAAGTTTAGTTTAGTTGTTAGTACCCTTGGCCACTGCTATCGATCCTATTGGACATAAAACTACTGATACTATCGACACGTAGCGACGCTATCGATAGTACTATATAAAATTTATATTAAAAATCCTGAATAGTTTTCGAGGTCAACTATCGATAGTTTTGCAAAACTATTCCAGAGACCGAAGAGCGGGGCGTGCACTTGATGCCGACGGAGCGCGCGCAGGCGTTGTATAACACTGAATTATATACGGCGACACACACTGCCAGTGGGCGCGTTTTGCGCGCACGGCCCGCTGGCGGCGTGTCTCATCGTATATGATTAAGGCCGGCGCAGATCAGGTGCCTGTGGGTGTCGCGCACCAGTTGTAATGAATGAAACTGTAAGAAAGATGGCACACCATGTGCATGCATCTGGTGTGCCATCCCTCGCACAGCTCCACTCATGACAACCGGTGCGTGTGCGTGACGTGACAATGATAACAATGAATAGTTAAACACTTCCTAATGCAAAAAATTCAGTTAAGTGTTTTTTTACATAAATTGTCATGATACGTTTACGACAGTCTCAATATATCGATATCATTTAGATAGAGTCGATAATTGAGAAGTCTCTATGAGAATTTGATAGGTCAAAAGTGCGACCGAAATTCCAGGCTCTGCTCATACATAACAATTTTTTAACCCCCAACGCAAGAAGAGGGGTATTATAAGTTTGACAGCTATGTGTGTTTGTGTGTGTGTGTGTGTGTGTGTGTGTGTGTATAGCTCTTAAACGGGTGAAACGATCTGGATGCGTTTTTTTAGTGATGGTTCTAGACATGTTTCATCAAAATTGGTTTAGCCGTTTCGAAGTCGTCAGCTCTTTTGTTAGCTGCGGAATGGATCTTAGACGCATAGTGGGCATTTACATTATTTACAAACATAAGTGGGATCTAATTACTATAAACTACTCAATTGCCGAAATTACCTCGTCATTTGGACCGCCTTTCTGCGGCCGTGGTCACGAGTCGACTGTGTTGAGTATCACGTTCGTTTAGCCGCGCAAGTTTTTCGAACTACCCGCACTTGTTTTCTTGTAAATCACTTCGACCCGTGATTTATCCGAAGATACATCTCGACGCCTACATTTGAATTTCACCGGATTTCATGCAGGTGAGAGGTTATTATCTATCATACCGGTCTAAATTTTTATATTAATAAAATAAAATAAATAAAATTGTTTATTTTAAAGCAACATGGCCCATAGTACATAATTGTTAGCAGGTACACTTTGCTTAGGCTGCCTATTTAGTAGATACATATTAAAACATGTCATATTATTTATTTTATTAATTATTGCTCTAACATAAATATCACCGATGTCGACCAACAATCAATTAGGTAAATTAAGTTTGGGATAACTATATTATCATTTGAAAATATATTTCCTTACTTCAAACGCTTCACACACCGCTCTCTGGAGTAGTAATGAAATGACGAACCATCGCCAAGAAACCTGCTTTCAAATAAAAAAAAACCGCATCCAAATCGGTTCACCCGTTCAAGAGCTATGATGCCACAGACAGGCAGACACACAGCGGTCAAACTTATAACACCCTCTTTTTGTGTCGGGTGTTAAAAATACATACATCTATCCATAAGAATGTTCGCGTTTCTAATGTTAGTTGGGTCATTCTACTATTCTTTGACCAGTAATTTTTTCTAATGTGCTCTTCAAATATTTTTTTTACAAAAACGGTACCGTCGGGCCGGGCGGGGTCGGTCGGGTGGTCGGTTTTCATTAATCATTTAAATAGGTACATAATTAAGCTTACATTTAAAATTATCACTACACGTATAAAAATAAATCATTATTATCTATAAAGTAGGTACCTAACGCAGTGGACATGCATGTCCCCGCCATTTGTATGAAAATTAGTGTATTTACCGCTGAGTTACCAATTTTTTCCAGAAAATTTGTTTAAATTTTAAGTTTTTTTGCTTTAAAAGATTAAATTTAGTTACTATTTCAGTTTTTAATTAAGTTATTTACACTTGGAAAAAATCACCAGGTATGCCTTATATTTCACAAAAGATTAATGGCTACTTAAAAGTAGAATGGCCCAGTTAACATAAGATAAGATCTAGCAAAGCTATCTAGGACTCATTTAAACGTTCTAGCTTTGATCAGCCTGGCATACATATAAAACAATCGCAATTAAAAAGCAGAATTCGCTCTTGTTGATGCCACAGGATGCAATCTATTCGCAATTTTTAACATACAAAAATATCCGCAAGCATTTCGCAAAATACTCGGCAATTCGACACTGCTTTAAAACAAGCTCGTATCACAAATCAATATCGACGTTTAAAAGGCAAAACGCATGAAGCGACACTTTTTGTCAAAGTCTATACTCTATACTAATATTATAAAGAGGAAAGATTTGATTGTTTGTTTGTTTGTTTGTTTGTTTGCATTGAATAGGCTCTGAAACTACTGGACCGAATTCAAAAATTCTTTTGCCGTTAGAAAGCTACATTACCAGTGAGTGACATAGGCTACTTTTTACCGCGGGAAATTACCTTTTCCTACGGGAAAATTAATTTATCGCGGGCGAAGCTGTGGACGGAAGGCTAGTGAGTTATATACATTGAAATCAGCGAATTTTTCTCCGTCGTTTGAGCCGGGTTTCATGTAAAGTTCAAAAAACGTCGCTTCATGCGCTTTGCCTTTTAACCGTCGATATGATATGTAAACCAAACTGCTCATTGCTGCATACATAAGAGCTTTTTCAAAGTAGTTAAGAATTGTAAATATATGCGTTTTACTACTAAATTGTTTTATGATTAAGTGGTATTTTTACAGATTTGATTTTAAACATCGCCCTCTAGGGATCGATTCGCGGTAGTTCCTTTGGCTGTTCTTTCGAAGGAACTATTGCGTTTTTTTTTCGCACTAGTTCCTTCACAAAAGATGAAGGAAGAACTGCGTTTATTTTGTCGCCTTTGTTCCTTTGCTAGATTTGAAGGTGCTACTGCGACAAGGAATAAAGGCGAAAAAATTACCGCAGTTCTTCCTTCACCTCTTGAGAAGGAACTAGTGCGAAAAAAACGCTATAGTTCCTTTGAAGGAACAGCGTAAGGCACTTCAGCAAATAACCACCACAATTCCGAAAACATGCCACTCGAAATACTTTCGATGTCAAAAATATCTTTTTAACACTAATGCCTTATCAGTGTACCTTCTGACAATAGGGATGTTGACACCGCTAATCAACTGACGTACTTTTTATGAGCTGTCAAAACAACTCTCCCATAGAGTTTGAATGGCAATAACAACTTTATGACGTCACTTGTTCGCATACTCAATCAAACTTATTTTTAAAAGCAACAAAAAATCTGATTTTGCAATTAGAGTCTGGCCAGCATAAGTTGGCAATGAAAACAGCGGCAAATTTAAAAAATATGGGATTGGCAACCCACATTTTAACGAAAATTAAATCCGTCACAATTAATTTTAACACTGGTAATCTTGTGAATAAATGGAATAAATAAATTTGATACTTGTTTTAATTTCAAATCGCTCAATAAGTGTTGATCTTTCATTTTCATTGGTTTTAAATTTAAATCCATTTTTTAGCAGTATTTGCCTTAAAGTTTCTCGACATCCCATAAATCCAATGGCTTCTCGGAGTTCTATAAGTAATGTTCTTAATGTAAGAACGTGTTTTTTTTATTATGTAAAACCTGTGGTAAAACTCATTGATTTTATTCCTGATAGCGGAAATGTCAAAATCATCAAGGTTTGATACAGTTTGTGTATAGTCGCAGGCAGCAGCTAGTTTACCTATAAATATCAAGAACAAACCAGCGCAGTATTGATGTACATTGCTGCTTTCCGAACTGATTTTTGGGGTTGCCAAAACGAGGTTTGATTTACATTGCTTGTGACAAGTTATACTGGCCAGACTCTAATCGAAAATTAATCTGGTTTTCAGGGCTAATATAAAGCGTTTTTTTACTGGAGTCGTGTCTTCGAATTATTTTTTAACGGCGACAACATCCCTATTCTCGCGCGGCGGTCGCATCAAGTCGATACACAGCTTTTGGACGCAAGCCATACAGAAGAGACGTGGGACGGGGGCGCTTCGCAGTCCGCGTCGTTTGTCCGCAGGCCGCGTCTCCGCCCCGTCTCGTCTGTCTGCTTTGGATCGCGACGCTTCTATACATTTAGTATGAAAACTGATTAAAGATGCGCTGCGACTGCGACGCGTCCCCGTCCCACGTCACTTCTGTGTGGCTTGCGCCTAAGATATATTTCACCTCCACTGAACAGAAAAAAACTGTACCATTTGAAAGTGGAATAAATTGGTGCTGCATTTGGAACACCAGGCAGGCTTATTGTCTAACGCTTCTGACGCTTGTCTTCGCAATCACTATTTCTTTCTGTTAAATGGTATTTAGTTGATGACAGAAAGAGATGGTGAAAGCGAAGGCAAGCGTCAGAAGCGTTAGGGTGAGTGGGGGTATAAGATGAAAATCACGAACTCAATGTTTGGACGCCCCAAATTTTATAAGACTAATTAATCAAACAAATGAGTTAGCGCATTATATTGTCCATCATTACGTACGAAGCACTAATTATGTATCACCAATTTGAATTCACCCTGTATATGAAATGCTTTGTCCTGAATGACTGATTGACAGATCAATGTAGTGTATAAGTATTATATTTAATGTAAGTATTTGTTTATTTATAAAATTTATATTATATTTGTATTTTTTTTTTTTAATTTATTTATTTATTTACAACACAATACTTATATTATATACCTATGAACAACTATCCTAGACTAAAAAAAATATGTACAATAAGAAGAAAGAAAACAAAAATATAAAATAATGATAATTACAACTAAAACATATTCTGAAAGCTAGTCCCCTTAGGCTAGGTGCCGAAGATGCTGGCAGCGTTTCCTCTTTGAATAGCTAAGCTAATTCTTTGTCCGAGGAAGCTGCCAGCTCTTCGGTCCCCTGTGATATTTGTATTGTTTTTAATATTTATTGTCTATTAATACTACGTTTCTCATATGTTATTACTGCCACCTACATTAGTCTGTTGATATTTATTAATTTCTGAGTAATTGGTTGTGTGGAAGAGATCGCTTTTTAGCGATAAGGCCGCCTATTGTCTACCTGAATTTTTATTTTTGTAATGTCACTGTACTGTTCTTGGTGATCAATAAAGAATATTTGTATTGTATTGTATTGTATCAATGCACAGCCTAAACCGCTGATCGTAGCAATCTGAAACTTGGAGGGCGTGTTCTTTGTATGACTTAGCCCTTAGGCATCCGATAAGAAAGGATTTTCCGTAATTCTACCCCTATGGTGGAAAAAAAGAGGGCAAAGTTTGTATGGGACAACATGATTCCTTGGTCAAATCTACTTCAATTTTTGCATAAACATTCTTTAACTTAACAGAATCGATGGAAGACGTGTTTCGTATTTTATTGAAATTCATCCCTTAACGGGGTTAAAAAGGGGTAGAAAATTAATTTGGGGGTGATTTGCTTCGAAGTTGATATCAATTACTCCTTAGTGCTTTTGTTTAAATAAGTTTTTGTTAATCATATTCAAAGCAAGCATTTCAGCTGGCTGTACTTTTAGTTTACTGTACTTGCATTGTTATCCAACTTACATAATAGTAGGGGAGCCCAAGAGGGGATTTGTGAAGTTACTCGAGCGCGGCAGATTAATATAGAGTAAATATATATAGACGCGCTCGAATATTTCAAAGAATCTTATTTTTTTTACTAAGTTTTTTGACGGGGTGCCCTAGGCAAACCGCCCCACATGAAGTGCTCATATTCAATGGGGGTATTCTGGAAGGTATAAGGTCGCTGCTTTGCTAAAAAACCGGCCTAATTCGAAATGATACGCTGTGTAACTTTATACTTTAATTATTGCAAATAAAGTGGTTACTACACAGCGTATCATTTCGAATTAGGCCGGTTTTTTAGCAAAGCAGCGAGGTATCCCCCGTATATTAATGTGCCCCCTTTTTTACCACCTGAGTGGTATAATTTCGGAAAATCCTTTCTTATCGGATGCGTAAGTCATACAAAGAACACACCCTCCAAGTTTCAGATCGCTACGATCAGTGGTTTAGGCTGTGCGTTGATCCGTCAGTCAGTCATTCAGGATAAAGCATTTTATATATATAGATAGAGTAACTGGGCGACCGGGCTCCGCTCGGGCTGAAACTCGGTACCAAGCGTTTTCCCAGAGATAAGACCAAGCTAGATCAATTTTTCATCCCCGAAAACCCCCATATATCTACCAAATTTCATCGAAATCGTTGGAGCCGTTTCTGAGATTCTGAATATATATATAGATTATATAGATAGATTAGATAGATATATATAAGTATATACATATATTGATTTAACTTACGGCCTCTCAACTACCTACATAATAGCCCTGGCTCATACTTCTAAATTTTTTTTTTTTATTGATAGATGGAGGCAAACGAGCAAGTGGGTCACCTGTTGGTAAGCGATCACCACCACCCATGAGAACCAGAAACCCCAGAAGGGTCACTAGTCCGTTGCCGGCCTTTAAGGGAACAATACACTCTTCATTTTTCAAAATTTATATCCGAAATTAAATTTGAATTTTACCACGCGCTTAACGTTGAAGGAAAACATCGTGCCCACACCAGCGAAAAAATTCAATGGTGTGCGTCAAATTCCCAATTCACACTGGGCCCACGTGAGAACCACAGCCAGAGCCTCTTTCTGAGAGGAGGCCTGTGTCCTACACAGTGGGACGTATAATATATAGACCGAGACCAGGATAACGGTGATAAAGCCAATTAAAACTAGTTTTTAGGGTTCCGTATTTATTACTTGCCTGGTGTCCCAAATACAGCACAATTTTATTCCACTTTCAAATGGTACAGTTTTTTGAGTATCAAATAAATATTTTTATGACATAAGAAACAAAAGTTGTCTCTCCTGTGGACATATTAGCGACTCTGAGTCAGCAAACTTAAGATTTATTTAAATGTCCAGAAAGTTGGGCAGGCTTCCCACACACCAAACAACATTCACTGTAGACCGTTACGTCACCGCGACGGCTACACGAGACAAGCAAATAAAAAATGCGTATGCCCGTTAAGTATGATTTTGACGTGCAAACATTACACTGACATGAAAAGTCTTAACGCCTAGTTATAAATAAAACTCCGGTAACCTGTTGAACACGATTGAAGACAGTTGATTTCCTTTAAAATTTAATTTAAATACCGTCGATGAAAGTAAATTGAAAACTTCCCCGACGTGATTCAGTTTCCGCGGCTGCAGTGCGCGTAAATTTTGCCACAAAATAATACAATTGCAAATGCAGTCCATAAAAATGGTGACATGTGTCGCCTCTCAGATATCCAACGCATTAGCTTTATTTGCATTATTGTGGACATGACCCCAAAATTGATCGATTAATTTCTTGATTGCGAACGGAGTTTTTTATTAAAACATTTTTTTTTTTTAAGTTTTTGGAAGAGCGAGGCCTCCTAACACAATTCACTGACTGAATGGAAGGTCTCAACCTTGGTATAACATACTTAGTTAAAACACGCATAAAACCTTATGTATTTGGCAAAAATCACCTGTTAAATATTAATAAAGTAAATTTTATTTATTTTTGATATAGGTAAAAAGGAAATGACTGACCACAGAAAATTTAGAAGAAATATTGTTTATTTTCTCTAAATAAATATACAATAACTTCCTGAACTCCGACTTTTTCTGATGTGATGACTTAGATAAGTATCATAAGTTTCACAATTTTGGAAATTATTTAAGCATATTTAAAGGTCTTTGTTCATTGAATAATTTATCCTTTATTTAGTACATTCAGCAATTATTTGTATTGTTTTAATCTTTCGTCATTTTCACTCATAATTATTATACTAAACGCTTCGGCTACATTGGAGCGGTCGTGGTCACGAGTTGACGCAATATGGCCGAAACTTCGAGGTAAATATTGTTGGTAAATCCGGTTTGGAATGATAATTATTCTTACCTTGATTTGTTTTTTATAAATTACGCTAGAACTAATGAAGTTATAAAAATCTTTGTATTATTTATTTACTAGGAATCAAAATTAAATTTCAGGTAAAGAATTAATTGATTAATTAATCATTTAATTAATTTTTAAGTCCTGTCCACATTATTGCAAACAATGACGCTGAGCCGTCTAATCGCAAGAACATTATATTGATTTAAAAAGTGAAGTATGATGACTAACCTTGAAACAAACAAAAAGCGAAATCGGCATGGTGAGAACTACCAAGATCCAGGATAACCCCACCAATATTTTCCCGCATGTTTTCGATTCGGATTCATTGTCGTCGTTGGCTAAAACAAAATAAACACAATTATTTACACGTTCAGAAGAAAGAAGTTTAGATTCGTTGCCAGAAACATTGTTACAATTATTTAAACGGCGAATTTTGAATCAGCAACTCCGAACCCAAAAAATCACCCATTTCAAATTGAAAATTCTAGCGAAGACTTTGAAAAGTTCCATTTTAATCACTGGTTCACTATTTAAAATTTACAAAAGTAATAGTTTTGTCCTAGTCAAAAAGTAACTCCAAAATTGGTGAGCAGAAAATTCCGAATCCCCTTTGTCACTGATACCAGAAATAGGCGGCAAAATTCAAATCGTGCTGTTTAATCACGATATCCTCCCTTGTTAAAAAAACTGCGCAAAAACCGTACACGTCGTGATGGTCGTGTGCAAATTCTGCCTGCTCGACATCTCCAACATTTCGATGTCAACTTAACAGCACTAACGACAGTGCGTAATCGCCGACAGTTGCTTATTTACTGCCGTTATTGCGGTCAATCGACAGTCGCCGCTCAATTATTTACGTGAGAATACGAAACGTGTTACGAGCCGTCGTTTATTATAAAATATATTTAAAATGTCGGACGCAACTTACCGTCGTTCACGACGACGGTGGTCGAGTCAGAGTAACGCGCCAGTGTTGCTTGGTGCAAAGGTGGATTTACAATGATGGCTTCATCGCCCGCTCGCTTTTAAATATTCCAGGGCCCTCCCTCATACCACGGGTCTAGATGTTTTACAGATGCGCAGTGCAAGCCTTCCCGTTCGGCCTTCAGGTAAAAACTATCGCATCATCCGTGATGACCTTCCTATGTAGTCCGGGCCGGCCTTCCGCGTTCATAATTCTCAGGAAGCACGGAATATTAAAAATGATCGAGTTTAGTTCTTAGTTGATTTCATTTTTAATTAGCTTGAGTTGTTATGTAATTTAATTACATTCTACAGGGTGACACAAAAATGGTGATACATAAAAACTTTTTAACAAAAAATTAAACCGCCGAAAAAACTGAAAAGCAAAAAATAATACCTTTTTTGTTTGACCTTAATCTAGGTACCAGTTTGAAGTCGGTGCCTCAGCACGAGCCAGGAGGAGTGGACCTATAATTGTCTACCTGATTGGCTTCTATCACTCCTCCTGGCTCGTGCTGAGGCACCGACTTCAAACTGGTACCTATATTAAGGTCAAACAAAAAAGGTATTATTTTTTGCTTTTCAGTTTTTTCGGCGGTTTAATTTTTTGTTAAAAAGTTTTTATTTTATACTTTTTTCCATCCTTGGGGTAATTTTTTTTCCAAATTTATAATACGAACTTCAAGGTATACCCTATCCATCCAATAAAAAACCGGCCAAGAGCGTGTCGGACACGCCCAAGGTAGGGTTCCGTAGCCATTACGAAAAAATCAAGTAATATTTTTCTAAGGATTTCGTATGTGTACGGAATCATCCAAGTTTAGGTATGTTTTATACCTTAGGCTACTATTTACTCTTAAACTACAAATAGTTTTCAAGCAATCTTAGCCGCTATAATTTTTCTACTAAATTTGATATATTTACTACTATTCTGAATTTTTTCAAATTTTTCCACCCAACAGTTTAGATTTTAGAGGGGGGGGGGACGCTCGATTTTAATGAAAATTTTCACTTTAAAGTTTTTTTTTTTATTTTTCAAAAAAAAAACATTACACAGTATTACAGCTTAAAATTAATGCACTGTGCAAACATAATAAATTACAATGATAACTGAATACAAATTATAAATACATACAAAAAAGGAAAAGAAAAACAGGTAAAAAAAAAAAAAAAAAATAGCAATAACAATAAATACACGTATGTTCATTGAACAGTGGACATACGCTCATACTTCCGCTCACAAAAACTAAGACACTCTGCACACACACTGGTCCATCCACTTGCAAACACATCGCAGTCAGGAGCAGATGCGAGCATCGCATTGAGGGAGTTCAGCGCTCGCGCGCAGGCGACTGCCTACGAGACACAGTGCGCGCCGATGGCACTGCTAAGAGGTGCTTAACGCGCGGCCGAAGATTGAACTTTGGCAATGGCGGGACGGACAGACGCACAAGCTGCGCTACCAGTTCAGGGCAATCCGAGTTTCCACGCAAGACACCACTTGCAGTCACTATCAGCCCAAGATTTCGTCTGACTTCCAACGAATTAAACCCCAAAGAACCCAGAAGAAAGTTACTTGGATACATAAAGGGATAGACACCATACGTTTTTTTGTACAGGAAACGAAGAAATGCTTTCTGAATTTTTTCCAATAGTAAAGTGTAACTAGCTTCATGAGGGTTCCACACTGCCGCGGCAGCTTCAAGCTTACTTCTTAATAGAGCAGTATATATCAGTTTTATGGCCCTGAGATCATAGAAATCACGGGCGTTACGAATCACGAAACCCAACCTCCGATAGCAGTTGGAAGCCAGAGCTTCATATGTTCATGAAAGTTGAGATGCGCATCGAATATGACACCCAGATCCTTGATCGAGTCAACACGGACTAAAGGAGTAGTTCCCAATACGTACACGGCGCAGAGTGGATCGCGGGCACGACTAAAAGTCATTACATGACACTTGGCAGTATTAAACAGAAGTCCGTTATCGATGCTCCATTGATACACCCGGTCAATGTCTTCCTGCAGTGACTTACAATCGGAATCCTGCTGGACACCGTAAACCAATTTCAAGTCGTCAGCATACAGCAGGCATCTGGCACATCTAGGAACCAAAGCCAAATCATTTACCATGATTCCAAAAAGTAGTGGACCCAGAATAGAAGTTGAATATTTCGCAAACAGATCACTGAATAGAAAAATCATGTTAGCAACCCCGCAATGGTTTTAAAAGACCTATCCAACGATACCCCACACTATAGGATTAGTCGAGAAAAAAAAAATCACCCCCACTTTACGTCTATGGGAGGTACACTAAAAAAAATTTTTTTAGTTTTTTTTATTTAATCACTTTGTCGGCGTGACTGATATATATATGTATGTCAAATTACAGCTTTCTATTACTAACAGTCTCCGAGCTTAGCCGCGGACAGACAGACAGACAGACAGACGGACATGGCGAAACTATAAGAGTTCCTAGTTGACTACGGAACCCTAAAAAAGAATTATGAAAATCAGACCACTCTGTAAAAAGTTAGTCAATCATCCCCTGTTTCCCTACCCTTAGGGTAGGAATATTATTTCCAAATTTAAATAGGACCACCCTTGGGTATACGCTTTCCAATAAAAAAAGAATCATCAAAATCCGACAACTCTGAAATAAGTTATGCGTGGTCAAATAGTACAATCAGTAACTGAACAATCAATCATCCCCTGTTTTTCTACCCTTAGGGTAGGAATATTGTTTCCAAATTTAAATGGGACCACCCTCGGGGTATACGCTTTCCGATAAAAAAAGAATCATCAAAATCGGACTACTGTGTAAAAAGTTATGCGTGATCATACATAAAATATATATATATATATATATATATATATATATATATATATATACACGTCGAATTGAGAACCTCCTCCTTTTGTTTTCGTCGGTTGAAAATTAGTATTTCTTGCTCAGTTAATGCTGGACAATATAATGCTCTAACTCATTTGTTTTAAAGTCTTATTTAATTTGAGGTGTCCATACACTAAGTTCGTGATTTAATTTCAACTGAGTATGAGCGTACTAATTTTTATCAGACTAATTTAAAAAATTGAGCTAATCCATTATGTTGGCCAACAATACTTCACATTACTCCTTTATGTCCACCGCCAAGGAGCTCGGTGTCTGGTAGTAACTCTCCCATATGCAGGCTGACTAGAATAGCCAATGATTGCAGTGACATGACGGATATTCACTATGACCCACCCAGTAAAAAATAATAAAATAATTAGAAATATCGTAAAATAATTTTTCTCAAACATCCAAGGAAATGTGGTCCTTATAGTCGTGACAATAGAACACGAAGTATGCCATTGTATAGCAGTTGAGGAAGATTCGTTCTAATTTCAAATTAGACGACAATAATGGAATTTCATACAAACATTGCTGGCCAAGGCCAGCAAAGAGATTGTCTTTTGTTTTAGTGGGTCGTATTTTCTTTTATTGACTATCAATGACATACTACCAATTAAGAAAAATTTAGTTTGTGAATTTACTTTTTAATATCTTACTTGGCTAGATTTAATAAAATAGATAAGGATTGGCGTTTATTGTTAACAATTTATTAAAATAACCAATTAATAAGGTCGTAATTTTGTAATAAATATAAATCATCTCAAGATTTTGCGTTAAAAACATTAACTGGAACAGCTTACAAATAAATTGCTGGAAAAAAAAATATTTTGGCGGGAATCAAAAAAAAAACAATTTGAATTAAATATGAATATATAAGTTGAACATTCGTATCATTTCCTTGGATTTATTTGAGAAAAGCACTATACAAGCCTTGGCCACGAACAGGGATTGCCGGCCTCGTATCTCTAGATGGCCTCGTTAACACTCGGCCATCTATTACTACTCGGCCGGCAATCCCCTATTTCGCGGCCGCTGCAGTAATGTACTATTCCTACTCCTGTACTTTTATCTGGTTTTTACATGGTCGCGAACAAATATATAAGAACATAGATAATATGACTTCAGAAAGTCTATACTTAATCTATTCGCCATAACAGCACTTGTGTCGTGATGTCGTTATTACGTTACACCTAGCTGCCACATAATATTAAATGTAGGGTACACTCAACACTAAAGCCCAGTTTAGACCTGCTGAGTTGAGTAGAGTAGGGTACAGTCGGGTACAGTAAGGATAAATAGGGTACAGTAGGGTAAAATAGGGTACAGTCGGGTACTGTAGGGTAAAAAAGGGTACAGTCGGGTACAGTAGGGTAGAATAGGGTACAGTAGAGTACAGTCGGGTACAGTAGGGTAAAATAGGTTACAGTAGGGTACAGTCGGGTACAGTAGGGTAAAATAGGTTACAGTAGAGTACAGTCGGGTACAGTAGGGTAAAATAGGGTAATATAGGGTACAGTAGGGTAAAATGGGATACAGTCGGGAACAGTAAGGTAAAATGGGATACAGTCGGGAACAGTAGGGTAATATAGGGTACAGTAGGGTACAGTCGGGTACAGTCGGGTACAGTCGGGTGAAATAGGGTACAGTAGGGTACAGTCGGGTACAGTCGGGTACAGTAGGGTAAAATAGGGTACAGTAGGGAACAGTAGGGTTAAATAGGGTACAGTAGGGTACAGTCGGGTACAGTAGGGTAAAATAGGGTACAGTCGGGTACAGTCGGGTACAGTAGGGTAAAATAGGGTACAGTAGGGTACAGTCGGGTACAGTAGGGTAAAATAGGGTACAGTTAGGTACAGTAGGGTAAAATAGGGTACAGTAGAGTACAGTCGGGTACAGTCGGGCACATTCGGGTACAGTAGGGTAAAATAGGGTACAGTAGGGTACAGTCGGGTACAACAGGGTAAAATAGGGTTTAGTTGGGTACAGTCGGGTACAGTAGGGTAAAATAGGGTAAAGTAGGGTAAAATAGGGTTCAGTAGGGTACAGTCGGGTACAGTCGGGTACAGTAGGGTAAAATACCCTATTTTACCCTACTGTACCCAAATGTACCTTACTGTACCCTATTTTACCCTGCTGTACCCTACTGTACCCTATTTAACCCTACTGTTCCCTACTGTACCCTATTTTACCCTACTGTACCCGACTGTACCCGACTGTACCCTATTTCACCCGACTGTATCCTACTGTACCCGACTGTACCCCATTTTACCCTACTGTACCCTATTTCACCCGACTGTACCCTACTGTACCCGACTGTACCCCATTTTACCCTACTGTACCCGACTGTACCCGACTGTACCCTACTGTACCCGACTGTACCCGACTGTACCCTACTGTACCCTATATTACCCTACTGTTCCCGACTGTATCCCATTTTACCCTACTGTACCCGACTGTACCCGACTGTACCCTACTGTTCCCGACTGTATCCCATTTTACCCTACTGTACCCGACTGTACCCTACAGTAGGGTACAGTACAGTACAGTAGAGTCGAGTCGTAGGAAAAATATTATATGCAACGGTGTATAATTTGGTCTTAACGGCTCGTGCCGTCTTCCATTGCGATACTCGCATTCGCTCGTATCGCAACTCACGTCACTCGCCTTTTAAGACCTCACTTATACAACAGTTGCATAAAATACTATTAAACCACCTGCCCAAGTTTGTTTTCTGTCTAATTAATAATAAAAGTAATAATTTATTTTAATTAATAATTGTGAAACTCAGCCCAACATGTTTACACAAGCAGCAATTTCTGATGTACCTAGTGTTAACAATTGTTAGTAAACCTTAAATAAATAAATAAATAAATAATAAATACTTGAGTAAGAGATACTAATTTTGCATCACCATTTTTGTGTCACCCTGTATTTGTGTAATTACTAATTAGTGATATCAGTTAGAATGACATAAGTAGTCGTGTTAGTCCAGGTTGACCTATGGTATGCCCTCTCAAGCACATGACCGTTCGAGCATGTTCGAGGTTCGAGCCCGGACTTCGGTGTCTGAGTTTTTACACTTTTTCTAATGCTAATATAAACGAAGTAGTTAGGTGAGAACACAGCACGGCCTTTTGTTACTCCCCTTAGTACAGTCACGAGCTTTAATTTGGGACCCAGTTAAGGTTGACAGTCCTGTCATATTTAGACCCCGGATATCTGTCGCAATGACGTCACAAATAGAGTAGTTTGGGGAGTAAATGGAACGGTGTTAATTAATACGAATAACTAAGTGGTTTTAACAGAGTATATTTTATTAATTCAGGATAAAAGTTACCTAGTAAATGAAATAAATTAATCAATATTATTTTTTGGTATATTACTGCAAACCATACATTTGTACGGTGAACTGGCTTTAGATGTACAAAAAGTGACTGAAGTGAAAATGTCATTATGTTCCACTGTTCCATTTCCTGAATGGAACTTTGGTTTTTACGGCCGCTTACTTTTTATTCGTGAAAAGCCAATTTACCCAACAAATGTGTGGTTTACAGTAATATAATATATCAAAAGATAATATTGATCAATTTATTCAATTTACTAGGTAATTTTTATTGTGAATTACTTATTAAAATGTATTCGGTTAAAACCCGTTAGTTTTTCGTATTAATTAACACCGTTCCATTTACTCCCCAAACTACCCTATTGTGGCGTCATTGCGACAAATATCCGGGGTCTAGTCATAATATTGTATAGGAATTCAAAGGATACTTTTTCGAAATGGGTCCCAAATTAAGCACGCGTCCGTACGAGTAGCATAGGAAACATTTTCTCCAATATAGCTTAGGTACCTCAATCAAAGTTAAATATGAAAATTAGGTACAGGTCGATTCACAAGAGTTGGCACGAATGGATCGAATGAATTAAAGTATCTATGTGTTACCTATTTGAACACACTTCACACAAATATGAAAATGACATGCATCAGTCATTTTCCTACAAAAATGTCAAAGTGGCATTGCTTTCGTCCAATCCATTCGTGCCAACTCTTGCGAATCGATCTGTAGTTCTGTTAAATTGTAATAACCATTCTTCTTTGCCTAAGATATAGGCAACTTATATGTATCCTAGTTTAGGCATTACATTCTAGTTTGTGACCAGTTAGTCTTCTTGTAGAAGGCGTAAAGGCTATTAGACACTAAAGTTGAGCCATTAAATAGATATTACTAATACGTAAAATAAGTACATAGTGAATATGGCTGCCAAATATCAAGTCTCTTGCTCTAGTGATTAAGGCATTCGCGGATAAGACATAGCGACCATAAAATGTATACCACCATCCACTATTCAAAGTCAAAGTCAAGTCAAAGTCAAAATTCTTTATTCAATTTAGTAGGCATCAATTGATGCTCCTATGAACGTTTAACTATAGGTAACGCCATAAGAGTTGAGGTCACGCACACAACAACACGTCATGTACGACGTACATTTTATTCGTAATTTTGACATTTTTTCGTATCGCGATAGCAAGTTCAACAGACTCAACATAGAAATACAAGATTGACTAAAAATTTCCACAACCTATTTCTTTCAGAATAATTTAGGAAAATACATCTAGTTCAAACAAAACAGAAAACAGAAATTTTATATAAATCAGATAAGCATAGTTTTCGCTATTTATAAAATAACGATTTTTTTCTTGCGAGTATTTCTTATCAGTTTCGTGTTTTTTATTTCAAAAATGGGTTATATGAAAAAAGAAAAATTATAATATGCATAGTATTTGCTTATATTTGTTTTAGACGTGTACTTATTATATGTACGATATATGTATGAGTAGATGTACTATTTTTTGTTGCGTTTTAATTTTCTGATCCACTGTTGATGCACCACCTGCTGTAAACTAGTCCTTCCTTCTTTCTGGTAAAGGGTTGCCTGGAAGAGATCGCTCTTAAGCGATAAGGCCGCCTATTGCTTACCTTGTAACTTACTCTCTGTGTACCTGTTTTCTGTATTGCTTATTATTCCTGGTGTACAATAAAGAGTCATTGTATTGTATTGTATTGTATTTCATCATAAGATCATATAACTCACATTTTCATTCACTCAGTCATTTCATTCATTCACTATCTTTTTTGCAATCAGTACTTTATGTAGCTGTGTGTGTAATCATTCGCCTCAACTCTCGTGGCGTTACCTATATCACCGGTTCGGAAAAACCCTGTTGAGAAGAAACCGGCAAGAAACACGAAAAGGTTTATTTTCTTAAGCAGATCTACATACATACATACTTCTAAAAAGTATTTAATACAACTGAATTTTTAGGGTTCCGTAGTAAACTAGGAACCCTTATAGTTTCGCCATGTCTGTCCGTCTGTCTGTCTGTCTGTCTGTCCGCGGCTAAGCTCAGAGACTGTTAGTACTAGAAAGCTGTAATTTGGCATCAATATATATATCAGTCACGCCGACAAAGTGATTGAATAAAAAAAAGTAAAAAAAATTTTTTTAGGGTACCTCCCATAGACGTAAAGTGGGGGTGATTTTTTTTTCTCGGCTAACCCTATAGTGTGGGGTATCGTTGGATAGGTCTTTTAAAATCATTGCGGGGTTGCTAACATGATTTTTCTATTCAGTGATCTGTTTGCGAAATATTCAACTTTAAAGTGAACATTTTCATTAAAATCGGCCGTCCCCCCCCCTCTAAAATCTAAACTGTTGGGTGGAAAAATTTGAAAAAATTCAGAAGGGCAGTAAATATATCAAATTTACTAGGAAAATTATAGCGGCTAAGATTGCTTGGAAATTATTTGTAGTTTAAGAGTAAATAGTAGCCTAAGGTATAAAACATACCTAAACTTGGATGATTCCGTACACATACGAAATCCTTAGAAAAATATTACTTGATTTTTTTGTAATGGCTACGGAACCCTACCTTGGGCGTGTCCGACACGCTCTTGGCCGGTTTTTTAACACAGTAAATACGTATACGCTATTTGAGACTAGAGATCGCTTATGCGGATCGGAAATATTTCCAAACATCCCTGTCCATGATATAGTCATTAATTAATAGGTACACTTCAAGCAGCAGCTCTACTAACTTCAGACTAACAATAGATATTTTGTACGCGATGTTGCTTAAACGGTTGCAGTTTTAATTAACTTACATGTTGATGTAACACGATAATACTGCATCGGAAAAACAAAGTTGGGCCGTCACTACATAGTATAAAATAAAGTCTTAAGATCTTTAAAACTACGCAACGGGTTTTGATGCGGTTTTTGAAGTGAAAACTTTTTGAGATGGGTAAAAAATGTAAAACTCGCGTCAGGGCACATGATATAGCCCTGATCGAAAATTCATAACTATATATAGTTATGGGCTAACTATGTAGTATTTTAACTATATAGTTATGGGCTTCATCATCCCAGCCTATATACCTACGTCCCACTGCAGGGGCACAGGCCTTCTCTCAGAATGAGAGGGCTTGGGCTGTAGTTTTCACGTGGGCCCAGTGTGGATTGGGAACTTCACACACACGTTTGAATTTCTTCTCAGGTGTGTGCAGGTTTCCTCGCGATGTTTCCCTCACCGTATAGCTCATGGTAGGTTACAAATGAAATTTCGCACATATATTCCGAAATAGTCATTGGTGCGAGCCCGGATTCGAACCCACGACCATCTGCTTGAGAGACCATAGGTCAAACCACTAGGCCACCACGGCTTTCTGTTAGAGCGCGCACAGACAGAGAGAGCTAATGAGTTTCGAGTTTTTTTTTATTTTTGTTATTGATTGAGGGAGGAAAACGAGCAAGTGGGTCACCTGTTGGTAAGCGATCACCACCACCAAGTTCTGCGTTTAGACCGCTCGAGAGTTCCAATTCCAAGGCACACAAGAGACGGTCAAATTCTTGCGTTCCATGTTTTTGTATGTGTCGCTAGAAAGTTCGACTTTCGAAGAATAAGCATTGATTTTGGGGAGCCTAGAAACTTCTGAAATAGTATATTTCATTACGAGTGCGGGAAGCCTGTCATTGTAATGAGTTCCGACAAATGTCTACCCGAGCCGAGGCGTAGCCGAAGGTGAGGGTTGACAGTCGGAACAAGTTGCAATGACGGTTCCGCACGTGTACTGAACAACTATTTTTAATACAGTTGCGAAAAAATGTAGCAATTCAATAAAATAATAAAAACACAATAAACTCAACTAACCAATCATTTATTTCTTATAAAAGTTATAATTCACATATATAACATATGTATCTTTTAAAGTAATATTGGCTTGTGCGGCAAGCTCCAACAACGCCAAAAATCAGCGCAACCTACAAAAAAAGGGATTTGATTAATATTTTTTTAAATAATATATTGACTGTATTTTGCGATTTCGTAAACTGAATACTAAAGAAAAATATAAGTATTTATTAATAAATTACCTTTGTGGCTAAATAACGATCATCGGGAGCTTCGTTCAATAACCTTTCCACTTCATTCGATGTTAATATTTTCGACTTTTTAGTTGTAAAACCGTCTGATTGTCGTTTTAAGAAAACATTTAGTTTTGGGTATTCACTTATATCCACATTGTTCCTTATTTTCAGTATACTTTTTACCATCGAGAACCTCGACCATAACGTAGAAGGTTTTAATTTTGATGAGAGTTCGGAGAAGTATGCCAACATAACATTTCCTGAAAAACTATTTGCTTTTTTCTTTTCTCTCCACGCAATAAATTCGTCGTATGTAGATATGTAGCGATTTTTTGACTTTTCCGGTAAAATGTTCTCCGAAGCATTTTGTGCAATTATACTGAGTTCCGGTGGTGTTAATTCAAATAAAATATTGTCGAAATTACTCATTTTGTGCAACAAACAACTAAACTCGCAAAGAACATTTTTGGAAAATGGCGCCAACCGTAAAAGAATATAAGCAGAGATTTTTTTTTGTTTTCTTCACCCATTCTGGGTAGGCAAAGGGAACTATGCCCATACAGCCAAGTCTTCAGTAGAATTTTTTTATTGATATGAAATGAAAATGAAATTTAATGAGATGAAATGAAATGAAACCTAACTAACTCATTGAATGAAATCATTAAATCTGATATTGAAACAAATTAGTAGCTTCTTTTTAGAAATATTTGCATGAATCATAAAAACTTCGATGAATTTTTTTTAGTAAAAACTTCGTGGAAGGTTTTTTCTTTTTAATAGACATTATTTTGACAGTTGGGAAAGAGAACGCACGAGTTCGGAAAAGGTAAAGAAAAAGCTCGAGTATGTAATAGCCCACATCCCGAACGCTATACGTCCCTGCAATACGCCACTTTTTGAGCAACTGTATTAACACAACACGAGAAGAATCCTTGACGCGGCCATTTCAAGCCAAGTTTCTGCTTTTTTGTCACGGTTTTTGTAGTGTAAATGAATTAAATCATATAATATTCACCTTTTTCGAGGCGATTTGATCAGTTTTTCTGTATTTGTAACTTCAGACATCGCGGTGAACGCGCCGTTCTCTGTCTCGGCGGCAAAAGAACTCTAAGCTAAGGCTGGCCTTACACAGTCTGAATCCCAATCTGAATTCATAATCTGATTTCATAGTCTGAATTTGGTGCCTTGCCTCACACATGTCTCATACCTGGTTTACACTCGCGTACGAGTGGCGAGACGAACTGCGGGACGAGCCACGAGACGAGAGTGTGAACAGGCGCGCCTTGCGCCTCGTCTCGTGATTTGCCTTGATTTTGAGGCTCGCGTCCGGAGCGAGACGACGAGGCGAGGCGCGAGGCGAGGTGACGAGGCGAGAGTGTAAATTAGGTATTAAAAATTCAGATACGTCAGTTGTCTAGCGAACATAGATAAGTAGGCACGTACGTATAGCATACCTAGTTGACAATTAACATGGAAGACCAATTAATACTTATAAGCACTGCTCTTGTCGCGATATAAAAAAAAGGAAGCGAAAATACTGGATTCATCCTAATGAACAGAATAAGTCGGAGTCAGTACCACCTTACGGCAAGAAGTCTGCGTTAGCAACTGGGATTCATAATCTGAATCCAGTATGTGTGTGTGCTCGTCCGTACTAATTAATTGTATAGAAACAGGTGCGTCCGGAATTCATAATCTGAATTTTCATACTCTGAATTCAGAACGCACGTCAAGATCATTCTGACAGATCAATCTGAGTTTATAATCTGAAAAAATCGGAATGTGTGTGGGGAACAGTTAAATTGTATGCAACACCGTGCGTTCTGAATTAATAATCTGAATTCAGATTATGAATTCAGATTGGGATACAGACTGTGTAAGGCCGGCCTTAGAACGCGGCGTTCAGTACGCTTAGTATAAGTTTTTACTTCATCAAATACTTCTCGATCGCGTTTACGTAAAAAATTAAATTACTAGGGAAACATGGACAGCGTCTCCGCGCGCGCGCTTCCATGCTTCCATAGAAATGAAATTTTTACGTAAACGCGATCGAGAAGTATTGAAGTGAAGGAAAACTTATACTAAGCATACCGCTTTGACCGCCGCGGTCTGACCGCGTGCTGTGTGCGTTATCGTAAGGGACTCGGTACATTCTAAAGAACGCAGAACACCGAACGCGGTACTCGGATCTCCAGACCGCTCTCTGTCTGTGCGCGCACTTAATAGCGCTTAATGAAAACAAAATCACGATCCTTTTTTTGCGCCAATCATACCAACTATAATGGGTAACTTTCGTTACACAAAAGAATAAAAAAAAATATATTAGGGGACAATCTTACACAAATCGACCTAGTCCCAAACTGAGCAAAGCTTGTACTATGGGTACTAGACGACGATAAACATACTTATATAGATAAAAAATCAATTAACTTTTGTTTTAATTAAATCCCTTAATTATCTATACATATAAAATCCTTTGTCCTGACTGACGGATCAACGCACAGCCTAAACCGCTGATCGTAGAGACCTGAAACTTGGAGGGTGTGTTCTTTGTATGACGTAGGCATCCGATAAGAAAGTATTTTTCGTAGTTCTACTCCTAAGGGGGTAAAAAAGGGGGGCAAAGTTTGTATGGGACAACGTGATTCCTTGGTCCAATCTACTTCAAATTTTGCATAAACATTCTTTAACAGAATTGATGGAAGACGTGTTTCGTATTTTATTGAAATTCATCCCTTGACGGGGTTAAAAAGGAGTAGAAAGTTATTTTGGGGGTGATTTGCTTCGAAGATGATATCAATACTCCTTAGTGCTTTTGATTTAAATTAGTTTTTATTTTGACACAATGTAAACGAAACGAAACTTCAAATTTTGCAAACCATTTGTCTACGTTTGTCAACCACTTCCTGATCTGATCTCTGATAATAACTAATTATATGTATAAGTATTTGCATTTCACCAAGCTTTTGCTTTTACAAGCGCAGCGTGGGACGTCCACCAACGAGATGGACGGACGTTTTGGTGAAGGCCGCAGGTTCAGGTGGATGCAAGTCGCTTCCAACCGTAATGATTGGGCGTCAATGAGGGAGGCCTATGTTCAGCAGTGGACGTCCTACGGCTGAAATGATGATGATGATGATGAAGCTTTTATGTGAGTTCA
This sequence comes from Archips crataeganus, assembly GCA_947859365.1. NCBI lineage: Eukaryota > Metazoa > Arthropoda > Insecta > Lepidoptera > Tortricidae > Archips > Archips crataeganus. Next base: position 5,084,353 of record OX402045.1, on the reverse strand, counting down.
ACCTTTTTCGAATAAAAATCATTGTTGAACTCGCATAAAAGCTTGGTGCAATGCAAATACATATAAAATGCTTTGTCCGGGAAGTCCTAAATGACAGCCTAAACCACTGTATGTAGAGACCTGAAACTTGGAGGATGTGTTATTTGTATGACGTAGGCATCCGATAAGAAAGAATTTTCCGGAATTCCCACGGGATAAGGAATATACGGGATGTATATATTTCATCAATCAAGAGTGACCCTATCCCCATAACGAAGATTACTAAACTGTTCAAATTGGGCATGCAAGTAGGCTATTAGAATAGGTATAAAGCTAAATTATACTCAAATCAACTGGATCCTATCTCCGTAACTACAATTACTAAACTTTTCAAATTCAGTATAAACGTAAGTGGTCATACATAACAGCAAAAAAACTTATTGCAGGATTTTTGGAAATTCTTGTGGGATAGATAATCTCTGAAACTTCCGAGCCGATTAAAGAAAATCTTTTACGAGTAAAAAGTTACACTATCCTTTATTGACATAGGCTACTTCTTTCCGGGAAAATGCAAAATTCCCGAGGGATAGAAAAAAAAGTTCAACTTCGGAGCTCATTTTAAAATGTCTTTCACCAATAGAAAAGATACACTGTCCTTGATTAACATAGGATGCTATTTTTCGGATAAATGCAAAATTCCCGCGGTATAGAAAATAGTAAATTTAACTTCGGGGCTGAGTTTTAAAAAAATACCAATACTATCCTTTATTGGTATAGGCTAGGCTACCTACTATTTATTCGGTAAAATGCAAAATTCCCGTGGGATAGAAAGAAGTGAATATCACTTGAGGGCTGACTTGAAAATTTCTTTCACCAATAGCAAGCTACACCAACCATTATTTACATAGACTACTTTTCTCCGTGAAAAAGCAAAATTCCCACGGGAAAAAATAAGTGAATTCAACTACGGTGCTGATTTTAAAACTTCTTTTACCGGTAGAAAGCTACACTTTTAAGGACATAGGCTACTTTTTCTCGGGGAAAATGCAAAATTCCCGCGGGATAAAAATAAGCGAAAATTTGCATAGAATAAGGACAAATTTGTTGAAATTCCCACGGGATAGGGAATAAACGGGATTTATAATATTCACTAACTGATACTGATGATGATGAAATGATGAAATGATAATAATGAGTGATTTTGCCGTTGCCGGATTTTTGTTTTATACAATGAAAGAGATGAAGAAGCTTTACCACAAATTGGAATTCTACGCGGACAAAGTCGCGGGCAAAAGCTGGTTGTGTATAATTTTTATGAGAACGACTCAGTTGCTACAAAAAAACCGGCCAAGAGCGTGTCGGACACGAACAAGGTAGGGTTCCGTAGCCATTACAAAAAAATCAAGTAATATTTTTCTAAGGATTTCGTATGTGTACGGAATCATCCAAGTTTAGGTATGTTTTATACCTTAGGCTACTATTTACTCTTAAACTACAAATAATTTCCAAGCAATCTTAGCCGCTATAATTTTCCTAGTAAATTTGATATATTTACTACCATTCTGAATTTTTTCAAATTTTTCCACCTAACAGTTTAGATTTTAAAGGGGGGGGGACGCTCGATTTTAATGAAAATTTTCACTTTAAAGTTGAATATTTCGCAAACAGATCACTGAATAGAAAAATCATGTTGGCAACCCCGCAATGGTTTTAAAAGACCTATCCAACGATACCCCACACTATAGGATTAGTCGAGAAAAAAAAATCACCCACCCTTTACGTCTATGGGAGGTACCCTAAAAAAAAATATTTTTTTATTTTTTATCTTACCACTTTGTTGGCGTGACTGATATGTATATTCATGCCAAATTACAGCTTTCTAGTACTAACGATCTCTGAGCTTAGCCGTGGACAGACAGACAGACGGACAGACATGGCGAAACTATAAGGGTTCCTAGTTGACTACGGAACCCTTAAAACGGCAAAAAGAACGTTTGTTGTATGAGAGTAGCCCCACTTGAATAGTTGTTTTATTTTAATTTAATAATTTTTTTTTTTAAATAAAAATAAATATCACGGGACAAGGCACACCAATTGACCTAGTCCCAAAGTAAGCTAAGTAAAGCTTGTGTTTTGGGTACTAGGCAACGGATAAACATACTTATATACATAGATACATACTTACTTAAATACATATTAAAAACCCAAGACCCGAGAACAAACGTTCGTATTTTTCATACAAATATCTGGCCCAACACGGGAATCGAACCCGGGACCTCAAGCTTCGTAGTCAGGTTCTCTAACCACTAGGCCATCTGGTCGTCTGTATATTCTGTGAATATTTCAAGCGTCTACCTGGTGCCGCTATCAATATCGAGCAAAAACAGCACGTTTGTTGTATTCCAGCCTCGTTAAATATTTTTTCATTCTGTTTTTTACTCGTAGTAGGTATTTGTTGTTATAGCGGCAACCGAAATACATCATCTGTGAAAATTGCAACTCACTAGCTAACACGGTTCATGAGATACAGCCTGGTGACAGACGGACGAACAGACGGACAGAGGGACGGACAGCGGAGCCTCAGTAATAGGGTCCCGTTTTACCCTTCGGATACGGAACCCTAAAAACGACCTAAACTACATAATTAATTCTGTGCAATCTATCTAATCTAATACCTTTAAACGAGCAATTCTTGTATATATATATATATAATCAGGATCTCGGAAACGGCTCCAACGATTTCGATGAAATTTGGTATGTGGGGGTTTTCGGGGATGAAAAATTGATCTAGCTTGGTCTTATCTCTGGGAAAACGCTTGGTACCGAGTTTCTGCCCGAGCAGAGCTCGGTCGCCCAGGTACTGTACATTAAACACGTATAGGTGAAAAACTTAATTAATTAAATATATATATATATCTATTACATATAATAAATCTGTAACAAGTCGGTGTCTGTACATTGAAGATATTTGAGAAAAACTGTCACTAGGGCTATTTATTAGCACAATAGAACCCAAAACAATGATTTTTAGAATTATTGTCTGTTTGTCTGTTTGTCTGTTTGTCTGTGCGTTTGTGCGCGCTAATCTCAGAAACGGCTTAACCTAGAAGGATGCGGTTTTCACTGATATGTTGGTATTTTTTTGGATTAACATTTAGTGTTTGTTTCATTTGAATCGGTTCACAAATAAGAAAGATACGTCTATTTTAAGAATTTATCGAACAGGTTTTTTTGTTTGAACGCGCTAATCTCAGGAACTACTGCTCCGATTAGAAAAATTCTTTCAGTGTTAGATAGCACATTTATCGAGGAAGGCTATAGGCTATATATCATCACGCTAACACCAATAGGAGCGGAGCGGAGCGGAAGAATGCTTCAAAATCGGGGGTTTTTGAAGTAAAACTTCTATAGGCACGCTTGACTTGGGAGTACGGTGCACGGTGTTGAATGTGAACGCGGGTGTGCGGGAGGGTGCGGGGGCGGGTCATTTTTTTTATATCAAGGAACTAAGGAGAGCCATAATTGATGAAAAACAAAATGGGTAAAAAAAAAATAAGCTGCCCAAATTACTAATTCCACGCGGACGGAGTCGCGGGCAAAAGCTAGTATATATATATATTTATTGTATGTAGTAGTAACGTGTCCGTATAAACAAATTGAAGTTCCTAATTCGAGAAATGAGTTATTAGCGTTCGTTTATTTCATAATTATTGACACATGCATTTTTACTTAAATTATTGTACTGCCAAACTGCGTAGCAGTTTGTTGGCAGTTCGAATGCTCTCGATACACTGTCTTACATCTAATTAGTTTTATTCATGCATTATTATTTACTAGATATACAAAAATACTAAGCATGCAATTTCACATTTAGTTTTAGTGAGGACTAAAAGCAGTGAAAAGTGGGTACCGATTGTATACGAGTTATCCCATTCTCACTGCCGTTGAGTACCTATCCTAATAGTTATCTATAAATAATTTTTTGACATTATTTATAAATTTCAAACTAAATACAAACTGAAATATAGATGCACAGAAAAAACCCCCAGAAAAAAGACCAATGCTGGGAATCGAACCCAGGTCCTCAGCGTTCCGTGCTGCGTGCTTACCCCTACACCATCACTGGTCTAGAAGTTAGCGACGAATCTTTCCCATACATCGTACACTTCAGTCTGTTATAATCACATTAGGCAGTGATAAAGCGCATCTATGTTTATGCCCTCTACCGAGAGACTTCAACACTCCTTCGGAGCTACCCGCTCACCTGGACCAAGAGATTATTTATAAAATTATTTATTCTAACTTTCTCATCAAACAACTTCTGCGGTAAGGTGTTATAAATTTTAGGAGTCATGTACTCAAATGTGCGTTCTCCATAGTAATTAGTTGCGTTATATTTATCAGGGAATAATTTAGGTTTTCTTCTTAAGTTCCGTATATCAATTCTGTGCACCACTACATATGTACAATCGCCCTTCACTTAAGTTCTTGACCTAACGCTTCCACAATGATCGATATTAGTGATTGCCACCGTTTTGTTGACCTATTTTTAAAACACACGACAATACTGTCGTTTTACCGTATTGATTGATTGTTTGAACTAATCGTGTGGTCCAGTTTACTTAGTGTGTTACACTTTGAAATAAAAACCGGTAAAGTGTGAGTCGGACTCGTACATGAAGGGTTCCGTACTGTCGAAAACATAAATATGCATACAATACAGCTATCGCGTCAACTATTACCTAGCACCAACCTTTTAGTTAGTGGCATAAAGCCTACTCTTTTCTTAAAGGGTTGATAAAGCATCCGTAACTCAACTTATCTTATCGGTGTCCCTGGGGTGATTGCTTTCCACCAGGTGACCCGCCTGTTTGTTTTCCTCCTATCACATAATATACCACGTACAGTACCTACCTAGAGGAACCTAAATCGCGTATCAGAGTAGAACCATGTCTTTGGTAGAACCTCTTCACAGTTGACTGTGAAATTGATTTCCCGATGATATCTTTGGCAGATGTAGGAAAATGTCAACATGTCAACAAAAGGTTCCATCCTGGTGCGCAGTTCAGTATATATATGACCTTTAACTGTACTTTGGTAGGCACAATGGTTTGTTTTGAATAGTCTGTTAGTTTTGTTGTTGTTGTGGTTGTTGGTTGTCTCTTTGAGTTGTTGATATTTATGGGCGGTTGTGATCATTTTTTCATCAGATGACCCGTTTGCTCGTTTGCCATCCTCTCATATATGTATATATAAAAATAAAACTAGATAGAAATTATAAAGCCATTATAAAGATCGAAAAACATAAAAACACTGAAATAATCACGTTTTTTGTATGACGACCCCTTCAATTTTTAATTTAATTTTATTATTAGTATTTTTTATAACCTCTCGCACCTCTGAATTTTTCGGAATTTATGTGCAAAATTACATTTGAAATTTATACATGAGCTTTACGGTGAAGGAAAGCATAGTGTGGAAACCTGCTTACATCTGCGAAGAAATTTTGTGGTGTGTGAAGTTCCCAATCCGCACTGGGCCCGCGTGGGAACTACGGCCCAAGTCATCTGATTCTGAGAGGAGGCCTGTGGCCTGCACTGGGACGTATATAGGCTTGGATGTATGTATTTTGTTATTTATTATAGCAGCTACAGTAATACTATATACGTAATTGGTGAAAAATTAAAATGCTAAATGATAAATTTAAATAGCTATCATGGTTCAAAAGATAGAGTGATGGACGGAAAGACATCAGAGTTTCAGTAATAGGGTGGGTCCCCTTGCCACCCTTTGGGTACGGAACCCTAAAAAGCATTTATTATTCTGTGATACCAGACATTTTAAAATAGGTATATGAGGCGCCGCAAAAAACTAGTAGGGTCAACGTCATATCGACGCCAGAAAACAATAAGGGCGTAACCCTGAAAACCCAACTTTACACCAGAGCCAAAAAACCGAAAAAAAAACGGAAAAAAAATCATAACTTTGGAACGGCTTGTCGTATGAACGTAATTTTTGGACCATAACTATAAAATATAAATCTGTATATATTGTTTACAAACTGTTAACTTGAACACGCCAGGAATACGAGAAATCGAGTTACGCCCTATGTCTACAGAAATTACAGACCTCTAAAATGGCGTAACTTGACATGATGTTTGTACTGAATCAGAAAATGATAGCAAATTAGCTGACTACAAAAAGGTACTAACTGCTTTTTGTTTTAATTTCGCGTAAGGAATGGGGGTGTAAGCACGTTCGTAATGCATGACAATGGCTAGAAAAAATGTCGTAAATTTAACCTCTTCAAATTCAATGATATTAATGAAACGTCATAAGCTTTTGTAAACACAAATTTATTAAACTTTAAAAAAAAACTAGCAACAATACTTATTTTAACTTTGTTAAATATGAATATGTTAACATTGAAACATTAAAAAATTGTGTTTTAAATGATCAATCATCGTAATAACAATTTTTAATTCGTGATTCAGGTTGTTTATCCATTTTTTTCGCTGCCATCTAAAAAAAAATGTAAAATTAACAATCTATATCCCAACGTTAGGACTACTGTATACTTGCGTTATTAAAGCTTAAGCAATCAGCTAGATAAAACTTCTTTAGTACCTACTTAGGTCTAAGGACTTTAGTAAGAGGTTCAGGATTTGATTCCCGGCTTAAGCAATTTAAAAATAATTTTTCATGTTCTTTTTGTAACATAATTTGTTTTATTTAATCTAAAAACATATTTATCATTATTTGTATACAGAGTGGGGAAAAAAACGAACGAATGAAGGGCAACTACCTTTAATATTTTAAATAGTATAATATATGTTAGGACTCTTTCCGTTTAAAAAAAAATACTACATTTATGCATTTTTAAAAATTTGCTTGTCTTTATCGGGATTCAAACCGGTCAAATACGCCCGGTTAATAAAAAATAACATAAACATAATAAATAACATGTGTTTTGTTGCGTCGTTGTTTAATGATGTAGAGTTTTATCTTTAAATAACATACACAATCAATATAACAGAAGTCACGTATACCAATAAATAAGTTTCGTTTTTTTCGTTTTGTTTTTATTCGTCACGGGAAATGGACCGCAGCTACAATACAATACAATACAATGACTCTTTATTGTACACCACAAAAAATACAATACAGAAAAACAAGTACATGACAAAAAAGAAATAAGGTAAGCAATGGGCGGCCTTATCGCTTCGAAGCGATCTCTTCCAGGCAACCTTTAAAAAAAGAAAGAAAGAAAGCAAGGAATGCATTACAGCAGGTGGTGCAATATAAAATTTAATAAATAATAATAAAAAACAAACATTTTATTAAAACAACTGAAAACATCTAATAATACACATCATAAAACATACATAAATAAGTGATACACAATATACTTGTAAATAAATGGACACAATAATACAATTTTCAAGCACAGGATAAAAGATAGTGTTGCTTAAGCATAGATTTAAAAATGGGCAAAGATTTAGCACGCCGTAGGTCTATTGGTAGGGAGTTCCATAACCGAATAGCCTGGACAGTAAAAGAGTACACATAAAATTTAGAATTGGAAAGAGGGACACCTTAGGATACTAGTAATTTTTATTTTTCAGGTTTTTATTCAGTTTAAAGGACGTGTTGTAGCAATAAATGATCACTATGAATGACGCTTTCGATCGGTAATATAAAGTACGACTTTATGTTATGTCATTATTTAATTTTGACCTGTTCGAGTTTCGGTTAAGGCAGACGATTTTTCAAAAATCCATAAAATCAGTATTTATTATTTTCAAAGATAAAAGTAAGTGTCCGTCCGTTCCTTAGGTACAAATTTGTTATTTCCAATATTTAAGATATTTTATGCAGCTGCGATCAATTTCTCGCGACGGGTGAAAACAAAACGAAACTTAATTGCTAGTTTACATGGCCTTCTGTTTTATTGATCGTGTATGTTATTTTAAGATAAATTAACCTTAATTAATTGACTAAACGCCGTGCTCACCAAGTACAACCGTCAAACTGACGTTTAAATGATCAGTCGTTAATTTACTTACATAATACCTCACTATTTTGAACGGTGGTTTAGGTACGTCAGTTTAACGGTAAATGAACTCAGCCCTTAAGTATCATGAAATTCACTAGTTGGTACGAGTAATCCAAGATTTATGTACATACCTTGATATAGATAATCCTTTATGATTTTGTCGAGGAAAAACTAACACAACCTTTCAGTCGCGTCCGCGCAGGTACTACAGTAGCTTGTGCCTGTGGCGTAAGCCGGGAAAAACCGAAATGTTCCAAAATATTCATTCTGATAATATTGGTTTAACTAGGCTTAGATTGATTTCGGGTAACCACGAAATTGTGGTATCTTAGAGGTTATTCGTTGTCCGTAGAAAAAACGCGAACTGCAAGAATGTCGTAAGCAATGAAGTTTAAAAATGTATCCTGCAAAAAAGTCGTAACTACTATTGTGCGTAGAAACTCGAACGGCTTAACTATTTTTTTATGAAAAACACAAACTTCTACAAGTCGTATCTCTAAAAAGTTTAAATTCGTCATTTTAAGGGCAGTTACGACCAAAAAAACTACAACCATTTTCCAAAATACTGCCCAATTTTGAAATTTTTTGTCGTCGTAGAGAAACGAGACCCGGACCATTCGACGCAGAAAAAAAAGCTGATTATAGCCATGTAATAATCAAGTTACGACCTTTTTATGGGATACGCCCTTATTGTTTTCGAGCGTCGATATATAAGTGATCACTTTAAAAGTGATCACTTTAACATCACGTTTGAAAAGCCATTCGATATGTAACGACTGAAAGCGACTAGGTACAAAAGTGATCACTTATTTATGACGTTGACTGTACAACATATGATACAAAAATATGGATGCGAATTTTATTGCGTGGGCACATTTTGCCCCCCTCGCGCCTAAGAGTAGGTTGCACGGGGCGAATTACGGGGGCGGCTGCTGGAGGCGGGGCAAAGTTGAAACACGGAAAATACTCGAGAGAAAACCGGCCAAGTGCGAGTCGGACTCACGCACCGAGGGTTTCGAACAATGTTTTAGGTAAACAGCTGTAACTATAATAATTCAGTGTTAGCAGAGCCCTGCTTCTAATTAAAATGTACGCGGGATCATTTTTATATTGGTTAGACAGGATAGGAATTATATTTTTACCAGAGGTTTCCCGCGACTCCGTCTGCGAAGAAAAGGGGTATAAAAAATAGCTACGACCTATTCTCAGACCTACCAAATATAAACAAAATAGTTTCATAAAAATCAGTGAAGCCGCCTCGGAGGAGTTCGAAAACAAACACACACGTAAAACAGACACGTAATTTTTATATAAATAAATAAATAAATAAATAAATATCACGGGACAATTCACACCAATTGACCTAGTCCCAAAGTAAGCTAAGTAAAGCTTGTGTTATGGGTACTAGGCAACGGATAAACATACTTATATAGATATATACATACTTAAATACATATTAAACACCCAAGACCCGAGAACAAATATTCGTATTATTCATACAAATATCTGCCCCGACGCGCGATATATATTAGAAGATCATTTATTGTTGTAGTGATTACAGTAATAATCAATCGGTGAAGATTTCAAGTATCTAGTTATACCATTATAAACGGTGATTTTCGATCGGTGATCACGAGTTGAAAAATATTAATCCCTGGCTGATATGGAATTTAATAGATGATATTTCAAGCAACCAGCACCTTGTGGAGGGCTGCACTACACCGCAGAGTATTTTGAATGCGTATTTTTATTTCCTCCTCTCTTGTGTGTAAATCGGTAATAGTGCAGCCAAGATACCTAAACTTTTGGGCTCCCTGGTAAACTGAACCCCCAACCCGAAGACAGTCACGCTGAGCACGCGTGTCTTTGTATCGTTTCATGTGGAGACACAACAAGGTGCTCACAAGGTGCTGGTGTCCAAGCTTCTCAGCAAAGGTACAAAACTCCGTATCTATAAGACCGTATCTAGAAGACAGAAATAATAATAAATTATTTCTGTGCCCCAACCCCTCCGGTGTTTTTGTCAAATATCTTGAAAACTGTGCATCCTACGGCAAAATCAATAAAATTTTCATCCCCCTTGAAACCCCCGAACCCCCCCCCCCGCAAATATATAATCAGGATCTCGGAAACGGCTCCAACGATTTCGATGAAATTTGGTATGTGGGGGTTTTCGGGGATGAAAAATTGATCTAGCTTGGTCTTATCTCTGGGAAAACGCTTGGTACCGAGTTTCTGCCCGAGCAGAGCTCGGTCTCCCAGGTACTGTAATTTAACCGCCACTGCAAGCATTTTTTTTCTTTAAGTACCCAGATGATCACGCTAACTTTATTATCTTTCAAATAAAAAAAAATTGAAATCGATTTATATACTAAAGAATTACATCTGAAAAACCATCAACATACATACTAGTTCTAGTAGACTGCAGATTAGATTAGTTAATCAATTCGCCGATAGATGGCGCTGTACCGCCGACGTTAAAATTCTACATCGCGCTGTTAACCCTAGCGCGCGGTGGGAGTTGGGACCAAAACAACCACATGAATAAAGTATGCAAAGATTTTTTCGTTTCTGCTACGGAACCCTATCTTGGGCGTGTCCGACACGCTCTTGGCCGGTTTTTTTGAAAATGACCCAATTCCATCTGACGCTTTCCCTCAGATTAATTTATTTCAGGAGCTTTATTTGACGTTCGCTACGCACGGGCACTAACTTTATTAATTTCATCTCTCTACACCGATCACAATACGCTGTTCGGTACGCTCATAACAAACTGAGCAAACATGGCTTTTTCCAGAACCGTTGCAATTTGGCTTGTCGCCCGGTACCGGTTATATTTGACTTTTGGAACACCCTTTATGGAAGTACGATGGCAGCAAAAAAACCGGTCAAACACAGTCAACCAGTTTGATACCTAAGCCATGAACCTTGTCGCATTAACTACTAGATATTTATATTCTTTTCACTGTTGAGATAAACTACGATAACATGGCCCGCCCCTCCAAATTACTATTTCAATGTGTTATACTATATCACATCCTTGCGAAAAAGTGTACGTAGTAGTCTGCTTTTGTTTGATTGCTGTCTCAGCACGCACACATGCGTTGAAAGTTTTGGCGGTGCTTTATAAATACTTTCACAAATACATTGAAGACTTCTTGAATTTTTTCTTGAATTTTTTCTTGAAAGTTATATTACTAATTACACATAGTTGAAGTTACAAATTTATAGTTTTATCAATTCGAGTTTTAAAGTTTTCACTTCTCATCTGTTGTTTTGACACTTGCCACCCGCACCATGCTACAGTGAAAAAAGGTTACCAGCAACGTCAGTGCAGGTCAAAGGATTGTCAACTTTCCGATCACTAGATTTTACCACACATTCTGCCGTCTAAATAGTTAAAACGTTGGTACATTCATGCAAAATAACAGATTTTTAGCTCTAACAGAGTAGGTAAGCCGTGGATGGCATGTCGAAACCATAACTACGAAGCTTGAGGTCCCGGGTTCGATTCCCGCATCGGGGCAGATATTTGTATGAAAAATACGAATGTTTGTTCTCGGGTCTTGGGTGTTTAATATGTATTTAAGTATGTATCTATCTATATAAGTATGTTTATCCGTTGCCTAGTACCCATAACACAAGCCTTCCTAGCTTACTTTGGGACTAGGTCAATTGGTGTGAATTGTCCCGTGATATTTATTATTAATATTTATTATTTTTATTTTCCAAAACAATTGAATAGAACCAGCATGTCAATTGGCTTTCTATGTCTTGATCTTGACTATTCTGTTATTAATACGTACAGAGAAAATTGGTAAAAATGGGTAAAAACCTAAGTTCTGATGCCTCCATCAGAAAAATCATAATGTCATTGGTTTTAGAGAGGAAGTGGTCATATCAGAAGGTTGCGGAGCACCTTAAATGTTCGAGAATAGAGTATTTAAAGCCGTTAAATATTTTAAAAAGAATCAAACATGCCAGAAGGTCCAGCGGAAGAAACGACCACATAAGACGACCCTGCGAACTGACGCTCTAATTGTTAGAATGGCGAAAAAAATCCTAAATTGTCTTCTATTAAAATAAAATGTCAACTTTTTGGGGAACAATCTGGTCTGGCAGCTCGTTCTATAAGGAAACGACTGAACGAAGCGAATTTATATGGCAGAGTACAGAGTAGCTCGCAAGAAACCTTTAGTGAGCAAAAAAAAATAGAGATGCAAGGATTAAATTTGCAAAAGAACATGAAGTCTGGACTTTGTCTCAGTGGAAGCATATTATGGTCTGATGTAACTAAAATTAACAGAATAGGATCTGACGGGAAAATCTACGTACGCCGACCGCCAAATATGGCGTTATATCTCAAGTGTTCCAGCGTAAAAGTGAAACATGGCGACGGTAATAATTAAAATGTGGGGTTGTTTTTCATGGCATGGCATGGCGTGGGACCATTGGTGCAAGCAAATTGAATGTATTATGAACCAGTATGTGTACAAAAATATACTAGAGAACACTATTAACGTAGTTATTTTTTTACGGTAATAATAATTTTATCAAAATATAGTTCATTTAGTACATAGTAGCGCCGTTTAGACGACCAGATGGCCTAGTGGTTAGAGAACCTGACTATGAAGCTTGAGGTCCCGGGTTCGATTCCCGTGTCGGGGCAGATATTTGTATGAAAAATACGAATGTTTGTTCTCGGGTCTTGGGTGTTTAATATGTATTTAAGTATGTATCTATCTATCTATACCCTAGTACCCATAACACAAGCTTTGCCTAGCTTACAATGGGATTAGGTCAATTGGTGTGAATTGTCCCGTGATATTTATTTATTTATTTATTTTATTTATCTAGCTAGGATGTTCGTCTGCGGTCTATGATTCATACGTTTTTTGACGATGGATGGTGGCAACAGCTGCGACTAGATAAGGCTTTTGTTATTAAATCAATTCAAAAACTAAATAAATGTTAGGGATTGTGAGGTTTGGATTTGTTTTCGTAATTCTAAATTAATTAAGTACAGATTTAGTAAATCTTTTATAAAATTGAGTTAGTTGTTTCGGCTCTGTTTTGATTGTCACTGTGACAGGACCTCTGTGTACGTTTTGACAGTTAGAGGTCAAGTGTCATTGAGATATTTTTTCTGCATCGTCGCGGACGTGCAGTTTTTGAAAAGGAGAGAGGAGCCGCCGAAATGGTGTGAGCTCGGAGTTTTTTGTATTTGTGTTTGTTGGTTACTTCACATCAGCAGGGGCGAGTCCTAGCAAGTTGTTTTCTTTTAATTCCGATTTTGTTCAAAGTGCTGACGTACGTAACTTTTGTTCTAGCCAGCCCTAGTCTGCATCCACAGCGTCATGGACGTCTTCAAAATTTAACGGTATAACCAGCAATGCCAGCAATTCATTTGAGGCGGGTCGGGTCAGCTTTTTAAGGTAAAGCTCTGGTTTTGCTTGTGTGTGCTTACACACACACTACCTCCATTTGGTGTAGGTGATCCGTGCCACGCATGCTTACATGATTGTTTGTTTTTTTCAGCTTGACAATGCTTTTAAGCTGAAAGGGAACTTATATAAACTTATATAAACTTTCGTTCAGACCTTAAAGCTTTAGGACTATAATGAACTTGCCATAACTTTAAGACTTTTGAACATTCTAGAACGTTTCCAAACTTCAGTAAAACTTCAGATCAGATTTCTAGTTCATAATATCTGCATTTGATTAGATTTCCTTTTCTCTTCAGTATGTGTTAACTGGAGCTTAAATAAATTTAAAGGGGAATGCGCCCAGATTCAAACGCTTAATAATTTATGTTTCCCAATTCTGGTTCTGACTCTTCTAGTTGGGTGAAAATTATTATGGTCATTAAGGGAGGAGCATGCTGGGTGCACGCCGCTGATTGGAAACTTGTACGGAGCTTACCTACTACAGGTCAGATCACTCACTCAAATAGGAGACGTAGGATAACTTGGTTCTAAAAGTTTTGAGCACATATTAAAATTTGATTGTCTATCACGAAAGTCAAATATTAAATGGTTGAAAAGATTTCTTGTAATTGGTTTCTTTGCTCGAGTCGTACAGAGAAACATATTCACTTCACTAGTCTGTCAGAAATGTCAAATGCTACCTGCCACGAGTTACCGATACCTACAAATCACTTGTCACCTGCACTTGCTACTTAACAAAGTTTAATAAAGCCTTTACATTTAAATAAATAAATAAATAAATATTAGGAGACAATCTTTCACAAATCGACCTAGGCCCAAACTAAGCAAAGCTTGTACTATGGGTACTAGACGACGAGCGCATGTTCGCCATCTATTGGTTGCAAACAAAGTTAAGACGACAGACACGGCAATATGTATAGGTAACGCCATCAGAGTTTAGGCGAATGATTACACACACAGCTACAATACATAAACTACTGATTGCAAAAAAAGTAGCGAATGAACGAAATGAATGAGAGAATGAAAATGTTAATTATTATGATCTTAAGGTGAAATACCTACGCTACTATGCATATTATAATTTTTCTTTTATCATTACCTAACCTGTTTTTGAAATAAAACACTTTGAAACTGATAAGAAATATTCGCTACAAAAAAATCGGTATTTTATAAAAAACTAAAAATATGCTTATCTGTTTTATATAAAATAGATCAAAATATTTTATTTTCTGTTTTGTTTGTACTAGATGTATTTTCCTAAATTATTCTTAAAGAAATAGGTTGAAGAAATTTTTAGTCATTCTTGTAATTCTATGTTGAGCCTGTTGAACTTGCTATCGGTACGAATAAATGTCAAAATCCCACTGTCATTACATGACGTGTTGTTGTGTGCATGACCTCAATATATCTGGGTCGCCGTACCGTGGTTATGTGGCCAGGCCCATAGGTTGCTGGCACCGTTTGGGCACAGAACCCTACAAAGGAACTGCACAACAGTTTTCCTGTTTGCCTGTTTTCTTATTAATTGTACAGCGTTTCAGTTTTGTTTTTTCAAAGGTCCCTATCTCCATTTAGATCTAAAAATAACATTTTCGAGGCGTGGATATGTGTAGGCGGTGCGAAAACACTATTAGAACAATACAATGATTTTTTCTCAAACATGCTATGAAATATTGACGTTATGTTCCTTAAAATACGCCACGAACTGTCACGTTGCAGGTGCGGCTAGACGAGAGGTCAATAATGGAATTTCATACAACATTGCTGGCCAAGGCCAGCAAAGTGATCGTCTATTGTTTTATGTGACACAGCACCATGACGTTTAATAGGTCGACGTGGTCGACGTGGATGGATGGATGGACGGACGGATGGACGGACGGACGGACGGACGGACGGAGGGATGGATGTATGTTGATGGATGGATAGATGGATGGATGTTGATGGATGTTGATGGATGTTGATGGATGTTGATGGATGTTGATGGATGTTGATGGATGTTGATGGATGTTGATGGATGTTGGTTGATGGATGTTGATGGATGTTGGTTGATGGATGTTGATGGATGTTGATGGATGTTGGTTGATGGATGTTGATGGATGTTGGTTGATGGATGTTGGTTAATGGATGTTGATGGATGTTGATGGATGTTGATGGATGTTGATGGATGTTGGTTGATGGTTGTTGATGGATGTTGATGGATGTTGATGGATGTTGGTTGATGGATGTTGATGGATGTTGACGGATGTTGATGGATGTTGATGGATGTTGGTTGATGGATGTTGATGGATGTTGGTTGATGGATGTTGGTTAATGGATGTTGATGGATGTTGATGGATGTTGATGGATGTTGATGGATGTTGGTTGATGGTTGTTGATGGATGTTGATGGATGTTGATGGATGTTGGTTGATGGATGTTGATGGATGTTGACGGATGTTGATGGTTGTTGATAGATGTTGATGGATGGATGGATGGATGGATGGATGGATGTTGATGGATGTTCTTGTTCATGGATGTTGACGGATGTTGATGGATGTTGATGGATGTTGATGGATGTTGTTGGTGATGGTGATGGTGATGGTGATGGTGATGATGATGGCGGTGATGATGGTGGTGATGATGATGATGCATGTTTGAGAAAAACTCTATACAAGCCTTGGCCACGAACAGGGATTGCCGGCCTCGTATCTCTAGATGGCCTCGTTAACACTCGGCCATCTATAACTACTCGGCCGGCAATCCCCTATTTCGCGGCCGCTGCAGTAATGTACTATTACAAGGTTTATTTACTTTGACTATAAAAAAAAAAAAATTAAACTGTTTAATTCAATAAAAAAAAAACAAATACATCACAAAAACCAATAGCTACAAAAATCTTTATATTTTAAGATTGTAGTAAGCTATAATGGGGGTGCACATGGATACAATAACGGACCTGTGAAGGACTCGTGTGTGAGGGCCGATACAGACGGACCGCACTACAACTGCAAGGCAACTGCAACTGCCGACCGCCCATACATCGCAACTGCATCGCAATCGATCATAGTAGCGCAGCCTGAAAAGCTATACTCGACTTACGTGCACGGGCAGACGGCCGCCGCAGCCACATCGCAGCCAGAATGCGGCCCGTCCATAACGACCCAACTTCATCAAAGTTAAGTACAATCAATAAGTGCCTTTTTTAATACATATTTAACTGAGTTTGGCTTAATCAAAACATTATCAATGACTTTTATCGGGAAGCTGTTCAGAGCGTGCGGCAGATAATTAGACCAATTTCTTCTACCATATTGGTTGTTACTCCTTGGTACAAGGAAATAAGGTATATTGTGCAATTTCCTCAAATTAGATGGTCTTTTATGTCTAACCAACTCCCCCAATCTATCCTTATATTCAACTGCAACAGCCAACTTAGCCTTGTCAAACACGTTAAGCACTCTGCAATACTGGAATAGTTTAATGTGGTTATTACCACATATATGTTTAATTTTGAGCGGAACTATGGCTTTCAACAGTCTTATTTGGATATTATAAATTCTCTGAATATATGTCTTATAAGTTCTCCCATAACTCGAGAGGCCATAACCGATTACAGAGTCTGCCAATGCCATGTACAACATTCGTAGTATTTTATAAGGCATTTTATTCTTTAATATGCTTAGGTTACTGAGGATGGCCCTCAGTTTGTTACAAACATGGTCGACGTGCGGTCCCCAATTAAACTTATTGTCTATCCTTAGGCCAAGGTATGTATGATGATCGACCACTTGCAAAGGTTTACAATCACATGTTGTTAGCATGTGCATACACGCATGCTCATGAGCCACGATACGCGGAGCAAAGAAAGAATAGTCCGACAAGCTCGTGCGCGGCGCTCGGCGGAACCCTGTCGCAGGGAGCCTCTGCTGTCCTTAACAAGATTGTTTTTAATAAGTGCGGCAAATGCTGACTGCGACAGGGTTCCGCGGAGAGCCGCGCACGAGCTTGTCGGACTATAGTTACCGTGACACTCACTTCAATTTCAATACTAAATGAAAAAAATCTCGCCTGTATAATTCCCGCTCCCATGGGTATTCCGGGAAGATACATACCGTAAAAACGTACAACTTTGCCCGCTTTTTGCGATCTTTTGCTTTTTTTAGAGTCAATTGGTCGGTATTCTGCAACTTTATCTGTGGCACTCACATATTGACATACTTTTCTTTGTGTAGATGAGAACACTACATTTAAAATGAGTTTCCGTACCCTAGAAAACGGGCCTCAAACAGGCGGGCCAAAATATTGAAAAAATTTCGAGATTGCCCACATTTGTTTACACTTTCATAACTTCGGGATTATCAATTTTATGGTCATGATTCTTAAAGCCTAATAATCTAGAATAGGCATAGCAACGTTGTGTCGTATTATAAGTCCTTTAAGTGATTGATATATTTAACCTCCAAACTCGTATGGTTGCACCAGTCGTAAAAAAAAATTGAAATCCTTCATACAAAATCCTGGATATGCTAGGGTTGTCAATTTTTACTTATTGCCTTTACCCTACTACGACTAAATTAGGTGCAGTATGATATTAATATTTTAATAATAATAGATAATACTAGATGCTTTAAGATTATGATTCAATATATATATCTCCTAACCGATTTCGGCTACAGCGACTGCTAAACTGTTGGACGAGGGCTGCGGTTGTTTGCCCTTTCATGTGCCCTTAAATGGCTACAGTAGCCAATTTTATTCCTAAACGTACGCGAACAGTGGCAGTACGTAAGGACACCATCAACGTAATGATAGAGGATGGCTGCGGGTGGTTTAGCCTTCAGGGCGTCACGCTTCATGTCCAGATCGGACCGCCTCCGCATCTCGTATTCAGTCACTTTGTCATTTACAACCCGCCTCCATTCGGGGCGACGGCTTGCCTGATCTTCCCAGTGAGAGGGATCAATATTGCACCTTTTCACGTGTCTTTTCTGAACGTCCTTGTATCGCAGGAACTGGCCGCCTTGTTTCCGCTTGCCACTCTGGAGTTCAGAAAAGAAGATGCGCTTTGCAATTCTCACTTCAGACATCCGCGAGATATGTCCACTCCACCGAAGCTGACGCCGCATCAAGTAACTTTCCACACCTAAGACGTTCGCCCGGCAAAGCACATCGGTGTTCCTCACCCGATCCGTCCACTTGATGTTAAGGATGTCACGCAGGCACTTAATGTGGAACCTGTCTAGCGTGCGTATTTGATGGCGGTATAGCACCCAGGTCTCAGAGGAATAGAGAAGATTGGGGAGAACAATCGCTAAGTAGACGGAGATCTTTATCGCCAACCTGAGATCATGTTAATGGAATACCTTGAGTCGCAGTTTACCGAACGCAGCCGCTGCTAACGCAATGCGGTAGTTTATTTCAGACTCAAGGTCACACGTTGCTATGATATTGCTGCCTAAGTACTTAAATTTCTCCACCTGGTTCAGCCTCATCTCACCGAGAAAGATTTCTGTAGGGTTATTAGCACCATTCCAGTCCATTGCCATAACTTCAGTCTTGGCCACACTGATTTTCAGACCAAAACGGCAGCATGCACTGTGTAAGTCTGAGATTAAGGTCTGAAGTCCATGAATAGAATCTGCCACGAAACAAAGATCGTCGGCATACAAAATCTCCGTGATGACTGCATGGGAAACCTTGGTGCTCGCTTACAGCCTCGATAGGTTAAAAATACCCCCGTCAGTCCGGAAACGTATACTTATGCCATTCGAAGACCGTTCTAAAGCTTCTCCGACAGCAACCGCAAAGTACAGTGCAAACAGGGTCGGCGCAAGGACACATCCCTGCTTGACACCGCAGCTTACAGAAAAGAAGCCTGACTGCTCACCATCAACAGTTACACAGCAAGTCATCTCATCATGCACATGCATGATTCAATAGTGTAAAATTAAACAATAATCTTAACTTTATGGACCACATTCATCTGTCTGAAATAAACGGATTTTATTTTATATAACCTGCGGTGAAATCCAATAGTGTGTGTGAAGTTCCCAATTCGCACTGGGCCCGCGTGGGAACCACGGCCCAACCCCTCTCATTCTGAGAGGAGGCCTGTGCCCTGCAGTGGGACGTATATAGGCTGGGATGATGATGATGATGATTTTATATAACATACTAGTGACAACCCTAAGCGTAAAATGTTGCTGGGCAAAGTTGAAAAAAAGTAATACGAAAATCGTTCATGACATTGCCCACTACCATAATTACAAAATTAATAGAGATAAGGTGTTGAGATTTTGTCTACATCGTTTTTAAGCTGAATATTAGTTACAGTTAAAATTAAATACTTGTGGGACTTTCCTGGCTTAAAATACACTCCAAGTTTTTTTGTCCTAATTGGCCCGCCAAAAAACACGTCCGCACTCCAAGCCAGCTCACGCGTGACAGAAAATAGATACGCGTCAACCGATAAGCCAGTGTTGCCTGCAATATGTTTAGCTATAAGCCACAGATTAGAATGAATGTGTATTTGTAACTATTTTTGGTACGTTTCGCTTTTACTGAAATGTGACGCGGTGGGCAAAGCTATAATGAAAAGGCAATGTTGTAAGTTTTTACGGTACCCTATGTCACTCGCGAAACTGAGGCAAATCTAATGACACCTCACACTTCAAAATCCATTGAGCCGTTTAGGCTGCAGGGCGTGCCAAAGAATGATACATACATAAATACATACGCTTGAAAAACATAACCCTCCTTCGACCGATATACGCAATTAAACCTAAGATCCCTTCCGCAGCATACAAAAGAGCTGATAACTTTGAAACAGCTGGACCAATTTTAATTGAACATGTCTAAGAACCATTGACAAGAAACCTGCTTTCGAATATAAGAAACTGCATCCAAATCGGTTCACCCGTTTAAGAGTTATGATGCTACGGATAGACACACACACACATAGCCGTCAAACTTATAACACCCCTCTTTTTGTGTCGGGGGTTAAAAAGTCGTCTTTCCTGTGGACATAAAATTAGCGACTCTGAGTCAGCAAACCACAGATTTATTTAAATGGGCCGAAAGTTAAAAGTGAGTATCCCACACGCCGATATTGACTTCCCTAAAAAACATTGGCTATAGACCTTTAACTTTTGCCATTTCCACAGAAGAGACGCCAAAAAAAATTGTGTATGAGCCATGATAGAGTTTAGCTGGACATGTTTCGGGCTAATCCGTAGCCCTTCCTCTTGGAGCACACGCCACGGCGGCCGCTGCCAAACGCGCACAGAGTTTATCCGTATTTTTTTATTACAAGCTTTTATTTGCCTTCACCAGCCTGTCCCGTTGTCAGTGTGTCATCAAAATCATGTGAGTTAATTTTGACCCACTTCCCGATCTCCGATTGAGCTGAACTTTTGCATGAATGTGTAAATCGGGTGACAATGCAATATTATTATATAACATGGAGTTGATCTGATGATGGAGCTGGAAGGTGGCCATTGGAATTCTGTAAGAAAATTACGCTACCGCATCGAATATGGGCTCGTTTGATTGATCTTGATGAGCACTTTGGTACACGGGCAAAAGTACAGTCAGCAAAAAAGAGCTTGTATTTAAATTAGTTTTTTAACAAAAAAAAATAATGTAAGCTTTATTTAACTTATCCAGTTTTGGGAATACTGTTTATTATGTCAATAATAATAATAATATGAATTTATGAAAATTGTGAAACTGTTTATTAAAAAAAAAAATTATCAAAATCGGAGTACTCTGTAAAAATGCGTGGTCATACATAAAAGGATTTGTCACACTGGATGCGTTCTGCGGTAGCAGTCAGGTCAAATTGAGCGCAGCCCGCATTAAGTATGTACATATGAACAACATTGTCGGTCTCTATTACATTGCGCGTGCGTGCGATTGCGATCTGACCTCGTAGTACAATGTGCTACTAACGAACGATATCGCTATCGGTAAACAAATGAGGTGCATTCTGTGACCGCAACGTTGATATTTAATTATGAAACGTTTCACAATGTTCTTTTTCGCACTGCAAATAGCATGCAAATGGTATGGACCTCCGCAAAGTAACAAACAACACACACATACATTTAACATTTGGTAGCATAGCATACGGTTGTGGTGCTAACTCTGAAGATGAGCTCTGGTTGAGTTCGAGACGCGTCACTGTAGTTTGGTTGTGGTGATGGTTGGGTTTGTGTGATTTGTGTGTGTTCGTACAGTGTGGAGGTGGAGGAACTGCATGAACATGCATCTCTTACATAAACGTAACTATCGTAAGGTTGCGGGTGAGCAAAGTAATTGTTTCAGTTAATGACAATAATACTATACTACTAATAATACTTGCATAACGGACAATAAATGAATTTTACAGTTATTTTTAACTATTAATATTTTAACATTATTTAATTTGGCTGTATGACCTAAAGTTCCCGGGTCCATTCTAAGGTTGTAATTAGTGAAAAAAAACGTTTCAAAATTGCAGGAACTTGTTTTGCTTTTGCACGGAGTTCTAGAAAGTTGAAAAAAAAAGATACATGCAGTCGAAGATATAACCTCCTCCTTTTTTGAAGTCGGTTAATAAAAGAGTTGTAGAGATCCCTTTGCGCTCATAGAAAAAGTAAGAACGCAACTATTCATAATCAGCCATTGAGCCACTTATGCGTATTATTATTATTGTTATATTGATTGTTTGTTTGTTTGTTTGCATTGAATAGGCTCCAAACTACTGGACCGATTTAAAAAATTCTTTTGTCGTTCGAAAGCTACATTATCACTAAGTGACATAGGCTACTTTTTACCGCGGGAAAATGCCTTTTCCTACGGGAAAATTAATTTGTCGCGGGCGAAGCTGCGGACGGAAGGCTACAGTTATAGATATTCAGCTTCCCCTCATATCATAAATTCGCACTCATGTCTCAGTGGCCCTTATTATGATTTTATGATACAGTTGTATAAAATACTTTTTCTCAAACATGCTATGAAATATTGACGTTATGTTCCTTATAATACGCCACGAAGTGTCACGATGCAGGCGCGGCGTGGTGTGCGGCTTGACGAGAGGTCAGTAATGGAATTTCATACAACATTGCTGGCCTTGGCCAGCAAAGTGATTGTCTATTGTTTTATACCATGACGTTTATAGGTCTATGGCATCATAGCATTTAGCCATTAAAAAAAACCATAAGCAATATTTGCGTTTTGGTTCATTATGTTATGACATTCTGCCACTACGCTTATTTAAGGTAAGATGATGATGATGAAGGTGATGTTGATGGTGGTGATGGTGTTGATGCGGCGGTGATGATGATGGTGATGGTGGTGCTGAGGATAATGATGATGGTGATGATGATGATGATGATGGTGTTGATGATGGTGATGATGAGATGATGATGTGGATGATGGCGATGATGAGATGATTATGTTGATGATGATGATGAAGGGTGATGATGATGATGGTGATGATGATGGTGATGATGATGATGGTGATGATGATGGTGGTGGTGATGATAGTGATGAGCTGATGATGATGATGTTGATGATGATGATGATGATGATAATGATGATAATGGTGATGATGAGATGATGATGTTGATGTTGATGGTGATGATGATGATTATGATGATGTTGATGGTGATGATGATGATGATGATAGTGATGATGATGATGGTGGTGATGATGGTGATGATGAGATGATGATGATGATGGTGATGATGATGATGAGATGATGATGTTGATGATGATGATGATGGTGATGATGGGTGGTGATGATGACGATGTTGATGATGATGTTGATGATGATGATGGTGGTGAAGATGATGATGGTGGTGATGATGATGGTGATGATGATGTTGGTGATGCTGATGATGATAGTGATTGATGATGATGGTGATGTGATGATGATGGTGATGGTGATTACGATGAATGTGATGTTGGTGATGATGATGATGATGTTGATGATGATGATGATGATGATGATGGTGGTGGTGATGGTGATGGTGATGATGACGACGACGACGACGATGACGATGATGATGGTGATGATGATGATGATGATGATGATGCATGTTTGAGAAAAACTCTATACAAGCCTTGGCCACGAACAGGGATTGCCGGCCTCGTATCTCTAGATGGCCTCGTTAACACTCGGCCATCTATAACTACTCGGCCGGCAATCCCCTATTTCGCGGCCGCTGCAGTAATGTACTATTATTAGTTCACATCTAAATAAAAACAACGGAATAAGGGCAACAAGGCCAGGATCAAGGACTCTTGGGGGGTTACTACGAAATTCGAAGTTCGAAGTTCGGATCGTGCGGTCCCTCTCACTCTCGTAATAAATACCATTAGCGTGAGCGGAACGGCATGAAACGAAGTTCGAATTTCGCGCTTCGTAGTATAGGGCCTGATTCCGTCGTTTTTATTCCTCGTAGCAGTTTTATTTGAAATAGGGTGTATACCAACCCTGCTACCTCAGCTCCTTTGCTCTACAGCGGTGCATTGAGTTAAAAAGAAAAAAACTCATTGCCAGTCTATTGCAGCAGTAACACACGCTAATTGGGAATGTCAAAAAAATACCCATTTTCATATTTCCTTTCGTATAGACTGTTTTGAATATTTTATCATTTAGTTCAATTTAGATTTAAATTAAATTCACCGTCGTCATCATCGTTTCAGGCGTAGGACGTCCACTGCTGGGCATAGGCCTCCCTCATTGATACCCAATCAATACGATTGGAAGCGGCTTGCATTATAATAAATAAATAAATAAATAAATATCATGGGACAATTCACACCGATTGACCTAGTCCCAAAGTAAGCTAAGCATAGCTTGTGTTATGGGTACTAGGCAACGGATAAACATACTTATATAGATAGATATATACTTAAATACATATTAAACACCCAAGACCCGAGAACAAACATTCATATTTTTGATACAAATATCTGCCCCGACACGGGAATCGATCGGGAATTATAAACAGGGTTCGGATTTTTCATCGCACGCTAAGATGAAAGAAAACTATGGAGTCGATATTAAAGTTAAAATTTAACTCATATTCATACTCGTACTCACTTATTTTCTTAGTCTCGTAATATTTTTATCCCTTTATCAGGCTGACAGATCGAAAATGTCAATCAAAAGTTAATCTTACTTACTTATTGTTATTCAAATGATTTTTTGTAGTACGATGCGAGAAGTCTAGAATATACCAATATAAAACCTCTTTTTTTCTAGAAAATATGAAAAACGTCGCCATGACATTATACTCATTTTACGTTTGTAATTTTGAAATGGACAATAAATACACACGCCATACCTACCTTATCAAGAGTTTGACGCCCATTCCTGTATCTCCATGCTCCATGGATATTACGAAATAAAAGCATTCTAAATGTTAATTTTTTTACTGTGCGGCAGTTCGTTTTTTTATTTAAAATATCATATAACTGAATTCAAATTGTTACTTTCATTTAAAATTTACTCTCGGTATTAATTACATGAATGAGTATGAGTATGAATATGAGTTAAATTTTAACTTTAATATCGACTCCATAGTTTTCTTTCATCTTACCGTGCGATGAAAAATCCGAACCCTGATTATAAATAATTCTATTCCACACAAAAAAAAGTACAACTTATATTTCACGACATATATTTCAGTGTCAAATGTAGGTCGTTTCTTATTTGATATTGTAATAAATAAATGCATTACATTATATTAAAAATTAAAAACTTCAGAAAACGATTTATAAAGCATTTATCTCGAAATGGTTTTCGATTTACTATACATTGATTACCATACCCCGGGACGGCTGCGTATCCACCGGAGCTGTGCGAGGATGCGTTGCGAGGGATGTGTTTGTCATACACTTAGGACCTTTTAAATGAAGTGTTTCTATTGGTTCATGACAAACACATCCCTCGCAACGCATCCTCGCACATCTCTGGTGGAAACGCAGCCTAACGCTTCTGATGCTTGCCTTCGCAAACGGTATAAAATGATGATAGAAAGAGATGGAGAAAGCGAAGGCAAGCGTCAGAAGCATTAGACAATACGGCCTAAGAAGTATTTTACTCGCGTTTCTGTGTGTTCATTGCGCGGCCGAGACGCTCGCCGTACAGTCGACTACAAAAAAATCGATACGGCCAAAGTTACAAAAATATGTATACACGACCTTAATGTTAAGTCAATAAAGGTGTGTATACATATCTTTGTAACTTTGGCGGTATCGATCTTTTTGTAGTCGACGTACAGTGGTTACCTGGCGGCACTCGCAATGAACTGATAAAACGCTTGCCGCGCCGCCAAACGCGCGATTTCGTGGCCGGGCGGCTCGAGAGGACTACGTACACACACACACCTGTTTAATAAATTAAAAAATAAAAACCGGCCAAGAGCGTGTCGGACACGCACAAGGTAGGGTTCCGTAGCCATTACAAAAAAATCAAGTAATATTTTTCTAAGGATTTCGTATGTGTACGGAATCATCCAAGTTTAGGTATGTTTTATACCTTAGGCTACTATTTACTCTTAAACTACAAATAATTTCCAAGCAATCTTAGCCGCTATAATTTTCCTAGTAAATTTGATATATTTACTACCATTCTGATTTTTTTCAAATTTTTCCACCCAACAGTTTAGATTTTAGAGGGGGAGACGCTCGATTTTAATGAAAATTTTCACTTTAAAGTAAAATATTTCGCAAACAGATCACTGAATAGAAAAATCATGCTGGCAACCCCGCAATGGTTTTAAAAGACCTATCCAACGATGTCCCACACTATAGGATTAGTCGAGAAAAAAAAAATCACCCACCCTTTACGTCTATGGGAGGAACCCTAAAAAAAAATATTTCTTTATTTTTTATCTTACCACTTTGTTGGCGTGACTGATATGTATATTCATGCCAAATTACAGCTTTCTAGTACTAACGATCTCTGAGCTTAGCCGCGGACAGACAGACAGACGGACAGACATGGCGAAACTATAAGGGTTCCTAGTTGACTACGGAACCCTAAAAAAAAACTGTTGGAAGCATGTGAAAGATACGCTACGAAACTATTATCCACTAATGCTAAGCTATATAGCCGCTCAAGGAAGATCCAGAGCACACATCCACAGCACGTATCTCGCCATGTGAACACCCTTCGGAGTCAACTGGGTACATAGAGCACTGAGCCCATGGGCTCGTTTGACCACTTTGATTTATTTACGGGCAACTCGTCCCACTTAATAATAGCTCAGGGCTCAGTCCACCACTAATAGTAAAAAAAGTAAAAAAAATATTTCTAAAATCAACCGGTACTTTGTGTTTTCATCGTCCGATTTATAATAAAAAATAAAAAACATTTTCTTGAATATTTTCAGAGTATTAGCGATTTTAACAGATCTCTTCACTTTGTGACATCTATCCCATGTATGGGATAGTTGCCTGATCCATATCAATGCCGCATAGGATAGATGGCTCCCCGAAACGGGGCAACAATCCCCTAAAAACTTTAATCGCATTTTGCTTCCCCATGCAATCACGAGACATGCGACTCGGCCATCTTATAGTGGTAGCTGGAAAGTCTCTCGATAAATAATTGAAATAAAATGTGATTCATTCGCAAAACTAGAGTAGGTAATTTTATAATCGGGCAACTATCCTGGTTTTATCCTATCAAACGCATCCATAGCACGTCTTTGGTGAAAAAACACCCTATCCATTGAAACATTTCAATCCTCTTTGCATTAGATTCTTAGTCTATGAATAAAAATTGATTGATTCTTCTGAAATTACGTCAGATGACGCGATCCGTGCATTCTATTTTATACACAACAAATATTTATAAAGTTGTTTTATACACAAATTGCGTAAAAATAACGGTTAACTTGATTGCTCCTGTTTGCATTCGATTTGTTTGTAGCGGTAAACATTGAAAGGCTTTTAAAGCCGAAGTAGGTATAAAGAAGTCATACTGCTGAAGTCTTTACGGTGTGTTTGTAAGTTTACAATAAAAAAAAAACAATGGGTGCTCCGTAGTTAGACAAAGCCTAGGTATCAAACAGACGGTTGTGGGTACGAACCCAGTCTTACACTGAGCTTTTCCTGATTTTTTTTTGGGTACAGTCCAAAATGTTGGACCACTTGAAATTCGCTACGAGCTTTACGGTGATGGAAGGCATCGTCAAGAAACATGTAATACACTGCGACGAAATTCAAAGGTGTATAACGTCAGTAGCTGCAATATCGCGTTACTAGCTTTTTCCATAAGGCTCAACTTGAAATGAAATAACAGTGAAAATTAGACAAATTAGGCCTTATGTAACACCTGTATAATTATCGACAATCTGGCAACAAATGAATTTGAATGGAAAAAGCTAGTTACGCGCTATTGCAGTTTTACAGACGATTTGAAGTTCCCAATCCGCATTGGGCCCGCGTGATAGCTACGGCCCAAGCCCTCTCATTCTGAGAGTGAGCCTGTGCCCTGCAGTGGCACGTCGTTTGTCGCTATCGTATCCTATCATATCAAGTTTTCGGGATATAACTATTCTATATCCTTCCCAGGGTCTCAAACAATCGCCGTAGCAAATTTCATCTAAAATCGGTTCAGCGGTTTAAGCGTTCAGATATAACAGACAGACAGATACAATTACGCATTTATAATAATAGTATGAATAAAATTATTACTAGTGGTCGTTATAAACGTGCAGTTTTCGTGGCAAAAAAATATGCACTGTCAGTTTTTTACGTCGATCAGAAAAAAAGCTAATAGAAGTGACTTTCCTCGTTGACGGAAGCTACAAGAAGGTAATTGAAGTGTTTAAAACTTAGCACAAGTGAAGAATTACATCCTGAAGTAAATGTTTTACAGTGAAAAATAATATAAAATTTTCAAATGTATTGATTTTTTTGCCAGCCATATACTTTGCTACGAAAACGGCACGTTGATAACGCTCACTGATTATAACTGCCAAATCTAACAGTTTACGAGGATAAAGAGTGTTCGAGTAAAAAGTTCAATTAAATCTTTAGGGATCGATCAGAAGCAAGCAGCATTTAAAAAAACTCCGCAAGAACAACAGGCGGCGGCTGAAGTCATACACAATGAACCTGAAAACGAAGAGTTTAGACATTCGGCATAAAGTCCCAAGAAGCGCTTCGCAAATCGACGCGGATTTCAATCCAGATGACGTCCCTCAGTACTTTCAGGTGAGCTTAAAATAAGTAAGATTCGCTCAGTACCGAATCGACCTATGAAGCAAAAGGACCACGACCCAGAATTTTGATCTCTGATCCAGAAAAATACATTTCAATGTTAGGTAAACCGGCACCCAGAAATTAAAAACATGTGTTTAACCTATTCTCAGACCACCAAATATAGAGAAAAAAGTTTCGTGAAAATCGGTCAAGCCGTTTTGGAGGAGTTCGATAACAAACACCTTGACACAAGATTTTTATACGAGAACTAGCTAACCCAGCAAACGTTGTTTTGCCATTATTAGAGGTATAAAAAATGGGTTACTATCAGAATTCCCTTTTCGCCAAAGGATAATAATATTATAGCTCAAACGGATTGTGTAATGTCTTTGTTGCTATATAGACATGAACGCTAAATGTATCTTTAGCAAAACGTCTGGATCTTAGAATGTTACAATTTAAAATACTCTAAACTCAACGCCGTATTCCAAAAAAACTACCAGTGTGTTGCCAATAAAATGAAAAAGTTTTGCATCGTTAAGTTTTATCTTTTCTAAATATAATACATAAGTAATTTATTTATATGTAATTGTAAAGTTCAAATTAAATGCAACCGCATAAATAAATAATTTAACATCAATATTAATTTCACCTACAGATATTTGGTTGAAACTGTTTTGTAGAAGAAAAGTTCATATTACAGTGGTAATACTTCAGGTTTAAACAACATTTGGATACTATTAGGGGGTGTTTCACCACCTTACTGTCAAACTACTGGTCACGTAACCAATGAATAAACTAAGTACTGGACAAATCTGTCGGCTAGTTTTTTTTCAGTTTCACCACTCCGGTCCTGTGCAAACTAAGTACCACTTAACTAATCGTCGGTTTAACATAGAGGGGTATGACAACGTCACATTTCACGATCACGTGTTCCTTTTCGCATACTTTCGTTCAAAGAGTCGCTCATTGTTAAAGCAAAAGAAATCGTAAACTATGTAATTCTTAAATACATCTATTTTTTTGCATAAACAAATGTGTAATTAATCCAAAAACGGTATTTATTTACGATACTTTGTTAACAATAACAAAGAAAAATAAAATCACGTAAAACGAATCGAAAAGTGGCGCCAAACCATTTGACAGATTAACTTTTTTTTGTAATGGCGATGTACAAGTTCACGTAGAACAAACGATTGTGCCACTGAAAAAAAGTCTGTGATTAAAAAATATTACAAAATTTTGGATTTATTTTTACATACTAAAAGCGTACCTATATTTTTTATTCAAATCTTGATATTTGAATCCTCGTTTGCAATTTAGCATGACCTCTTTCTTTAAAAAATAAAAAATACTTTGTTTTATTTTTCTGAAACCGGCTGAAGGGCTCTCCAACCATGACCACAAAAAAATTACCTGACTAATTAAAAAGTTATGTGACGGATAAAAATGCTAAATGCCACCTGATCTGATGGTCAAATTAAATAACACTTTGTCCGTCACTTAGCGCTAATCAAGACTGGTGAAACAGAAATTTTAAGTTCATCTGTCAAATAAGGTTATGATTAAGCTAATCCGAACTTTAAGAAAAGTGGTGAAACAGCCCCTTAATGTTATAATTTGAGTGCCAATATACTATTTACAAATATTTTTGATATGCACATAGAAATGTTGACAACAAATCACGTATGTCAAACTTTATGGTAAACATGGCGACCACAGGGCCACCATGGCATCTCCAATTGTCACTTCATTCGGCATCTGACGTTTGGATTAATCGAATGCTTTCTGTACTCGTGATAATTGTCGTTGTTGAGTTTTTGTTTCCTGTCAAGTTTTCTGTTAAGTTTTGTTCTTATGTTTTGTTCGTGGGTTTTGCATTTACGCAAGTAACATGGAACCGGTTGCCTTCGCAATCACTATTTCTTTCTGTCAAACGGTATAAGTTGATGACAGAAAGAGATGGTGAAAGCGAAGGCAAGCGTCAGAAGCGTTAGACAATACGGCCTCTGGTCCCTCTCACAGGGACGAGAATCTTCCTCCTTCTCCACCAAGGAAGCGTCCTAGAAGTCATATGAGTGTCAATTCAAGTCAATTGATTGTGATAAATTTTGGCACATGGATAGTTCAAGACCAAGAATTCATGTGCAACACACATTGTACACAATACGGTATGCGTAGGTATACTTATAGGAAACATCAAAAACTTAGGATAATCTTTACACTTAAATAACAACAAAATATTATTATGACTATTTTTTATTAATGTGCATGGGTTGGTTACATCTGGAAGGTCACAATAACAATGACACTTGTGTCAATTACGTTCGGCCATCTTTGGTAACTTTTTTGGAATCTATATACGGCGTTGAGTATAGTTCATGTCTATTTAGTAATTAAGATATTTTGAGATACAAACGTTTCGCTACCGGGCCATTTAGCGTTTATGTCTATTAAGTAATAAAGACATTCTAAGATGAAGATGTTACAAACGTTTCACTACTAGAGTATTTTAAAATGTAACATTCTAAGATCCAGACGTTTTGGTAAAGATACATTTAGCGTTCATGTCTATATAGCAACAAAGACATTACACAATCCAGACGTTTGAGCTATATTGTCCTTTTTTATATACTTACATAAATAAGATAATACCTACATTAATGTCGTCATGGAGTTATGTTGAGAGATTACTCTCATATTATGCCACAATTTACTTTCCCCTTGCTGAGCTGCTTGCTTGCTTGCTTGTCTTGTGATGACGATGTTCGTTCGTCGAAGTAGTTTGAATTCGGCGAACGCATTTATTTTGGTGTACGTAGCAGTGAAATTGCTGCTTAACAGTCAACTACTAAAGTTCAATTCAATACTGCCCATCTTAACCTACGGTGCTCAAGCATAATCCCGGTTCGTAATTCAGGAGTCCAAATTGTTCAAGGTCTGAACGTTTCCCAAAATGGCATCTCGAAAACACCACCAAAATTGGGAACCGATCTTTATAGGAATGTACATTATTTGGAGCGGTCTTTCGTATTATATTGTCTTATAGTATAGGAATGTGGTCAGTGCATGTTCTGGATATTACGAGACTGATCATTCTGATTAGTCGTTTCAGGAAATTCCCGTTTTGGGGAGTCAATGTGGGAACCAGTCTTTATGGGAATGGTCATTATGGGAAGCGGTTTTCCAGACCTATGGTCGTTTTGGGAAGTGGCCAGTACGTGACAAAACCATTTGTACCCTGATTGGTCGATCGACACTTTGTGAGGCAGCCATAACAATGAAATCTTACTTTCCAAGGGCTTATAAATGGTATAGGTTTTTATTGAAACAAAGAGGATTCGTTGCGCGTGCTATGCCGCCGTTGGCGTGGTTTAAGCGACATAAGCATCAGCAAAACAACTACAGAAAACAAAGATAGATGCGACCTTTACAACGATCAAAACAAGTGATTCGCGCCCTCGCTACATTTACAGCAAATAAATATTTCTTTTTTTTTCCTTATTTTTGTACAATAAAGTGTTTACATACATACATATTTCACTTCATTTTATTTCACTTCAGTGTTAGTAGGTCTACGTGAAAAGGAAATGTGTGACCTTAATGATATGATTTAATTTGAGTTAATAAATATCAAACACCAATATGTCCGCGATAAATGACATGGATATAATGATCCTTATCACCCGACTGTCAAAGCAGGGTTATATTTTTCGAGCGTATGTTTTTATGTATGTATGTATGCATCATTCTTTGGCACGCCCTGCGGCCTAAATGGCTCAATGGATTTTGAAGTGTGAGGTGTCATTAGATTCGTCTCAGTTTCGAGAGTGACATAGTGTGTTTATTTTCCCGGAATTCCCATGGGTAGGTACAGGAATTATATAGGCTTTTTTTTCATCTAACATCGAAATTAAAATTAAATTCATTACTTTATTGTATTTTCACCATAAAATCAAGAATCACCCGGAATCATCAGGGAGTTTTTGGAGTTTGACATTTATAAACTCATTTAAGTACTTATGATTCGTCATAGTTTGGTAGTCATTAGAACACAAACCTATGTGTGTTGGTGGCTCCTGGAAAAAACTCGAGTCTGACAGCCGGCCGCGAATTCGTTGTAAATGGGGGTTATCATTATTTTCGTGGTTTTTTGGAATCGGTTATTATTATTATTATTAGCCTGCATCAATGTACCACTACTGGGCAAAGGCCTCTCCCCTGGACTTCCAGCTCGCCCTATCTACACTTTATGTCCGACCAGTCGCCGAGAACGTCTCTAGGTCATCTCGCCATTTTCGCCTTGGTCTACCGCGGCGCCGATAACCAGCTTGGGGCATCCATTCAGTGGTAACCCGCGCCTACTTTTCTGGGTGCATGCGACAGACGTGGCCAACCCAATCCCATTTGAGCCTGGCGGTTGCTTTGCCTGCATCTGCGATGCAAGTTTTGGGGCGCAGTGTTTCGGACTCGATCGGTCGTTTTCACGTCTAAAATGCTGCGTTCCATAGCTCTTTGGCAGACCTTCAATTTGGACTTCTCAGTCTCGGTCCCGTAGGGTAGGATGGGCAGTATGTACTCGAGTCGACGAGTTTCCGTTTCAGTGACAATGGAAGGTCACCCTTCAATAGCTCCTTCATGGACCAGAAGCGACCATGGAGTCGGTTAAATATTTTATTTTATGTATATTTTTACAAGCTTTTAGCTTACTTGCCGTGTTGTTAGTGTTTCGTAGCAGGGCCGGATTAAAGTAGGCAACTGCCTAAGAGCCCCGCATCGCCAAAGAAATTAAAAACCTTATGCTGGCAGTTCACTTAGCGTATTTCACGAAATAGTTGCGTGTGCGAGAGAGGAGCACTATGCCGATTCTAGCGTGAGAGACGGAGACGGCAATAGCGCAACGCGAACACGCTACGCCAAGTGAAGTGCCACCATTAGGATTAGTGATGTAAAGGTGTAGGTATAGATATTTTTGACGTCTTCGCAACGTACATATATTTATGGCCTTGACTGTACAAATCTGTTCATAGATTTGCAAGCAGGTACAGTAAGATTATTTCCACTTTGACATTCGGGACGTCTGTTTTATAATCTTAAAGGTTCATGTTTTCTCGTACAGTACTTATATACTCGTGAAATCCTAGAATTTAATCACATAAAATATCCAAACCTATTTAACGTGGTATCCTATTTTCATCTCGCTCATTCGTTTTTCATTTATTTCTTATTTCGTCTCATTCTGTATTCGTCTTCGTCTTGTTCGCTATCCGTCACTATCTTATTTGGTCAAATTCTGCAACTTGTCTATCTCTTAATATGTCTTATTCGTTTTTCGACACGGTCTTCCTTGGACTCATTCGTCGTTCGTCCATTTCGTTTTTTGTCTCATTTACTTATTCGCCAAAATTATTTCGATACGTTCTGTGCTGGTAAATAAATGATCGTAAGTAAATGAGACAAAAACGGAAGGGAAGAACAACTAATGAGTCCAAGGAAGACGGTGACGAAAAACGAATAAGACTTGTTAAGAGAGAGACAAGTTACAGAATTTGAGCAAATAAGATAATGACGGATAGCGAACAAGACGAATAAAGAATGAGTGACGAATACAGAATGCGGAGAAATAAGAATTAAACGAAAAACGATTGAGGCGGGACAAATAGGATACCTGTAATGTAATTAATAACAAAACCTAAGCCTTAGTATTGCACTTTCGATCTCTCTCGCTGTATGTCGAGAATGAGGGTTTTCTGACAGGTGGAATATCGCTAGATGGCGTTAGTATCGTAAGGTCTATTTGACGTTACACCCATACAACAAATGTCAAAGTTGACAAACGGACCTGACGATACTAGCGCCAAATAGCCTCTCATAGAAAACCCTCATTGCCGAGTGTCAAAGTGGAAATATTTAATCTCACTGTACAGAAACAAAATTGCATGAACAATAATTTTTTCACGGAAACGGTTTATTTTATCAGGTATCAGTGAACATTCTAGAAGGCAGGAAGTTTTCGTGGACCAACCCCAAGTCCGCGACTTCCTACGTCATCGTTGTGCTGGATAAGAAGAAACACAGGACCAGCGTCAGACGGAACATGGAGGCGCCCTACTATAGAGAGGTAGAGAGTGACGGGAAAAATGTGACAGACCCGCTGTAGTTATGACAGCTACATCGCCATATTAGTTTCAGCAGTCAGCTTAAGTTTTTGCGTTTTTTATTAGACCCTATTGTTTTTATATAGGGATGGAGTGACTTCTTTCTCCCCTAAATTCAAGTCTAGGGTGAATGAGCATTTACTAGGTAAGCGTGCTCACCGTCGTGTCCATTTCCATCAGTCGTGATTGTGGTAAAACGCAAGCCCATATTGTATATATTTTTTTTAAAAGTCAAATTTTTGGACAAATTTAAATGGAATGAATGCGAGAAAAAAGTTCCTTTGTGACATGATACCTACTCGCAAAGTAAACTCGTTTTATCATTTCTCTAGACACGTTTAGTGATATGATAAGGTCTCTAATGTAACATAGTAAAAGTGATTATTCAAAATGTCTGATGTAGTTCAGTGAATGACAAAACGAGTTGCCTTTGCGAGTACGTTTCGCCAACTCACTGACATCAAATCACGAAACAAATCTGGTGAAATAAATAAAAAAAAAATTGGCTTTTCTGGCTGATTTCGTCATTTCACTAAATAAATATATTTCAACATCCTGCGTGATTTAATCATAATCATAACCACGGGGTCGTGGGACGGGGGCGCGTCGCAGTCCGCGTCGTTTGTTCGCAGGCCGCGTCTCCGCCCCGTCTCTTCTGTCTGTTTCGCACCGCTTCATATATTAATAAACACTGCCTCAGGCGCCGCCGCACGTACGTACGTACGTGCCCCCGTCCCACGGCTCTTCAGTGCGGCTTGCGCCTTAGCGATTTGTTCAAATCCCTGTTTTAGCCATTTCGCTGCGACATATTATTATATAACTATAGCTAAACTGTTTAAATGAGTCCTTGCCCGGTTTTAGGCTTAAAACAACTAAATTTCATAATACCTTATTCACTAATACCCCTAATTTTCAAATTACCATGGGCTCATAATACCTAAAAATAACTAAAATTTAAAATTGTCTCCTCTTAAAATTTGAAATTTTAGGTATTTTTAGGTATATTGGTATTGCCCATGGTAATTTGAAAATTAGGGGTAAGTATTAGTGAATAAGATATTATGAAATTTAGTTGTTTTAAGCCTAAAACCTTGCCCGCGCGATACACGGGCTGGGGTATGACGATAAAGGGGGCCGGGAGAGGTGCGAGCGGCAAGGCACACGAGGCGCGCTCGCCACCCGCACCTCTCCCTACCCCTTTGTCGTCATACCCTCAGCCCCTGTAGCGCGTAGGCGAGGACTCATTTAAACGGTTTAGCTATAATCGTCATCGGTTAGACTACAAAAGTACTTTAAAAGACGTAAAAGCTGGGTAAGGTATTCCTTAATTTCTGTCTGAATTGTTTTAGCAGTAAATATGTTATAATTGCAACCAGAGCTTCATGTTTGAGCTGTACGCGAGTGTCCACGATGTGCAACGCCAGAGTCTCTTCCTCGCCGTCCTGGAGCCGCGGTGCTGCGCCCCCCCTCGTCTGCTGGGGGAGGCCAATATCGACTTGGCCGCCGTATGGGTCCAGCCACGTAAGCTAAAGCACAGAATACTTAACTAATAGTAATAACGCACAGAAGGATCACTCTCGAACAAAAGTCAACTTTAGGTACCTATAAAAATTTGCCTACTCTTACGACCGTTAACTACTTGAAACTTATCGTTTAATACGAGCGTTCATATTCCGTTGGGCACCGCTGACCCGAAACCAAGAGCATAGGGTTCCCACTCGCCGATATTTAGATAGGTATATATAGGTAAATCAAGTAAGATAACAGAGTGCATTAATTCAGTAAACTACCTTTAAACGCAACAGTATCTTTTATACAGATTATAAGATCGTTTAGAAGTCATTGTTTGTTGCAAAAATCACATAAAAAAGATGCTTAATTACGCGCGATGCGGCTAGCGTGCGAACCGATAGCCGAGCGACAACCTACTGCTATACGCCTGCCCGGGAGGCGCGCCGGCCGAACGTATAGTCGACCAAGTAAGTGCTTTATCATTTTTTGTGACAGTTCCTACATCAAAATAAAAACAATACGGCTGATTGTCACATTGACTTGTAAGTGAAAATAGCCTTTGATGTCTTAAGTCATACAACTGACATTGAACTTTAGGGTGGTAAAGGAGCTTCTTGGTCGACTATAGGTACCTAAACTGCGGAGTGAAACCCTCCTGGCTCTAGAGCCCTGTTTAGACCAGCAAGAACAATTGTGCAAGTTGCGTTACATCGCGGCGTTCGATTGACCAGTTCAAACTCGTCGGCATTGCGGCCTCGCAATGTAATGCAAAAAAATGGTGGTCTAGTGGATTGACCTATGGCCTATGAAGCAGAGAGTCGTGTTGAAATCCCGGCTCGCACCTCTGAGTTTTTCAAAATTTGTGTGCGAAATTATATTTACTAGGGGCGTTCAATAAAAAGTGAGAATGAGTATGTTATAAACAACTTTTACTAAATGTCATTTTATGTTTCGACATAGTCACCTTTTAGCATAATACACTTAGTATATCTTGTTTCTAAACTTAAAATTCCATTTTTAAAAATGGTCTCATCTTGAGTACTTAAAAAATCTTGTACTGCAGCGACTACCGCGTCGTCGTCTTCAAATTTCTGGCCTCTCAGGTATTGTTTCAATCTCGGAAATAGGTAGAAATCACTGGGAGCGAGATCTGGTGAATACGGAGGATGCTTAAGGATATATCGAACCCAGCATCACGAATTGCAGCCATTGCAACGGCGGACTTGTGTGCCGGGGCATTGTCCTGGTGGAACAGCACAACTTTCGAGAGTTTACCTCGCCGTTTTTCGCGGATCTCATTGCGCAATGTTGCTATTTGTTTGGCGTATAATGTGCCCGTAATAGTGGCTCCATGCTCGAGATACTCAATCATTAATACCCCTTTACCATCCCAAAAAACAGAGCCCATGACCTTACCGTTAGATGGGCTCACC
Source organism: Archips crataeganus (assembly GCA_947859365.1). Classification (NCBI taxonomy): domain Eukaryota; kingdom Metazoa; phylum Arthropoda; class Insecta; order Lepidoptera; family Tortricidae; genus Archips; species Archips crataeganus. Next base: position 5,046,583 of record OX402045.1, on the reverse strand, counting down.
TTGAATTTCTTCGGAGTTGGAGCTGATGGCCTTTTCCATGTCATAGACTGCAGTTTTGTTTCTGGGTCGTAACGATGGAGCCATGTTTCGTCCATTGTTATAAATCGCGCCAAAAAAAGTTCCCGGTCTTGCTGCATCAGGTTCAAAGCTTCTTGACAAATCTCTAGTCTAGTTTGTTTTTGCGTGTCAGTAAGCATTCTTGGTACCCAACGCGCAGATACCTTTTTCATACCCAAGCGTTCATGTAAAATATTTTGCACGCTCCCCGTTGAAATCTTTACATTTTCAGCAATAAAACGAACCGTTTCACGACGATCCGCCAAAACTGAGTTTTCGACTTTTTTCACAATTTCTTCAGTTACTGCTGTAGTAGGGCGTCCGGAGCGGGGGTCGTCCATTGTCGATGTTCTTCCACGTCTAAATTCGGCACACCAACGTGCGACTGTCGAATACGGAGGAGCATTAGACCCTAAAGTGTCCCGCAAATCCAAATTGACTTGGCCCGTAGAAACATTTTTCAAACGCAAGTATTTGATAACGGCGCGCAGTTCAATTTTCTCCATTTTCGCTAACGTACTCAATAGCATTGCAAAGAAATTACCGTATATTTTTTTAAACAAAAGACAGTTAGTTTTTTTTTTCATAGCAATCAGCTAGATAGATTAGCTTTACCGGCCAGTATTTAATTTCGTAATATTAAAAGAGTTTGCATCTCATTCTCACTTTATATTGAACGCCCCTCGTATTTTGTAATTTACCATGAGCTTTACGGTGAGGAAACATCTTGAGTAAACGCCAGCGAAGTAATTCAATGGTGTGTGTGAAGTTCCCAATCCGCACTGGGTCCGCGTTGAGAGAGAGAGAGAGAGAGAGAGAAAGATGTTTATTTACACATATTCGATACACAGGAAATACAGTTGACAGGAAAAGATACAAATAAAAATCATCGAATAGTATAAATTGGCGTTGGCGGCCCAAGCCCTCTCATTCTGAGAGGAGGCCTGTGGCCTGCAGTGGGACGTATATAGGCTGGGATGATGATGTACTGAGGCTCCGCTGTCCGTCCGTCTGCTCGTCTGTCCGTCTGTCACCAGACTGTATCTCATGAACCGTGATAGCTATTTCGGTTGCCGCTATAACAACAAATACTAAAAAACAGAATAAAGGGCTCCCATACCACAAACGTGATTTTTTCCTCGTTTTTGCTCGATATTGATAACGGCAACAGGGGCTAAATTCAGGAACGGCCCAACACGGTTTGCTAGCGGTAATTCAATCGTTTGGGAGAGGATAGGAATGGGTTGAGCTTGGGATGAGCCTTATTTTCCTGTTAATTCGCTTTGTAAATAAATAAACAAATAAATAAGGCGGCTCATCCCAAACTCAGTCCAAACCTTTCGCAAATCAGTGATTTTTGGCGTTCCTGAATAGCAGTTCAGACCAAACCCAACCCCAACGATTGAATTACCGCTACCAAACACGAGAAGGCCCGTTCCTGAAATTAGCCCCTGGTAGACGCTAAATGTGATAATCAGCTTTGAATTTTTCTCTGATGTTGGAACTTTCACAAGGAGCTAAAAGCGTTGCTTTGTCGACTAGACTTTGAAAAAACGTTACTGGGGAGAGAATTAATGCTTGCCAAGGTTGGCATAATAATTATACACACTAGTTATCTAGAAACTCTGGCTCGACGTTTCCTTTGAACATCTGAGTCTTGATATCTTAACATAATAAGCAGGAAATTGCACCGGTAAATAAGCACCCCGCTTAAGAACCAAACGCACTGAAAGCGATAGCGGGCCGGTCCGTCACCGGTGACGGTTGTAATATTCTAACTTGTATGAACGGTGCGGTACCGTACCGCGAACTCGTTCATACAAGTTAGAATATTACAAGCACCACCGCCACCGCACCGCCACGCCTGCGCTGTCTGTACGTTCGGAGCTTTAGATCTGTCTTTTACAAGAACCTGAAGGAGATTATTAAATTTTATACTGGGTGTTTGGTAGTTACGTGCAAAGCTTTAAGGGGATGATAGCCGAGGTATTTTTGAATGTTTTTAGCCATATTATGTCTTAGCCGAAATTTGTTTTTTTTTTTTTTTAAATTGAAGACTTAGGAATTTTAGGAAAATACCCAGAATTTGATAATCACGAGTCAATATTGCCCCAATGTGCGTTAATTTAGAAACAAAATCTTTTATTTCAGATAGTTTAATGTGTATTGGAATTAAATAATTTTTATGTGTCTTTCTTGCCACAAAATTTGGAGGCATTCGAAATTACTAAAGATGTCTTAGGTTGGAACAAAGTAATTTTTCTGTGCCATAAAAAAATAAAAAAAAACCTTGAAATGTTCAAACATTTTTAGAAACATGCCTGTTTATTGTTCTTTCTTTTAAGGTACCTATCACTCATTCACATTGCTTGATAAATCTAAGATAAAAAGTAAAAACCAAACTCAGGGAGCACTCGCTAAGAATGCACTAGTCGTGAAATTTCACGTTAAAGGTACTTAATAAAACTGATCAGGTGTTGGCCTTGCTCCTCGTTCATTTACAAACGTAGGGGTGCCCCCTTCGCATTCCTTAGTTATAATAATCTTAAATATTTAAAGATTGTAACTAAGTATAAGAAAAATTGTTTTTTTTTGTAACATTAATTGCAATAAACAGACTAAAATTTATTTTTTTTTAACTTGTAAATTACATGAAAAAAAGGTAAAAAAATTTCATTAATCTTCAGTTTGTTGTGATTTGAATAGTAAATTAATTCATTTTTTTTCATTAAAATATAAAATGTATCAAAATTTTTACAATACCATCACAATACACCAAACTCCATTACAGTCTGATAAAAAAGTTCTAAATTATAAATCAAAGTTTTGAATTTAGAACACCTGTACTTTTAAAAAGATACATTTTTAAATGTGGAACGTTTCAAATTTGTTGAACTTCCAATTTCAAATTTAGTGTTTTATTAAAATTCCCGCACGACGAATTCAGTTCTGCATTTTCTTATTAAACAGTGATATTGACGACGCATCGTTTTTAAAATCTATCATTTGGAGTGATAAAGCAAAGTTTTGGAGGGAGTGGATAACAAACTTTCATAATCTTCATCAGTGGGCTGATAAGGACGCAAATCTTCACTGGAAGAAGCAGGTCTCCTTTCAACGGAAGTTTTCCGTTAACGTGTGGGCTGGAATGATTGGCAGAACTTTGATGGGGCCTCATTTTCTGCCTGATAATTTAAACGGAGTCAATTAGCTACAATTTTTACAAAATGACCTTCCGATCTTTCTGGGAGAAGCAGGGGTATGTATTACAATACCGAAGTACGATAGACCGAATGTATTAAAACATCGAATGGGTCAAAAGACCGACACGATTTTTTTCTGAAACCGTAAACTTTTCAGAATTTATTAAAACGGCATCATACAGAACCCATTAGGTTAGGTTAGGTTTGTTTCATAACAATCTTAAAAAGTTAATAGTTTCAGAAAAAAATCGTGTCGGTCTTTTGACCCATTCGATGTTTTAATACATTCGGTCTTTCGTACTTCGGTATTGTAATACATACCCAGAAGCAGGGTGCTATAAATGGAAAGAGAAATCATCTTTCAGCAAGATGGTTGCCCGACACATTAGAGTTTGGCTGTGAGAGAATACCTAAACAACTGCTTCCAAGAGTGCTGGATCGGTAGAGACGGACCCATCTCTTGGCCCGCTTGGCCCCCCGATTTGACTCCTTTGGATTTTTTTGTTTGGGGACGGATCAAAAGACTCGTGTATACAACAGAAACTTAATTGCGAGGATTCCCGAAGCTTTTGTAATTATGAATGAGGAGATGAAACTGAAAATAACTACCACAGAAGTGCGGGTAAGGGCCTCGTTCGATCGCGGTTTACATTTTGAACATGATGTAATTTGAGTTTTATCTTTGTTTATGTCACTAAAGTTACAAATTAAACCTCAAGTTATGTAGTTTCAATAAGAGTGCTAGACCAGTGAAAGAAAGAGCAATAAACAGGCAAGTTTTTTTTTATTTTTTTTTCTAAACATTTTCAGGTTTTTTTTAAAATATGGCACAGAAAAATGACGTAGAATTGTCTTTTTCCCATGTTATTTACTAGTAAAATTTCAAGACTAGTGCATTCTTAGCAAGTGCTCCCTGGGTTTGGTTTTTACTTTTTATCTCAGATTTATCAAGCAATGTGAATGAGTGATACTTTAAAAGAAAGAACAATAAACAGGCATGTTTCTAAAAATGTTTGAACATTTCAAGGATTTTTTTTTCAGTTTTTTTTATGGCACAGAAAAATTACTCTGTTCCAACCTAAGACATTTTTAGTAATTTCGAATGCCTCCATTTTGTCTTTGTGGTAAGAAAGACACTTAAAAATCATTTCATTTGGTCCAATACACATTAAACTATCCGAAATAAAATATTTTGTTTCCAAATAAACGCACATTGGGACAATATTGACTCGTGACTATCAAATTCTGGGTATTTTCCTAAATTTTCTAAGTCTTCAATTTAAAAAAAAAATATCAAATTTCGGCTAAGACATATATGGCTAAAAACGTTAAAAATTACCTCGGCTCACCCCCTCAAAGCTTTGCACGCAGCTACCAAACACCCTGTATACTTAGAAATGGCTACAGTGGAACGCGTCTGTAGGATTTCGGTATTAAAGGTACGGTGCGCTCATTTGTAGGTTTTCTGGGTAATTATGGTATCTATCAGGAAGCAAGGTGGTGCCCGCGCCATGTCGAGCGCACGCATTAAATTCTCGACGCTATTCACAGCCTTTTAGCATAGGATCCGAGTGTACAACGACCTTCACGGATGAAAATTATTTTATATCAAATTAAATATGTTGATAAATATAATGCAAGTGGGGGAACGTATCAAAATATATTAAGTTTAAAACGAATACTGGACGATACGTAATGGTCATTATATGTACTAAAATTTTCTATATGAAACTATTGATAAGAACTTTTTAAACGTATAATCTACAGATTGGTTTAGCTTAGGTTAGGTAGGTATATTTTAATTAAAATCCTGTAAAGTTGAAAATTTCCAAGAAAATAGCATTATATTATATCAAATGAACATTATGTATTTCGTCCATTATTATTTTTAAACTATATTTTGATACGTACCCGCAGTGGGTTGACTAAAAAATTTCAGTCCAGAATATATTGTGATTATTGATTAATAATTCATATTATATTTATTAAACACTAGCTGATGCCCGCGGCTTCGCCCCCGTTCTATTTTTCTTTCATAAGAACCTTCTCCTGACAATAACAAACGCAACAAAAAAAGAATTATCCAATTTGGTGCAGTCAATCGGAAGTTATGCGGAAGTTATGTGTTAAGTTATTCGGCAGGTCTGAGAATAGGTCGTAGGCTATTTTTAACCGACTTCAAAAAAAGGAGGAGGTTCTCAATTCGGTTGTATGTTCTTTTTTTTTTTTTTTTTTTTTTAACGTGTGCATTCATAAAGTGTCATTTGGTAAACTAGATCTGATGAAGAAGACCGCAGATGGCCAACGGAACTCCTCAACGGGTCAAATCTTGCAAGTTGAATTTGACTCACTTCCCGGTTTCTGATTGATTTCATATTTTACATGCATGTGTAAATCAGGTGACAATGCAATATTATTGTGACATGGAGCTAATCTGATGATGGAGTTGGAAGGTGGCCATAGAAGCTCTGTAATAAAACAACACAACCCCGTCGAGTTTGGGTTCATTTGAAACGTCTTGACGAGCACTTTGATCCCAGATGGTAACCAGGGTCTGATGATGGAGCTGGAAGGTGGCCAAAGTTACTCCATAAAGTAACGGCACTTACCCCATCGAGTACGGACTCATTTGACTCGTCTCAACGAGTACTTTGGTCCTAGATGGTAACCAGGGTCTGACAATGAAGTTGGATGGTGACCATAAGAACTCCGTAGTAAAACGACATAACCCCATCAAGTTTGGTCTCGTTTGATTCGTCTTGATAAGTACTTTGGTAACCAGAGGCAAAAAGTACAGTCAGTAAAGAGTGCCAGTCCAGGCCATTAGCAACAACTAAAAAGAAAAAAATAAAAATTTTTAAATAAAAAATAAAACCGCCTTCAAAAAACACCCAAAAAAACTTGGAAATAAAAAAAATTTAAATAAAAAATAAAACCTCCTTCAAAAAACCCCCAAAAAAACATAAAATAATAATTGATTGAACCGACCACAATAAGCATGAAAATATCTTTCTACTAATCTGTTTGAAGTTGGTGCCTCAGCACGAGCCAGCAGGAGTGGACCTAGTAATCTAACTTACCTACATACCTATTATAGGGCTTCTACACTCCTGCTGGCTCGTGCTGAGGCACCAACTTCAAACAGATTAGTAGAAAGATATTTTCATGCTTATTGTGGTCGGTTCAATCAATTATTATTTTATGTTTTTTTGGGGGTTTTTTGAAGGAGGTTTTATTTTTTATTTAAATTTTTTTGTACCCCTATCCTTCGCAGACGGAGTCGTGGGCAACAGCTAGTCTTATATGTAAAAATCTCGTGTCACGGTGTTTGTTATCGAACTCCTCCGAGACGGCTCGACCGATTTTTATGAAACTTTTTTCTCTGTATTCGGCAGGTCTGAGAATAGGTCGTAGGCTATTTTTTATACCCCTATCCTTCGCAAACGGAGTCGCGGGCAACAGCTAGTTTAATATAAAATACTATTTCATCCGTTAACCAGTTCGGTGAAGGTTGTTGTATACTCGGATCTTAGACTATTTCGACCCCTATAATTTTGCTGAGGATAAAGCAAAAATGCTGTACAGATTCAGGCGTTACTTTGCCGAGTTCCGTATTAAACATTTTCCAGGCACAGTGCATATATAGTGACCACAAATCTACACAAATGTTCGACCTTATTACCTTTATCATGTGGTAGAAAATGCCATGAATTCGTTTAAAATATTATGTATGCTTTGCTATTAAATTAATCCTGCGTAAGTATCACTACATATAAAACAAGGTCGCTTCCCGTCTGTCTGTCTCTATGTATGCTTAGATCTTTAAAACTACGCAATGGACTTTGATGCGGTTTTTTTAATAGATAGAGTGACTCAAGAGGAAGGTTTATATGTATAATACATGCATAATTGCACCCGTGCGAAGCCGGGGCGGGTTGCTAGTACAGTATAAAACTATGATTAATTTTGTAGTAACGTAATAAATAGCCTGGAAAACGGTTAATTTGATGACGAATTTCGACCGTCCTAGGATCAACAACCCGGCGACGGTTTGTTCGACAAGTTTCACAAAATCATTTTTACATAGTAGCGAATTTTCACATCGCGTTCTTTTTTATCGCAAGTTTAATTAAACGTCTTTTTCCATGTAGCGATTTTTCGCTTATTTTACCAGTAGCAGTAGCAGTAGTATTTATTAGTCGCAAATTTTTTCAGTATAATATTATAGTGCGGTTTGTTAGACATTTTACTCGAAATCATTATTCCAATAAATCTATAGTTCACCCTCTACCGTAACCTTCTTAGTGTCCATATTAGTAGGTAGGTTAGGTTTATTAGTTATCTTCAGATGCCCGAAGGGCAAACTGCCCAGAAAAACTGAGCCCCGCCAAGCGGAGCTCCGTCGAACATAAGGCGTGTTGGGTTGCCTAATTCTACTGAAAAAAATTGCGACTAATAAATTAATCTACTGGTAAAATAAGCGAAAAAAATAAACGCGAACATTATAAAACGCTTTATGAAAAATCACTACATGAAAAAAAACGACTAATTAAATTTGCGATCATGATTATCATGAAAGAACGCGTTGTGAAAATTCGCTACTATGAACTGTAAATTCAAAATTTTAAAAACCCCCAAGGCAATTGACAACATTTCATATTTCTAAGACTATTATTTGATTCGTTCTCTGTATTCTGTTTGGAAAAAGAAAGACGCTGATAGTTTTAAATTTTTACTAGGATTATTAATTAATTTTTTACAATTTTATAAAGATGTGCTTATTCTAAAAGAGCGTAACGATAGAATAGATCCATTACTTTTGTCTAGTCTCTATTAAAAAAAAGTGATGACGTAAATTTGACGTTAATGTTGTTATCAAATTTAAAATTATGACAGCTCTTTTTTCTAGTGAAAAGGGTAAAGGAAACATATCTATTCTGTGGTACTATTTGTAAGTACATATATGTTTTTAAATTTGTTGTATTTTTTCAAATATGGAGAAATAAATTATAATAAATATTTTTCCGTGTTCAGGAGGCGAAACTCTTTCGATTCCTGCAGTAATTTTCAGGTGTTTAAAAATGAAAGGTTGTCAATTATGTCACTCGTGTGTTTTCGAACATTAAGTCAATGCCCATTATGCGTCTAAGAAGATCCCTTCCGCAGCTAACAAAAGAGCTGATAACTTTGAAACGGCTGAACCGATTTTAATGAAACATATCTAAGGACCATCGCCAAGAAACCTGCTTTCTATTAAAACATCGCATCCAAATTGGTGCACCCGTTTAAGAGCTATGATGCCACAGACAGACAAACACACACACATAGCAGTCAAACTTATAACACCCCTCTTTTTGTGTCGGGGGTTAAAAATGCTTTTGTGAAACTTGTAGAACAAATCGTTTATTTTAAGTTAAATCAATTCTTAGCTGAGGTTGGGCTTTTACTTATTTACCTAAATTGAATGAAAATGTTGGTATCTGGTGGTAGAACAATGTTGTAGCTAGCCGCTGCATCACGAATGGGCCGGCTCGTCCGGGGCACCCTCGCCCTTTCACAGAACTTTATTATTTGATTCCTTCCTTCCTTCCTTCTTTCCTTCTCCTTTTTTAAAGGACGGCATGCAACAGATCGGTGACTGTCTTTGAGTTGTTGATATTTATGGGCGACGGTGATCATTTTCAATCAGAGGACCCGCTTGCTCAATTGCCTCCCTCACTTAATAAAAAAAAAAAAAAAATGAAAAAGCAAATTTTAAATTCCCAGCATTGGTCTTTTTTCTGGGGTTTTTTCTGTGCATCTATATTTCAGTTTGTATTTAGTTTGAAATATATGGTTTCACGGGATGACCGTAAAAGTAATAAAAAAATGAAGTTGAAGAAAATAAAAAATAAATAGAAAAAGATACTTCATACTTAACTTGTAAATTTTAAATGGAAAGGTAGCTATTTTGCATGACTTGACCTCGCTGTTTTGTGGAGGAGCAAAATAAGCATTCTGTGTATTTAAGAGCGAAGTATAATAATATTAGTCCTAGAAAACATACTAGGTATAACTCTTGTATAACTGGTTATATTCCGGCTCCAAGTCATTATAGTTTACTAACTTACTTTCGTTTGCTCGGACTGAAACTCAAAAACAAGCGTTTTCCTAGAGATAGAACCAAATTAGATCGATTCTTCGCTCCTAAATACCCTTAGATATTAACTTGCTTAGATATTACAAAGCTCGTAGGTATCGAAAAGTTTTTTATTTACGTTTTGTATTTGATGCCTGGTTTACACTCGCGTACGAGTGGCGTGACGAACTGCGGGACGAGCCACGAGACGAGAATGTGAACAGGCGCGCCTCGCGCCTCGTCTCGTGATTTGCCTTGATTTTGAGGCTCGCGTCCGGAGCGAGACGACGAGGCGAGGCGCGAGGCGAGGTGACGAGGCGAGAGTGTAAATCAGGCATGAGATGTTTATAAAATCTAAAATATTTTTTGAGATATTTCAAAGAGAGAGTCAGAGCTCTGGTTGAGTTCGAAACGCGCCAGTTTAGTTTGGTGGTGGTGATAGTTGGGTTTGTGTGATTTGTGTGTGTTCGTAAAGTGTGGATGAACACACATATCTTGCATAAACGTAGCTATCATAAGGTCACGGGCGAGCAAAGTAAATGTTTCAGTTCATTTAAGGACTTACCGTGTTTTTGGCGCATTTATTGCATTCATTTAATCTCGTGCTGTATCATTACAAGTCTTGAAATTCATGTGTAAGATATTCGAGGATTCACTCTAATGACAAGTGTTTATCGAAACACACTTATAGTTCGCTCGATAGAAAAAAAATCCAAAGTCGTCTCGAAAAAATAAAATAAATTCGTATTACGACGCTAATACTGCACGGCAGGTCATGTCTTTTTGAATGTTAATAAAACAAGATGTTTTCTAGAGCGTAGTGTTGCTACATTTGTAAAATATGTATTTGTTTTAGTAATAAGATGAAAATACCCAAAAACACGTGCAGTTCAACCAACCTATCTTGAGCCATCGTGCCTCCCCAACGCCCGAAATATATTAGCGCGAAAAGCTCGGTAGGCCCTTACTAATAGGGGTCCTAGCGGATACACTTCGACCCGTAGGGATCTTTTGTGTAAACGGTAGGCCTTTAAGATTACTTTGTTTTTTTTTGTGACAGATCACAAGGTGTCCCACAAGTGGGCCCAGCTGACTCTTCCAAAGGACGACGGCGTCGGGCCGGTGGGGTTCCTCAAGGTGGACATCTCAATTTTGTTTCGCGGGGAGATGCAGGTCATGTCAGCTATCACTTACGAAGAGAAGATGGAAGAGTAAGTCATGGGCATTTTAATATAAGAGAGAGAATTTTTTTTTAGGGTTCCGTACCTCAAAAGGAAAAAACGAAACCCTAAGGGCCTACGCTAGCTGACGCGGACGCCCGCCGCGTGCGCCCGCTCGCGGGTCGAAAATCTACGTAAAATCCGTCGCACGCGCCCGCGCCACTTAGCGCTGTTCATACAATTTCTTATAAGACGCGCGCACGACGGGCGTCCGTTCCGGGCAATCCGCGTCAGCTAGCGTAGGCCCTTATAGGATCACTTTGTTGTCCGTCCGTCCGTCTGTCAAGACCCTTTTTCTCAGGAACGCGTGGAGGTATCAAGCTGAAATTTATATCAAATACTCAGGTCTACTGTCCCTTGGAGCTGTGAAAAAATCGAACTTCTAAGCTAACGCAATCAAAAGATACAGCCAAACAAAACATACATGCCGCAAATTTTCGTCACTCGCAAGGAAATCAAAACCTACAGGGTACTTCCCGTGAACTCAGAATCTTGAAATTTGGTACGAAGCAAGGTCTTATAGCACAAATAAAGGAAAAATTGCAAAAAGCATAAATTTTTTTGTCTGTCTGTCTACATCAGTAACCAATCTACAATGATCCCACACTGCGCTCATTTTGCTTAGGAGCTGGGGTCTGCTAAGACTGGATGTTCGTAGATACATATAAATTTGTACGGAACCCTCGGTGCGCGAGTCCGACTCGCACTTGGCCGGTTTTTTATTACTTTTTCAACGCTCTGTCAAATACAACAGCTCTCACTCATACCATACGCCATGACATCTGTATCTCAAACGCGAAGTTAAACTCAACAGAAATTCATGTAGATAGATGCCGTGGTGGCCTAGTGTTTTGACCTATAGCCTAACAAGCAAAGCAGAGGGTCGTGGGTTCAAATCGCGGCTCGCAACTCTGACATTTTCGGAATTTAAGTGCGACATTACATTTGAAATTTACCATGAACTTTACGGTGGAGAAAAACATCGTGAGTGTGAATTGTGTGTGTGAAGTTCCCAAGCAGTGGGACGTATTTAGGTATATAGGCTGGAATGATGATGATTACTTCAATAACAAAAGAGCTTTGTTATCTTCGTCTGGATAATTTATTGAAATTAAACAGTTGACGTTATTTTCGAATAAATTATTTTCAAATTATTTTATTTAATACTAACTTAGCCTTCCGTCCGCAGCTTCGCCCGCGATAAATTAATTTTCCCGTAGGAAAAGGTATTTTCCCGCGGTAAAATTAGCCAGTGGTAATGTAGCTTTCTAACGGCAAAAGAATTTCCGAAATCGGTCCAGCAGTTTTTAAGTTTATTCGTTAGGTACATACAAAAATACAAATCTTTCCTCTTTATAATATCGATACCTTTAGGTTCAATTGGCGTAAAGGACAAAATGGCGAAAATGAGTTATATATACAGTTTTGTTCTCGCAAAATTTGACCTTTACACCCCAGAATTTTTCATAGCTAAACATCAAAACTGCTTTATTTTGTGGGTGTAAATATCACACTCGAAATCAAATGGAATGTAAAGGATGTAATGAAATATAGACCACGACGTAAAGTACTGATATTATACACGTTGCCCTTTAAGACCTACCATTTGGAACCTTATTTTATTATTCTGTCCTTTACGACCCTTACTGTTTTTCATTTACGTACTACATTCACTTCATAACGTAGCTAAACTATGGGCGTAAAGGACGTATATTTTTTTCCTAGCATTATACAACGTGGTTTAAAGCACTTACATAAATGATAAGGTCGATTTATGATGCAGCGTAAAGGACTTTTTAATGCTTTACTACTCTTTTTTATTGTAAATTGGCGAACTTGATAATAAATTAAAGGCTTAAAAGAGTTTTCCATTCCTATAATGATGTCATAACGCAATTAAATCAAGTTTTAATAGGTTTAGTTACTTTAAACCTTTGATGTTCTTCTATTTACATTATAATTGTCCTTTTCTTAATAATAACAGTTCGCGTCGTAACAAAACATACGACAGTTTTGCGCGGTAAAAAACTCCTCATGCCGGTTGTCTCTGCCATCCTCGCAATTTTTACACGCTTTATATTAGCTTCACCTGTATGTTTGTATGTATGTATGTTTGTTTGTAACCGACTCCTTAGGGCGCGATTTTGACCCACTTCCCGGTTTCCGATTGAGCTGAAATTTTGCACATATGTGTAAATTGGATGACAATGCAATATTATTGTAACATGGAGCTGATCTGATGATGGAGCTGGATGGTGGCCATAGGAACTATGTAATAAAACAACACAATCCCGTCGAGTTTGGGCTCGTTTGATTCGTCTTGACGAGCACTTTGATCCCAGATGGAAACCAGGGTCTGATGATGGAGCTGGAAGATGGCCAAAGGCACTCCACAATAAAACGACACAACCCCATCGAGTTTGGGCTCGTTTGATTCGCCTTGACGAGCACTTTGATCCCATATGGTAACCAGGGTCTGATGATGGAGCTGGAAGATGGCCAAAGGCACTCCACAATAAAACGACACAACCCCATCGATTTTGGGCTCGTTTGATTCGTCTTGATGAGCACTTTGATCCCATATGGTAACCAGGGTCTGATGATGGAGCTGGAAGATGGCCAAAGGCACTCCACAATAAAACGAAACAACCCCATCGAGTTTGGGCTCGTTTGATTCGTTTTGACGAGTACTTTGGTCCTAGATGGTAACAAGAGTCTGATGATGGAGCTGGAAGGGGGGTAGGTGGCGAGTTGGGGGGGGGAATGGGGTATGGGGTAAGGGGGTCGGGGGTTTAGAGGGTTGGGGGTTAGGGTGTGGCGGTTGGGGTTAGGGGTTGGGGGGGGGGGTTTACGGGAAATAGGGTGGGGGTGTTGGGTGGTTCGGGGGTAAGTGATTTTGGGGGGTTGTGGGAAATGGGGAGGGGGTAAGAGGCCTAGATGGTAACTAAAAAATAGAAAATAAATAATAGTTTAAAAAAACTAAAAAACACGCTTAAAAAAATAAAAAATAAATTTTAATAAATTTCAATTCACTATTCTTATAGTGCAGTAAAAAATCTTAATAAGCAATTATTATATTGTTATATCCAGATCAAAATTTGTAAACAATTCTAAATATTGATAAAATAAATAATAATAGTTTAAAATATTTTATTGTAAAAAAAGCTTGGGGTGCTTTTTAAGATGTTATCAAAATGACAATCCTTGACAATTGACACCATGCACCCCACGCTTTTTTTACAATAAAATATTTGAAACTATTATTATTTATTTTATCAATATTTAGAATTGTTTACAAATTTTGATCTGGATATAACAATATAATAATTGCTTATTAAGATTTTTTACTGCACTATAAGAATAGTGAATTGAAATTTATTAAAATTTATTTTTTATTTTTTAAAGCGTGTTTTTTAGTTTTTTTAAACTATTATTTATCATTAGTAAAGCTCTCCATAGACCGCAGACAGAGCGCGCCCAGCGCGCTGTATAACTCTGCCGGTGTGTCACCGTATATATGATTTAGTGTCATAAACCGCGCTGGGCATGTTCCATCGGCGTTGCGCGCACGCCGCGCGCTGCAGTTTGTGGTGGCTTTATGAGCAAGATAGGTGATGTATCGATGACGGTACGGACTTATACCTAGTCTCCGATGCATACGCATGCACATCAGATGATTGTTTTGTTTAGTTCAGTTATTATTGTAGAAATATTTTCTAACGCTGTTCGATTGAGCTGTTCGATTGAATTAGTATCGAGTAGTGTTTTTGAGGCAAGTCGTCAGCAGTCGTCTACAGTGACATTGCAGTAGACGAAATAATTATTTTCTGATGAGTTGCTTTAAAGGCTCTTTGCGTTATTCTTACTACCTACCTACTTGATACTAACTCGTTTATTTAAGGTCTGGCTAAAGCTTGTTAGTAATTTCTGAGAATCAGTTTATTAATATCAAGTTGCGAAACATAATAATTAGCATGGTTTTATCCGGAGAGATTTGTTTGGTACAATTTGTATTGATTTATACTGGAAAATTTCGTGTAACGTTAGAGCTGTAGATACAACATGTGTGATAATTAGTTCTTACACAAAGAAAAAGACGTTATTAAATTCCTAGTAGGTAAAGTAATTTTGTACCTATATTGTGTAGCGTTTCTCTAGTAAAGTGCATATATCAAAGTTGACTTTACAGCGATTTCTTACAGACTAATGGCTCCATCCTTTCATTCACGGCATACCTTGATTAACCTACCTGTTTTATTACAATAATAAAATTCCATAGATGTAATTTTAATATTTTCAATGGCGTAAAATGTTTATTGCATGTATTTAATGATATTTTCTGCTACTACCGTCTACTAAATTATTGGTAAGTAACTACTAATGTATAATTACAACAAATGATGAATATTTTCACATAATACATTCCTGTAATGACATACATCTAAGGAAAACAATATAAATTTAGTACAGTGGTCTGTACACCCAAAAATTGCATTATTTTTTACAAAAATGACCTTTACGACCCTAACAATCTTAAATTTCTTAGGATGGTATGGTCGTAAGTGACTTTATAACGCTTTTAATGATATTTTATGCTACTATCAACTACTAAATTATTGGTAAGTAACTACTAACGTATAATTACAACAAATGATGAATATTTTCACATAATTCATTCCTGTAATGACATACATCTAAGGAAAACAATATAAATTTAGTAAGTTATAGTGGTCTATACATCCAAAAATTGCATTATTTTTTACAAAAATGACCTTTACGACCCTAACAATCTTAAATTTCTTAAAATGGTATGGTCGTCTTAATAACGCTTTTTACCGTGGTGTAAAGGACACTAACTTTTTAAGTGTCATATTTAACGTAATAGGTACCAAATTACTAAATAGAGACAAGAATTCTAAGCACTTTTCTCATATACATCGAAAATATAGGTCATCAAAGAAAAAGTTACAAAACATTTTCAAAAAAAAAATTTGTTTTTTGGCTCTCCTGAAAAGTGCCATTTTGTCCTTTACGCCAATTGAACCTAAAGGTATCGATATTAGTTTAGATGCAGATCGTCACTACTTTGAAAAAAAATCTCGTATCTAAAAATCGAAAATCTGCCAAGTGAACTTTACTAAAAATATATTAAAGTTCTATTTGGTTTACGTATTGATTTGAGATACGAGGTTTTTTTCAAAGAAGTGACGAGATGTAGATAAACGACTACAAAAAAATATTTATATAACCCCCCCCCCCCCCCAACTCTGGATGTAGCCAGTTACGAAGTTTTGCTTACCAAACTGTACTAAGCCGGTTTTCTTTACGCCACTAGTAGGGTCAACGTCATAAATAAGTGATCACTTTTGTACTTTGCCAATTTAACGTCATGTTTGACAAGCCATACGAAATTATGTAACGACTGAAAGCGACAAGTTACAAAGGTGATCATTAATTAGGGTTCCGTACCCAAAGGGTAAAAACGGGCCCCTTTTACTGAGGCTCCGCTGACCGTCCGTCTGTCCGTCTATCACCAGGCTGCATCTCATGAACCGTGATAGCTAGACAGTTGACATTTTCACAGATGATGTATTTCAGTTGCCGCTGTAACAACAAATAGGTAGGTACTAAAAACCAGAATAAAATAAATATATAAGGGGGCTTCCGTACAACAAACGTGATTTTTGCCGTTTTTTAGGGTTCCGTAGTCAACTAGGAACCCTTATAGTTTCGCCATGTCTATCCGTCTGTCTGTCCCCGGCTAAGCTCAGAGACTGTTAGTACTAGAAAGCTGTAATTTGGCAAGAAAATATATATCAGTCACGCCGACAAAGTGGTTAAATATAAAAAACTAAAAAAATTTTTTTAGGGTACCTCCCATAGACGTAAAGTGGGGGTGATTTTTTTTCTCGACTAATCCTATAGTGTGGGATATCATTGGATAGGTAGGATTTTCGGAGATATTCACTCCGAAAGTTCAAAATAATGTGTCCCCCCCTCTAACTTTTGAACCGCACGTATAAAAAATATGAAAAAAATCACGTAAGTTAAATGTTAATAAAAACTTTCTAGGAAAATTATTTTCAACTTAATCAGTTGAGCAGTTTTTAAGTTTTTATAAAAAAATATTTCTAATTTAACCGCCATTGCAAGCATTTTTTTTCTTTAAGTACCTATAAGATCTATCTATCGTATCTTCTTTCAAATAAAAAAAATATTACATCTGAAAAACAATCAACAAAAATACTAGTTCTAGTAGACTGCATATTAGTTACCCAATTCGTCGATAGATGGCGCTGTACCGCCGACGTTGGGACCAAAACAGCTACATTATTAACGTATGCAAAGATTTTTTCGTACCTGCTACGGAACCCTATCTTGGGCGTGTCCGACACGCTCTTGGCCGGTTTTTAGATAATGGTACGGAACCCTTCGTGCGCGAGTCCGACTCGCACTTGGCCGGTTTTTTATGACGTTGACTGTACGAGCCATTTTTCCAGCAATCTGCTGCTACCCTCGGGGTCCGAGCAGCAGCGTGCCAGCTACCAGGTGACTGTGTATGCGGCATATTCCATACCCAGCGGTACCCATTGCCACATGGATCGCTTCGCGAAGCCACCTAGCACTTTCGTGAGAGTATCATTCTGCGGACTCGTGGTAAGAGCCTTTATTTTTAACCCCCGACATAAAAAGAGGGGTGTTATAAGTTTGACCGCTATCTGTGTGTTTGTGTGTCTGTCTGTGGCATCATAGCTTTTTAACGGGTAAACCGATTTGGATGCGGTTTTTTTATTAGAAAACAGGTTTCTTGGCGATGGTTCTTAGATATGGTTTATCAAAATCGGTACAGCCATTTCAAAGTTATCAGCTCTCTTGTTAGCTGCGGAAGGGATCTTAGACGCATAACGGGCATTTACTTAATGTTCAAACATACGTGTGACATAATTGCGTTGGGGGTTTTTAAAATTTTGAATTTATAGTTATTTATAAGGTAGGGGATACCGAGGACAGTGTGACAGAGGAGAGTAGTGACAATGACATCGTCAAATTTTTTAGAACTTATTAACTGCTAGCGAGCTCGCAATAGCGCGCGTTTTTTAGTTCAAGTCTCGAGCTACCAAACACGCGCTGATTCGAGCTTGCTAGCAGTAAATAAGTTCCCAAAAATCGAGGATGTCACAACTCTTCTCTGTCGCAACTCTCCACGGTCTCCCCTAGCTTAGTTGATAGCTTGGTTTAAGGCAGAAACGTCTACATGGCTCCGTATACATGGTAAACATTTCTTGAGCAACAAGTTGCTCGAAACTTTGTTTACGGTAATGAGCCTGTCCACACGTCAATCCGTCAAGAAGTTTTGTTATTGTGCTCTATTTTGTATCTACCGTATAAACAAAGAAAAACAAAAAAAAGTGGTGGACAGGAAAGTATATGGCGTGAACTACATTGGTGGGGTTGAGTTGTCATCTGGGATGACGTGTTTTAATATCTAAAGCTTTTAAAAACTCTTTTATTCTACGCTATACTTCATTTAATTTAGTATTAGAAACCACAACAACATTATGTTGCGTCTGGTCAACATTTCTTACCTAGCAAATAGTACAGTACAATAGTCTGGGAGCCGCAAAATAAAATTGTTTTAATGTCACTTTATTTGCATGTCGTCAATTGTTACTCTAGTACAAGTTGTAAAGAGATTACGGTTCACGAGCCGCAATATAATGATGTTGTGGTTTTCAATTCTAAATTAAATGAAGTATAGGTATGAGTAATTACCTATTTTAAGGGTTCAAGTGTTAAAAAAATATGTTTATTTTACATAGTTCAGTAGGTACCCTAATTATTAATGATCGGTATTTTCTAAGACAAACCCGTTTTTTGATAAGCCGTATTCACGCTGACTAAAATATGAATACTTATCTCAGTTCTGCAATGGAAATAATGGAATTCAACTTATTGCATAAAGAACGAATTGAAGTAGATTTAAGTATAGACCTATGTAATGACCCAACTCTCAGCTCTGGTTGGCTTTAGGGCCAAGGTCCATACAAAGTAGTCCATGGTCCTTTAAGTGTCTAGCTATTACGGTTCAAGAGATAGAGAGACAGACGAACCCTAAAAATATTGAAAATTCATTTGCCATGCCCAGCGTGGCGCGTCAAGGCGTTCCCTCGCAATTCTTTACAAAATAAAACTAAACTGCTGACGTTTAACATCATCCTGCAGCAATTGAGGAGATTAAATTTTTAACACCTAAAAATTATTACAGGAATCGAAAGAGTTTTGCCTCCTAAACACGGAAAACTATTTATTATATGTAGGTACAATTAATGTATACATAAATACATACTCTCGAAAAACATAACCCTCCTTCGACAGTTGGATGAAAAAACACGGTGTATTAATACCGAATTACAAGAAACCGAATGTATTAAAATATCGAAAGCGTGAAAATACCCATATAATATAATATAAAGAACTAACCAATTTTTAGAGTTACTGCTTCTCGTACTCGGAACACATTAGTACTTTGTTACTTTCAATAACGTGAGATACCTATTTATTATATTTCAAACTTCACGGTATAACTGGTTATTGCGACAAAGTAATTAGTGACTTCTGAAGCTAACCTGTACGACATAAAGTATAAATTATTAAATGCATGAAGAGCCTTAATCATTAATCCCTCGTATTCTTATGAGTTATGACACGGATCCGTGGCCCGATTCAAGACAAAATTTTGTATTTTTTTTTAAATCTTATCATTGGATGTATATGAAACAGTTGAGACTAAAATGCACGATTTTGTAACACGTCCCGTATACGAGAGGTTGAAATATGCTTCAATAATTTCCAAAATTACAAAACTTGTACCTTGTACTATGTAACTTTGAAAACTATACATAAAACGGGACGATAGTACATATACGTTTTCTTCGGCACTTCCTGCCACGTACCTACAGTGTAACTGCGGAATCAATTTCCGGCAGCAGTGCTTCTAGACAACTTTCAATGACATCGGGGCTTTCAAGAAAAGTGTTTACACTTTATGGTTAAAAGAGCTTACCTTAAGTGAATTTCAACCAAAATTTTACGAAATATTGCATCCGAAAGATTTAATTACCATGTAGTCCGTTATTCGACGTACTGTATCGTCACACAATTTTGATATATAAAAAAAATAAAACATTTTGATTCTTTAGTTACTCATTCAATCACCAGTTTGGTCAGTCGCCGCGAATCTTGTTCATTTGTTTTAGACCTATTATTAATCGTCAGGACTTTTATTCTGCAACATGGGATCCTTGTGTTGGGCGGGAGATTAAATCTTTCGGATGCAATATTTCGTAAAATTTTGGCTGAAATTCACTTAACTTAATATATTAATTACTTAATATTGCATCCTTTTTTAGATTTAATTACCATGTAGATGTTTAGAGTTGGTTGCAATATATCCCTTCAAATTTGTTTCCATTCACATCGCTTTTTCGCAGGCCAAGACCGGGGTCCAATGCCGCACCAACAACCCAGTATACGCCGAACAAATATCCATGGTCGAGATGTTCCCGAACATCTGCCAGATGATCAAGCTAGAAGTTTGTTCTGCCGACGGCTGCGCCAACAGGGTCCTCGCCAGCACTCACTTAAAACTCACCCAGATCTCGCATGGCGGTGAGAATGGTGAGATTTTTAGCCTTTTGAGATCTAAGACAAGGTTTAGACTTTAATATCTTTCAAATGAGGAAGTTTTGAGACTTGGAATTAAGAGATCTAGTGATTTTGATGATTAAAATAATGTAGCTAATTTTCAATGCAATTTTTTGTGTCAGTTCTGTGAAGTGCCATATGAAAAAAAAGTCAAAAAAGTAATCTAAAAATAAGGTCATTTTTTCTTTATAAAAATGAATAGTATTCGTGATTTTGAATAGGTAAGAAACCCCAAAATTTCCTCATAAAAAAAGTATATTGCGCAGTTTAAAATGATGCCTCTTATCAAGTACTAAGTAGCTTTTGCCTGCGACTTCGCGCAGGGAAAAAAAATATGGACAAACACCGTTAATAGAGAACTGTTGAGAACGATATTAAAATTACAGAAATAAAAAATCTTGTATTCCAAAACATCTGCGTTCCATATCATCGATTTTCCGAAAATATCCATTCCGTTTGTGAAAGGGATTGAGACGTCCAATTTCCCATTAACGTGAGGTCAATTTTATTTTGTTTGGTTTCGTCGGTTTCGTATGACTGTTGCTACGCTGTTTGTCTACAATATAGTTACTGTTGCATTTGCTTGTTATTAGCACGAAGGCATACTATCGAGAAAATGCTACCTACTACCGTGTTTGTATAAGACATGCTACTAATAAACATGCTTTTTAGTGGTTTAGATGACATCTTTAAAAGTGAAAATAAAAATATCCATATTTAACCCTTCCAACGCCAACGACACATATAGGTGTCACAAAGTACAGTGTCAAAGTGATCTTGACACAATGACATAAGATTCAAAGCAGGTTTACGTTTTGTCGAGGCGTGGCGTTGAAAAGGTTAATCCAATAGTTAGTTATTTCCTAGTAGCAAAATTTCCATTCGAATTTTTCCCCAAATGCTCTTTTGCCACAATGGTTTTTTACTGAAGCCTATTTTCACAGTCACGCTTTTTCCCAATTGGGAATGTCTAAAAAAAATTACCAGTGGCTTTTTATATTTTTTTTTGTATAGAAAAGTCACTTATAATAAACTAATTTCAATATTTTGTCATTTAGTTCTCTACTTTTTTCATAATTAATTATTGAAACTATTTTAGTTGATGACGTCAGATTATAATTGAAGGCTCCCACAATGCCAGACTTCTAAATCTATCTAAATGCGTACGATAAGGCAACCCCTTTAATTATTTTTTGTGCGTAGTGGTACACTATACACTGTGTCACTTTACTGGCACTGTCAAAGTGCTAGATGTCAGACAGCGGGTCCAAATCAAACTCCGTAGTATAATCCACGCGTAAATTGTGAAGAATTCTAACCACACAGAATAAAGAACGACTTGAACCGGCCACGCAATTTACACCAATGTCAAATGAAGGTCATTGCTTATTTGTTATATAATAAATTCATTACAAAATATTAAAATTAAATAACTACAGAAAACGAGTTAAAAAGCATTTATCTCGAAATGGTTTTCGATTTATTATACATTGCAAAAAATTAGACATCCCCAATTATAATCGACACAGATTCATAGGTCAGCTCAGGTTATATTAAGTTTGCATCGGCCCGAAGGGTCAAAAGCACACAGAACAAGGAGCACCGCGTGAGCGGAGCTCCGTCGACACTGTTTCTGCGTCAATACAAATTGGAAGAAAAACGCTACCGTGAAAATAAGCTTCAGTAAAAAACCAGTGTGAGAAATAAAGCATCTGGAATAAAAATGCAAATGGAAATTTCGCTACTAGGAACTAACGATTCCGGCAAATTAATAAATAAATAAATAAATAAATAAATAATAAATGAATATTAGGGGACAATCTTACACAAATCGACCTAGTCCCAAACTAAGCAAAGCTTTTACTATGGGTACTAGACGACGATAAACATACTTATATAGATAAATAAATACTTAAATACATAGAAAACATCCATAACTCAGGAACAAATATTCGTGCTCATCACACAAATAAATGCCCTTACCGGGATTTGAACCCTCTTGAAACCTCTTGCTTCGTAGGCAGGGTCACTACCAACTAGGCTAAAGCGGTCGTTAAAATAATTGTTGTAACAAATCACAATGCTCTTTCTTCAGATCAAATAAAAAGTAAAGATAGAGCGCGGTGAACAGCCGAGTGATGCCGGTTTTATAAACATGTGTGCGTAGGCCGGTGTTGCCATAATAATTCTTAATACCCCGATACTACGTTGCGTGTCACGTTGATACCGTTACTACAATAAAAAAACCGGCCAAGAGCGTGTCGGACACGCCCAAGGTAGGGTTCCGTAGCCATTACGAAAAAATCAAGTAATATTTTTCTAAAGATTTCGTATGTGTACGGAATCATCTAAGTTTAGGTATGTTTTATACCTTAGGCTACTATTTACTCTAAAACTACAAATAATTTCCAAGCAATCTTAGCCGCTATAATTTTCCTAGTAAATTTGATATATTTACTACCATTCTGATTTTTTCAAATTTTTCCGCCCAACAGTTTAGATTTTAGAGGCGGGGGGGGGCGGTCGATTTTAATGAGAATAATCACTTTGTCGGCGTGACTGATATATATATTCATGCCAAATTACAGCTTTCTAGTACTAACAGTCTCTGAACTTAGCCGCGGACGGAAAGACAGACGGACAGACATGGCGAAACTATAAGGGTTCCTAGTTGACTACGGAACCCTAAAAACGTTGATAAACTTTTACAAGAAACAAATAACTTTACGTTGCGTGTCACGTTCTCACGTTTTAAACCGTGCTAATAAAGAATAGAATTTAAAATGAAAAAGAAAAGGTTGTATTACATTGGCGGCATTTACCCAATAATAGGGTAACTACAACATTATAATGGCAACACTAGTGTTGACGTTTTGGTTTCTAAGCAAAATTTGGTGTAGTTTGGTTGCAAGTGTGTGCGTGCCACTGTGTAAGCGCACGGATTGGTGTAGTTTGACCGGCCTCACTTCGTTGTTCGCAGCGCTATATCTTTACTTTTTATTTGATCTGAGGCTCTTTCCGTGTAACCTTCAAATGATGAAATAAAATCGTTTAATACAGGTTTTCTACCCACATTCGGGCCTTCCCTTCTCCACATGTATGGAGCTTGGAGTTCGGCGGCGGTGACCACTGGTGAGGACGGTCCATACCACCGTGGGGTGATGCTGGTCGCCCTAAAAACTGTGGTGCCGTATTACAAGCACAGCATTAGGACTATCAATGTGGAACCAGTTCCTCCCTTTAAACAGGTCGGTGTAACCTCCCAAGAAAGAAAGAAGAAAGAAAGATTTATTCGTAACAGCAAAATTATTTTAGGACGAAAATAAAATAAAAATAATTAAAAAATACGGGTCTCTATGGTTTCCTATAATTTAATAACTCATAATGTACGAGGGGCGTTCAATAAAAAGTGAGAATAAGATGCAAACTCTTTTAATATTACGAAATTAAATACTAGCCGGTAAAGCTAATCTATCTAGCTGATTGCTATGAAAAAATAAAATAAATGTCTTTTGTTTAAAAAATATACGGTAATTTCTTTGCAATGCTATTGAGTACGTTAGCGAAAATGGAAATAATTGAACTGCGCGCCGTTATCAAATACTTGTATTTGAAAAATTTTTCTACTGACTAAGTCAATTTGGATTTGCGGGACACTTTAGGGTCTAATGCTCCTCCGTATTCGACAGTCGCACGTTGGTGCGCCGAATTTAGACGTGGAAGAACATCGACAATGGACGACCCTCGCTCCGGACGCCCTACTACAGCAGTATCTGAAGAAATTGTGAAAAAAGTCGAAAACTCAATTTTGGCGGATCGTCGTGTCACAGTTCGTTTTATTGCTGAAAATGTAAAGATTTCAACGGGGAGCGTGCATAATATTTTACATGAACGCTTGGGTATGAAAAAGGTATCTGCGCGTTGGGTACCAAGAATGCTTACTGACACGCAAAAACAAACTAGACTAGAGATTTGTCAAGAAGCTTTGAACCTGATGCAGCAAGACCGGGAACTTTTTTTGGCGCGATTTATAACAATGGACGAAACATGGCTCCATCATTACGACCCTGAAACGAAACTGCAGTCTACGACATGGAAAAGGCCATCATCTCCAACTCCGAAGAAATTCAAGGTGAGCCCATCTGCCGGTAAGGTCATGGGCTCTGTTTTTTGGGATGGTAAAGGGGTATTAATGATTGAGTATCTCGAGCATGGAGCCACTATTACGGGCACTTTATACGCCAAACAAATAGCAACATTGCGCAATGAGATCCGCGAAAAACGGCGAGGTAAACTCTCGAAAGTTGTGCTGTTCCACCAGGACAATGCCCTGGCACACAAGTCCGCCGTTGCAATGGCTGCAATTCGTGATGCTGGGTTCGATATCCTTAAGCATCCTCCGTATTCACCAGATCTCGCTCCCAGTGATTTCTACCTATTTCCGAGATTGAAACAATGCCTGTGAGGCCAGAAATTTGAAGACGACGACGCGGTAGTCGCTGCAGTACAAGATTTTTTAAGTACTCAAGATGAGACGTTTTTTAAAAATGGAATTTTAAGTTTAGAAAAAAGATATACTGAGTGTATTACGCTAAAAGGTGACTTTGTCGAAAAATAAAATGACATTTAGTAAAAGTTGTTTATAACATACTCATTCTCACTTTTTATTGAACGCCCCTAGTACAGTTGAAAGCATAAAATATGTATATATGTATAATTGACGAGATTTAATTTTTTTGACACCTGTAAATTACTATAGGAATCGAAAGACTTTCGCCTCCTGAACACGGAAAAATATTTATTATAATTTATTTCTCCATATTTAATAAATACAAAAAAATTAAAACAACCCTTCCTTCTTCTTCGTCCTCTTCCTCCAACTTCACAGTCGGGTAAAAAACATATCGAAATTTACCAGTACCACAACAGAATAGATATGTTTCCTTTACCTTTTTCACCAGAAAAAAGAGCTGTAATAATTTTAAATTTGATAACAACCTTAATGTTAAATTTACGCCATCACTTTTTTTTAATAGAGACTAGACAAAAGTACCTACCTAATGGATCTATTGTATCGTGGTTTTGGAGTTACGCCCTTTTAGAATAAGCACATCTTTAAAAAATTATAAAATAAATTAATAATCCTAGTGAAAATTTAAAACTATCAGCGTCTTTCTCTTTCCAAGCAGAATACAGAGAACGAATCAAATTATAGTCTTAGAAATATGAAATCTTGTCAATTATCGCGTCAAAATAATGTACACATCAACCTTATGGTTAATGACATAGAGTTGTATATATATTTTTGATACCTTGTTAACGTGTATGTATTTCTGCACTTGACCGTACCTACCGTAATGATAATTCTCCATAATCAACGTTAGTCAGTTTATAAAGTGATTCATTCCTGAAAAAGTTTTTCTTTGGAGTTATCATAAAAACAAACCAAACCTAACCTAAGCCACCTTTATTCTATAATTTGGCGTTTCAAAAATCTTTACACAAATCACTTTATGTTTATGACTAATGACATGCGGTAGTTTTAATTCAATTTTCAGTTTGACTTTTTCTCTCTGTTAGTTCCTCAACCTCAATGTCTTAAGGCGTCTCCGGTTATAAGTGACGCAAACCTTATTTTACAGGAATCGCAGTGGTCGTTTGAAGATTTTTGCGTATACTGCCCCATATTCGAAGTATCCATGTTGGACAGAAAGATTGCCGGCAAATATTGCGGTGTTGCCGTCACGATTGGCGAGATGCCCTGTGAGAATCGACCAAACGAAGGTAGTTGTGTGTTTGTGGCCTACCGTGTTTTTGGCGCATTTACCATTTTAATCTCGTGCTGTATCATTACATTACAAGTAAAGCTATAGTCTTGAAATTCATGTGTAAGATATTTGAGGATTCACTCTAATGACAAGTGTTTATCGAAACACGATTACTTATAGATCGCTTGATAGAAAAAAGATCCAAAGTCGTCTTTAAAAAATAGTATAAATTCGTAGTACGACGCTAATACGCACGGCAGGTCATGACTTTTTGAATATTAATAAAATAAAGTAGTTTAAGAGTAAATAACAGCCTGACCTATAAAATACTGCTTGTTTAATACGGACAGTATAATTAATAGTAAAATTAATAAGATTTGCAAGGATTTTTTCCTAACAGCTGCGGAACCCTATCCTGGGCGTGTTCAACACGCTCTTTGCCGGTTGTTAGTATTTTTTTCAATTTATTACTTTTTAAGCCCCTTCCCAGGCCCCGTTAATTTAGATACGGTACTGCAAAATTAATAATATAGTACCTGGGCGACTTCCCAGAGATAAGACCAAGCTAGATCAATGCTTCATCCCCGAAAACCCCCACA
This sequence comes from Archips crataeganus, assembly GCA_947859365.1. Lineage (NCBI taxonomy): Eukaryota > Metazoa > Arthropoda > Insecta > Lepidoptera > Tortricidae > Archips > Archips crataeganus. The sequence continues at coordinate 5,019,913 of OX402045.1, read as the reverse complement.
TACCAAATTTAATCGAAATCGTTGGAGCCGTTGGTAACGTTTCCGAGATCCTGATTATATACAAACATATATATACAAGAGTTGCTCGTTTAAAGGTATTAGATACCTATGCATTATGCAGGATTCATTTAAAAGCCAAGCATATTTTCAACAAATTAAATTAATTTTCAACCATATTTTAAACGAAGCAAGGTCGAATATTTGTGTAGATTTATTTGGTCGTTATTATGCACTACGCCTGGAAAAGCGTTAACGAATGAAAGATGTCTAGCTGTATTAGGCGTAAGTCACACAGGAGAGACGTGGGACGGGGGCGCGTCGCAGTCCGCGTCGTTTGTCCGCAGGCCGCGTCTCCGCCCCGTCTCTTCTGTCTGCTTTGGATCGCGACGCTTCTATACATTTAGTATGAAAACTGATACAAGGGGCGCCGCTACTGCGACGCGTCCCCGTCTCACGACTCTGTGTGGCTTGCGTCTTAGATTTGTATTGCGCTAACCTTTTTAGCGAATTATTCACAAACTTTACATTGTTTTACCATCAATTTATCAATCAATTACTTAATTATGTAAAATAAATAAATAAAATAAATATCACGGGACAATTCACACCAATTGACCTAGTCTCAAAGTAAGCTAGGAAAGCTTGTGTACTAGGCAACGGATAAACATACTTATATAGATAGATAAATACTTAAATACATATTAAACACCCAAGACCCGAGAACAAACATTAGTATTTTTCATACAAATATCTGCCCCGACACGGGAATCGAACCCGGGACCTCAAGCTTCATAGTCAGGTTCTCTAACCACTAGGCCATCTGGTCTGGTCTGGTGGTAGTCTGGTCGTCTTATATCAATATAAGTTCACAAATTATTTAAAAACTAGCTTTTGCCCGCGACTCCGTCCGCGTAGAATTAGTAATTTGGGATGCTTATGCTTTTTAACAAATTTGCTTTTTCATCAATTATGGCTCTCCTTAGTTCCTCGATATAAAAAAATTACCCGCCCCCGCAATTCCCCCCCCTCCCCCTCCGCAAACCCCCCTCCCCACCAAACCTACCTACCTACTTACTTCAAAAACCCCTGATTTTGAAACATTCTTCCGCTCCGCTCCGCTCCTATTGTATTGGGAGCAGTATTTCCTGAGATTAGCGCGTTCAAAGAGTTCAAACAACAAACAAACAAACTCTTCAGCTTATTAATTCTTCTAAAAACCGATCGATAAATTCTTAAAATAGACGTATCTTTCTTATTTGTGAACCGATTGAAATGAAACAAACACTAAATGTTAATCCAAGAAAATACCAACCTATCAGTGAAAACCGCATCCTTCTAGGTTAAGTCGTTTCTGAGATTAGCGCGCACAAACGCACAGACAAACAGACAAACAGACAAACAGATAAGATAAGATAAGATAAGATAAGATAAGATAATTTTTATTTCATAATTTGCAGTACAAAGTAACAAAAGATACAATATTTTACAAAAAGTCTATGTAACACGTGTGCCACGTGTGTAACACGTGAGATAAACAGACAAACAGACAATAATTCTAAAAATAATTGTTTCGGGTTCTATTGCGCTAATAAATAGGCCTAGTGACAGTTTTTCTCAAATATCTTCAATGTACAGACACCGACTTGTTATATGTTTATTATATGTATATAGATATAGATAAATCTTATTTAAAATTAATTATTCAACGCAATCCATCAATTTAAAGTTATAAATTAATACACACTGGTAGAAAGTAATTAAGACATATGGCTGTTCTTTAACAATAACTGATATATTATGTTACTAGCTTTCCGTCTACGAAAAATATGGGGGCATAAAAAATTGCTTACGACCTATTCTCATACCTACCGAATATAGAGAAAAAAGCTTAATAAAATTCGGTCAAGCCGTCTCGGAGGAGTTCTATAACAAACACCGTGACACGAGATTTTTATACACCGTGAAATTTTAGTGGTTGTTTTCCCGAAACGAGGTGATTTAGTATCGATTGTACAATCGATTTATAATTACTATTTTGACTAGAGTCAAAAATCCAATTGTGAAAAACGAAAGTCGAAAATGACCGCAAACCAATAGTAACGCTTCGTTGGTACCTAACCTATTTGTACGATCGTACGCTACTATTCTCAGGCCCGGCAAATACAGAAAAAAATAGATAGACTGCATTATAACCGGCAAGAGACGGGTGTTCAATGATATCTCTGTGATAGATAGGATAAAAACCGGCAGTGATCACTGAGTCAGAGTCATAGGCACATGGAATTTGAACATTAAAACTAGAACGCCAAGTCCACGCTTTTGCCTACTTTCAACTAGAGCTCTCAAATAGCTTAGATTACCTGACAGATCACGCACGATCAGCGGACGAGGTTAGCAACAGGTTCGTAGAAATTGTCCATACGGTAGGGTCTCAGTCTCGTTGTATACCAGTAGAACTCTATACCTCTACCATGAGTTTACACTAGTTTCATCATCATCATCATCAGCCTATGTTCGTCCACTGCTGGACATAGGCCTCTCCCATGGCACGCCACTGAGCACGATCCTCGGCCACTCTCAACTGGGGGCCGTGGTTTGTGTTGACTTGCCATTTGGTCGGGTTTGCTCTAATAGGGATGTTGACACCATTAAAAAATAATTCGAAGATTCGACTCCAGTAAAAAAACGCTTTATTTTAGCCCTGAAACCTAGATTAATTTTCGATTAACTGCAAAATTAGATTTTTTGTTGCTTTAAAACAAATAAATAGTTAGTTGATTGAGTATGCGAACAAGTGACGTCATATGTTGCTATTGCCATTCAAACTCTATGGGAGAAATGTGTTTTGACAGCTCATAAAAAGTACGTCAGTTGATTGGTGGTGTCAACATCCCTATTGCCACGCTGAGCAGGCGGGTTGGCAATCGCAGTGCATTCGAACCGGTATCGCTGCTGCCCGACACCGGTGGGACCGATGTGTACTTGGTCACAGAGTCGCTTAGTCGCCTTTTACGACACCCGCGAGAAGAGTTGGGGGAGTGCTATTAAGCCGGCACTCCACGGCGAACTACACTACACTTGTTTACAGTGACCGTACTCGCTAGCGACGGCGTAAATGATTTGTATGGAGAATTGTACTTCCGTAAGTGACCGCTAGAGGCGCTGCGCTGTACAATTCTCCATACAAATAATTTACGCCGTCGCTAGCGAGTACGGTCACGCAAACTAGTGTAAACTCATGGTAGAGGTACTGAAGGATTTGCCACACTGGATGCGTTCTGCGGTCAGGTCAAATTGAACGCAGCCCGCATTATGTATGAAAACATTGTCGGTCTCTATATATTTTGTATAAATATGCGATTTGAGCGTGCGGTCGCACATTAATGAGTATTGATAGATAAACTCGTGGTAGACTGTGTCCCATCTTTAAATGTTTGGTTACATGCATATTACGTTTCTTAACTTAATCGTAATTTAATTTTTTCATCAATACATAATAGTACAAAACAAAAGTCGCTTCCCGCTGTTTGTCCCTATGTATGCTTAGATCTTTAAAACTACGCAACGGATTTTGATGCGGTTTTTTAAGAGATAGAGTGATTTATGAGGAAGGTTTATAATATGTATAATAGGTACATGCATAATTGAACCCGTGCGAAGCCGGGGCGGGCCGCTATTCGCTAGTTGATATGATAATAAAAATTAACTAGGCTAATTTCTTTCGTGCACGATAGTTTTTTCGAAGTTTTAATGCTTAACTCCCGACATATTCGGACTGGAATTTAAATAATTCGCCATGAATATACACCGTAGCAATTCTGTCTAAGTGTAACGAAACGGTTTGTCAAGTGTCACCCGCACCATGCTACAGTGAATAGAATATAGGTTAAGCCGTTTCCTAGGACACACACAGATATCGACGAGTTTCCGTTTCAGGATTAGAGGAAGGCCTCCGTTCGTTAAAGGGAGGGAATGTTCAATAACGGTACCATGCATATACATATATCAGATTTGTTTATTTGTTAAAACCAACTCAGAACTCTTCAAGACACATAAAGATGTATGCAACTTTAATACGAGATATCCCGATAGACTTGTTATACCTCACTACAACTAAAACACTTTTCACATGTCAATAAAAATTTTTAATCAATTAGATGATGACATCAAAAGGGAATCCTCTGAAGTTATTTCAGCAGAAACTCAAAGCATGGCTTGTGGGAAAAGCCTTCTACTCTGTTGCTGAATATTTTTCCTCTTTTGACCAATGACCATTATGGTTATGATGTTATGTTATGTTTGAGCATTAAAAATTTAAATTTATCGTGCTTCTTAGTGTGTAGTAAAATTTTGCATGCCAGATTTTGGTGAAATATGTGATCTCTATACTGTGTTCCATCTTCTGTGCCATATTTTAAGCAAATTAAATGATTTGTATTTGTAAGGCTAAAGACTGAGTTAGGCGATATCTATCGGTGCAGTAGAATTCTGTAATAAAATCTCTGCCACCAGCAAATGGAAGCTTTATTAGTTTTATTACCCTGTCTGCCCAGCCGTTCCTGGTTCCCCCCAGTTATTGCTTATTATGCACGCAGGACCAGGTAGTATTTCATTCCATTCCATTTTTGCTCTATTGTAAAATAATATCCGATATGCTCCTAGCTTCAAAGAGTTCATAATGTTTTCAATAAAATGTTGATTTGTACGCAAACTCGGAAGGATAAACTCATAACAGAAACCTGATTTTAGTGATCCCAGACTCCTTCAACTGCATTTTATTGGCAAAGCGAATGCGCAATTGGAATTCATAAGAGCTTTTGTCGCGATATGACGTCTCGGTCGGAAACGAAACTGGCGATTTGCTCCGTATTAAGTCGTAAAAATAACACAAATTCCATTGGCAGACAAAAAGGAAACAATTATTTCCTTTCACATTCAATTACTTTTTGTACTTTTTTAAAAATTACTCTTATTACATTTAAAATTAATCTATACTAATATATAAAGCTGAAGAGTTTGTTTGTTTGTTTGAACGCGCTAATCTCAGGAACTACTGCTCCGATTTGAAAAATTCTTTCAGTGTTAGATAGCCCATTTATCGAGGAAGGCTATAGGCTATATATCATCACGCGAACACCAATAGGAGCGGAGCGGAGCAGAAGAATGTTTCCAAATCGGGGGTTTTTGAAGTAAAACTTCTATATCTCGGGATCTACTGCTCCGATTTGAAAAATTCTTTCAGTGTTAGATAGCCCAGTTAGATAGGGCGGGTGGTAGCGGGTGGGAGGGCGAGTTGGGAGCGGGTTGGGAGAGGGTTGGGAGCGGGTTGGGGGCGGGTTGAGAGCGAGTTGGGGGCGGGTTGAGGGCGGGTCGGGAGTGGGTTGGGGTGGGTTAGGAGCTGGTTGGGGGCGGGGTGAGAGCGAGTTGGGAGCGGGTTGGGAGCGGGTTGGGAGCGGGTTGGGGGCGGGTTGGGGGCGGGTTGGGAGCGGGTTGGGGGCGGGTTGAGAGTGGGTTAGGGGCGGGTTGGGAGCGGGTCGGGGGTGGGTTGGGAGCGGGTTGGGAGCGGGTTGAGAGCGGGTTGGGGGCGGGTTGGGAGCTGGTGGGGGGGGGGGCGAGTTGGAAGCTGGTTGGGAGCGGGTTGGGGGCGGGTTGAGAGCGAGTTGGGGGCGGGTTGGGGCGGTTTGGGAGCGGGTTAGGAGCGGGTTGCGGGCGGATTGGGAGCGGGTTGGTTTATTATGAAGTTTCACTTCTTCCGGAAGGATCTAAGGAGAGCCATAATTAATGAAAAAGCAAATTAGATAAAAAAATTAGCTGCCAAAATTACTAATTCCACGCGGACGGAGTCGCGGGCAAAAGCTAGTTAATATATATTTCGTGCTGTTGCGAGAGACCTGTACTATGATAGTTACGCTGTCAACCTATCATCGCTACCGTCTACACTACCATTACGGCTTTAAGTTGACATGGTAGTAAGTTTTGAAACACGCAGTGAGCAATGGAAATCGCAGCGATCTATACTTTGGAGTTGCCATTACCGTCGTAGTAAGAGAATTTTCTCATTTTTTCTGTCTAATATAGAGAACAGTGATGTATGTTTCGATTTTTTTGACTCGATTATTCAATTGAATCAATATAGATAGGAATGGGAGTAATGTACCACTTACTAATAGTAATCTCACAAGTTTACATTATACAAATTTAATAAAATAATTTCAGCTTTCCTAAAGGTCAAGGACGAATGGATTGATGCAACGGGAAATAGGAATGGGATTGAAACTAAACAATTTGCGCAATTTAATTTTCATCATAGCGAATTCATACTCTAACGAAAAAGCATCGACAATTGAAAAATACAGCAGATTCGACAGTTAGAGTATTGACAGATGTAATACTTTTCTCACCTTTTTCTTCTTCTCATAAGTAATATTTTCTTGAATCGATGGAGTAACTGCCACTGTACGGTCTTCGAGAAGCTGCTTGACTTCCCGATACCACACGAATACGAATAATATTTTCTTGAACTGATTTTAGATCAGATTTCATTTTTTATAACACTCCTTACTGGTTATTCTCTTCGGCTCTAATATTTCTTCCTGCGTTTTCTAGCGTCGTGATACTTCCATGCTCTACAAACAAATGCCATGTAGGTAACAATGGTAAGTACCTATATTAACTAGAATAATAAAAAATGCAAGTAATAAATAGCTAAGATTTTTATCATTAATGATTATCTTTCCTCTGTCTCTTTATTCTTTCTCATTCCTAACCCAAGTCTACAATCCCATTCCTCTGTCGATATAAAATAAGATTATTTATTGTTATCGAAAATAAGACTAAAGCAAGCTACGTCTAGTAATAAGCAGCCATTTTCAAACTAATGAAATGTGCATACTCTGGAAAGGAAGAGCGCGCTGACAGACGTAAATTTCGCGTGCGCGGTAACGGAGCACTTAACTACATATCGCTTCTAATGCTGGTAGCTTACTGGCTAAATTCAGAAACGGCCCAACACGGTTTGCGAGCGGTAATTTTCTAGAAAAAAATAAGGCTCATCCCAATCTTAGCCCAAACAAGTGATTTTTCGCGTTCCTGAATAGCAGTTCATCCCTATCCTCTCGCAAACGATCGAATTACCGCTCGCAAACAGTTTTGGGCCTTTCCTGAATTTACCACCTGGCCAATAGTGCTAGTGAATAGTAGATCGTGGGTAGCAATAAATAGGCGGCGCAAACAGCGGAGTACGCGATTATGGGCGTGAGCGCTTCATCGGTCTTTGAATCGATTCGGCGGCACGCTTTGAATCGGTTTGGTGGCGCGCTGTTAAACAAATTTGCGCATGCAAACAAAACGCAAACACATGCGTGTTTCCCATCACTAAATTGATCTTGTGACGTCATAGCAGGTACAAAAAATTTGGTCGCGTAGTCTATACCTACCTATCTAGATATAATGTAATGTCTTTGGTGGATAAATATCAAACTCCAATATGTCCGCTATAAAAATAAGGATCTTATCTCCATGTCATCAATTGCGGATGTCATATCTTAACTCTTAATAAGGCCCCACTTATTGGAACATACTACCACAGAATCAAAAGCAGCTATCGAATGCGTACCTGACAAAGGATATTTTTAGAGCTAGCAGTATTTGCAATAATTCCAAATAATTATTGAACTCGGCGTTTTGGTCCATTGCAGCAGCCGTGGTCACGCGTTAACTGAAGTGTAGGGTGCGTAAAGTCCCGTTTACTATAATAATAATAATTATGAGTGAAAATCACGAAAGTTAAAAACAGTATATTGTAACTTATTACTAAAACGATAAGGTTGAATTTCCAAGTCAATGCATGTGGTCGCTAAATCGCCTCTACCTTATTAGCTGGGTCCTCACCAGAGCCCGTACATTTGATGCCGATGTCGTCACGCCGCGTACAGGATGATTGCAATTTGAGTAGTTGTGATAATCAATCATTAATCATCAATCATTAAAAATTAACCAAATGTGAGACACAACAAACAAAAACATGATTACAAAACAAAAGTATTTTTATGAATATTGCATTACATATGAACACGAAGATGACTTAGATTTTCTCTGCGTAGGAATTAATACAAGAAGATTAGAGAGGAATTATATTTTCTAAGTAATTATTGAATTGTGGTGACAATACCATTTAATAAAATGTATGTATAAAAACAAAACAAATAGTTTAATTTGCGTTTCAAGTATGTATTTATTATTCCACGTGTGAATAGATTAGGTACTTTTGAAGTAATTTGTACTTACATGATTAAAATGATTGACGACTAATGATTAATAATTACAATAAAACTATTTGGGATCACCTATATGCAGCGTGACGTCAAATTGATGTCATCGGCGTGAAAGTACGGCCCTGGTCCTCACTGAGCGAGCCGCCCCATGAGGCTAGCGCATGAGGCATAATTTTGTTCGACACAAGGTTCAAAATCGCGCCGAAAATGGCTGCCTCGCGAGGCAGTTCGCTTAGTGGAGACCCGGCTATTAAGAGTTCATCAATCCAATCATCAAGACGTTTACGTCCCTTACGATTTCAATGCTATTTTTTTATGAATACAGGGCTATTTATTTAAAAAAAAAACTCTTTTTTTTCTCGACCCCTTTGAATTCTACCTGTGTGCGATTTTATGAGATCACAGTAGCTTCCAAAACAATACACGATGTTTTAAACATAGAGACTCTTTGCGTTCAAAGCATTAGTTTTGAAAGTCAGAAAAATGCTTTTAAATCATCATGGCTCAAAATGCATTAAAAGTTCGTCTGGATTCTATAAAGAATGTCATGGTTTGGTCATGGCTGCTAACAATCAAGGACAAGTTAGCTATGAAGTATCTTTTTGTATTTATTTTTTCAACTTCATTTTTTTTTATTACTTTTACGGTCATCCCGTGAAATCATATATTTCGTACTAAATACAAACTGAAATATAGATGCATAGAAAAAACCCCAGAAAAAAGACCAATGCTGGGAATCGAACCCAGGTCCAGGGGTTTTTTCTGTGCATCTATATTTCAGTTTGTATTTAGTACGAAATAAGCAATCAAGGAGTTCAATGTTTTAGGCTGCATATTATAGTTCTTAACTTATCGTCGGTGATACTTCAATACCGCGTAACTACCTTTACCCATAGAGTCTGTTTTATCTAATTTTCCCTGTTATTTCATTTCAGGTTGAGCCTTATGGAAAAAGCTAGTTACGCGGTATTGCAGTATCAACGACGTTATGATTTTTTGTTGATGACACGATTATTAACCATTCGGGTTCATTCGACAGACATGTCCAGCCCAGTCACACTTCAACTTGCCCGATTTTACGCCCACGTTAGCAATACGAGTCATAGAGCGCAGCGTGTTATTATAACATTAAAACTTTTTTATTCTTCACAGATTTCGTGACACTCATGACTGCAATAAGTAAGTAAAATTAATATTTTTTTAAATCATGGAACGATTGACACCAAATTGTTCTAAAAGTATTTTTAATTTTATGTAATTTCTAACTCACTCGGGTTGTACTCGCGTCTTGTATAACATATAATAATTTAAATTACCTCAAAGGAGCTTTGGAGCAAGTCAAGGGATGTTTACAAAAATAAGTTTTTGTTAAAAATTTCATTTTTAATACAAGCTTTTCTGCTGACTGTACTTTTTGTTGACTGTACTTGCATTGTCATTCAACCTACATAAGTATACCAAATTTCAAGCAAATCCGACCACTGGAAGTGGGTCAAATTCGTCTTCTAAGATTTGACCCAAGAATAATAAACAATAATATAAAAAAAATATATATATAAAACAAACGGGGTGAGCTAAATAAAAGCTTGTAACAACGTAACCGACTAACTAGACTGGTTGACACCCGTTGTCAGTAAAATTGTTTCTCCACAAGTGTCAACCAGTCTAGTCATTTGTGTTGTTTTTGTAATCCTCCCTTCAATTTAAAAGGCGTGAATGACGAGTGAAAATAACGAAAGTACAATAAAACATTTTAATTTTAACCTTCTTAAGTTTTCTGTAATATTGTATTTGCTAAATGAGCACTCTCAGAAACTTTGTACCTTTTTAATTTTGGATCCCGACTTGCATAGACTACAGGTAGGTAGCTTGAGTGCACTTGAGCCTGCCTAACACAGCATCCCAAAATGTATTGATTCATTTCAACCGATCGGAAAAACCTTTATGTCAACGCTATAAGAGCAAAAAAAACCGGCCAAGAGCGTGTCGGACACGCCCAAGGTAGGGTCCCGTGGCCATTACGAAAAAATCAAGTAATATTTTTCTAAGGATTTCGTATGTGTACGGAATCATCCAAGTTTAGGTATGTCTTATACCTTAGGCTACTATTTACTCTAAAACTACAAATAATTTCCAAGCAATCTTAGCCGCTATAATTTTCCTAGTAAATTTGATATATTTACTACCATTCTGAATTTTTTCAAATTTTTCCACTCAACAGTTTAGATTTTAGAGGGGGGGGGGGGGAAAATTTCGCTTTAAAGTTGAATATTTCGCAAACAGATCACTGAATAGAAAAATCATGTTACGAACCCCACAATGGTTTTAAAAGACCTATCCAACAATACCCCACACTATAGGGTTAGTCGACAAAAAAAAAATCACCCCCACTTTACGTCTATGGGAGGTACCCTAAAAAAATTTTTTTTAGTTTTTTTTTATTTAATCACTTTGTCGGCGTAACTGATATATATATATATATTCATGCCAAATTACAGCTTTCTAGTACTAACAGTCTCTGAGCTTAGCCGCGGACGGAGAGACATGGCGAAACTATAAGGGTTCCTAGTTTACTACGGAACCCTAAAAAGACGTCGATCAGCTTATGGGATCAACGTAAAATCACGAAATATTAACGGCTGAGGTATATATATAGGCGTGAACTTTTGTTCGGATGTTCGTCATAAATCACGATGTAATTTTCGAAAGTCCCCATCAGAGCTTCAAGAAATTCCGATATTTCAATTCGACTGCTTTTGACTTGGAAATTAGTTTCCAAAACTAGTCAAAACTTCAATTTATTAAGAGTTGAGAAGCTCTAGAATGTATTGAGACGTTTTTAAAAGAATAAATCTGGTATTGATCCTAATTGATGGGGTAAGAAAGGACATTAAAGTTGGGAGTGTTGCCGACTGTACCTACGCCTTTAAAGTAATAACCGATCAATTATTGATATACCTATTAAATTAACCTACTTCTATAATTAGGTAAATTATCGTCAATAAATTGATCTTTTATAAAAGAAAATTTATAAACATTTTGTTTTACAAGTATATAATTAACGATAAGAAGTAAACGATACCTATCAATAACTATTCATAAGAATACAATAAAGAGATGGCCTTCGTTTATTCTCATTAATTGGTACAACTCCTGACCGTTTCCAAAAAAATTTACAGCCAGCAGTCGTCGTGCAATGTCGGTGATTTTAGTTCTTGCGCGGATTTCATAATTTCTAGTTTGATACCGCAGAGAAACTCCGAGCATAGCCCTCTCCATCGCCCTCTGAGTGACTATGAGCTTTCTTATGAGGTCCATCGTTAGCGGCCACGTCTCAATGCCATAAGTCATCACTTATGCTAGCGTATAATAAAAAGAAATAGTCGTAGTAAAATGGACTCTTCATTGTAGAAGAAGGCAAGCTCCACTACACGGGAACGATGGATGTCCTCAAATCCCGCCCGGTCTACGCCTACTTGGAGTTCCCGAACGAGTTTCCCGTTCTACAGTTGGCTGTGCGCTTACCAGACTTCAGATTCAGGATGTTCAGGAACAACATGATACACGAGATTGTCAGCGATTTGGTTAGTAACTGCATTAAACCTTAATAAGGCCCCATTTATTGGGGACCAGACTCGTCGTCACACCATTACTATTCGACGCTCCTATTTCTAGCCTGTTTGCCCTTCGGGCATCTATAGATGCCTAACGAACCTAACCTACCTACTTTTGCGGAATAAAATGATTTCTGACGAATTTCCGACGAAAGCGAAAGGATAAGGCTCTATAGTGTTGTGATAACCTGGTGTGACCACGACTTTGGCCCTATTTATTGGAGCATCCTACCATAAAATCAAAAGCAGCTATCGAATACATACCTGACAAAGGATATTTTTAAAGCTAGCAGTTTTTTCAATAATTAGAGAATGGATATTGTAACTTGTTACTAAAACAATGAGGTTGAATTTCCAAGTCAATATGCATGTGGTTCCTACATCGCCTCTACCTTATTAATTAACTCTTAACCCTAACAAACAAATGAAACAAATAAAACGACTAGTAGAAATATATACAACCTAAGTGGTGGGCGTGGGTAAAAACTATTACAAACTGGGGCCTTATCACAATCTTTTTTGCTATTTCTACAACCTAGTTCTGTATTCATGCGCGGAAAATGAGTTTTTTTCAAGATTTGATTGCTGACTGTACTTTTCTTTGTACGGTCTTAAGCTACTCATCAAGACAGGTCAAACAAGCCCAAACACGATGTGATCGTGTTGAGCTGTTGAGGAGTTCTTATGGACACCTTCCGTCTCCATCGTCAGATCAGTACAATGGTACTACAGTATTGTATTGTCACCTGACTTGCATATGTATGCAAAATTTCATCTCAATCGGTTGAGGATTATTTCAAATTCAGCTGCAAGATTCCACCCGATTCCATACATTGCGAGTTAAATAAATGCTTCTAATAAGACAGCAGAAGTGAAATTATCAACACCAGAAATATTCTATCTCAGAATTCTAGGCTGACAACTCATCTTCAATCTAGGTCTTCAGAATAGATGATCAGTAGAAATGGTTAAGTCCCTTAATCTCTATAGTCAGCTGCCTAGCTCGGTCTTTGCGTTTCATTTGCTCCAAAATTGAAAGCAGAATGTAAATATCTAATATAATTACAGGAATTGGACTTGTCAAACGCAGAGAGTCGACTCCTTAGCCACGACTACTCGTACCCAAATGACCTCATAGAGCAGCTGAACCGCTCCATCGATGACGCTTCAGCGAAGATCCTAAAGTTTCTGGACATCGTTCAGTATTCCAGCGTGAGTGAAGGTCGGCAGTACAGCACTGAGCTGGATCTGAAGCAGATGCAACTGCAGAAGGAAGAGATTGTAAGTTTTTAGCGAAATAGGAAAGATCCAGATCAACTGTCATTATTATACTTTCAAAGATGATACAGTTAGATAACATCAAGTCGTTAAGTTTTCTTTTTACAAGAAAATTACCAGCAATTGATAAGAAGCGTACACCAAGCCAAATGTGTAACTTAAGTAACAGCCTCTTTAGCCTTGATGAGATCTAGTTTCTATGTATCCACAAATGGGTGGCCTTGAAGCGTTTCAACAGCCGTAACCGTATTAGTGTCAGTTGAATCCCAATAAACATTGCCTAGCAAGCGTGTGGAGTGTCGTCGCAGAATTGCTATTGGTTTTAGTTCATGGATTTTCGACCTTAACTCGCTGACATAGAGTAGAAAAGTGACGAACCTTTTCATTCCGCGACTGTACATTATCCTAAGATTTTTTAATACTCGGGATAGGGCGGTTGAAATGCCTCAGAGCCTCACCCAAATACAGACGATATTGGCGAATTTCTTTCGTAATCAAGCAGCGCGTTGATAACGTAGTTTAAAGGTGTTCAGCTGCTACAAATCTCTTTCTTCTATTGCGCAGACATAACATACCATTTGTCACCAGGAAAAAATCTACCAACGAATATCGAGGAAGACAAAGAACTCCTCGCAGAGTCTTTTCCCTCCCAGCAAATCTTTTTGTGAGAACGAGGGTGGTACCAAGAAAGCAGTCAAACTGCTGCTGGCTGAAGGGAGAACTGTCGTCCAGGACTTGCAGACCCTCATCTTTAAGGTAGCGCGGTCAGGTGTATGTAGTAGCTTGAGTTTGACCAAAAGTATTCAGTACACTTGACCGACATGACATGAAAGACCTATCTTTATTCAGACAGGATAGTCGAGAAAAAAAATCATCCACACTTTTAATGTAGACGAAGAAATCTTAAAATGTATTTTATACGTGATTGGTTAATTGTTGTTTAAGTCCATGCCAAATTGCAGCTTTGTAGAGCCAAGAGCCTCTATCCTAAGCCGCAGATAGACACGACACGCTGAAGTCTAAAAGTTTTCCGGTTTATGACATTTTGACTAAGAAACCTTAAAAAGATGCATCATACGAACCCCTGTTTACTCTGTGTACTTTTTGTTACAATATCACATAAAGTTTTGTGCTTTCTGAACTTGAAATTTGTAGTGTGCCCTCTTCCAACAGACCTGCGAAGGTTGGCCAGACGTGGTGCTCTGGCTCCTGACCAGCGGCTCCCGCGTGGCCTACGCCAAGATCCAAGCCGCTGATATCATACATTCAGTCATACCTGAACAGAGGGGACGCGACTGCGGAGAGATCAAGACGGTGTATTTGAAGGTGCAGAACATTTTTTTAAAGCACGGATAGTGGCCATGGATTGGTATTGCCTCGCCATATGTAGAATATCTGATCAAACAGACGCCAGTACACACTTGTTGGAAGGTTGGCTGCAGTTGGGTGATATCATTGCTCAACTCTTTACTTCGTTGATTTTAGCATTAGAAAAACAGTAACTACTCTTGAGGAGTGTAATTGCTACAAATTTATGTGACCTATTTTTAAAAGTGTTTTTCAATAAACAGACACGTCAAGTCAAGACTGTTTTATCCTTTTTGTAATGCTAAAATGGACAAAGTACTTACGCTGACCTGAGAGACCACGGCCGGATTATTATTGCAATAATAGTCACAATATAATTCGGTAACATTTTTATCATAAATTGTACGAAATTTTCACACCATTGCTTTGTGACATCACATTTAAAGTTAACTAGACCGTCGCTCGCCGCCCGCACTTCTCCCGGCCCCCTTTGTCATCATACCCCCAGCCCCTGTACTGCGCTAGCGAGGACTCAGTAAAACTGTTTAACAGAGACAGCGACCTCTTAGCGCTATTAATTTCGCCTTGAGGATTTTTGCTCTAGAGAGAGAACGAAACATAAAAAAAAATCTGTAACAAATGCCATACCGACACCCTTTGGCACCTCATCATTCACTCTGTGTCTATCTGTGACACTACCTCATGTAACATTTTCTTATTTCGATCCATTCTCAGCCCTTGAAATGCCCAAAACATATCAACTCTGAGTCAAGCTGCTGCTGCATCGCCGCTAAGGTTGAACTGATGGCTTGGATGGGCCCGTACCGGCAGCGAGGCACCTTCGACTCCTGCCTGCCTGCTGGCCACAAGCTGAAGAACAAAGACTATGCCATGCTGATCAAATGCTCGCCGTTGGTACGTACCCTCTTTTGCGGCTGCCTGGACCATAATGGGAAATTCGAGATGTTCTCTCACAACTTTTGTTGGGGGTAGTTTGGTGGTGTTGGCAATGTCTACTACTACGCCTTGTTATATGCTGGTGTTCTCTATCCTACAATTACTATCGAGATTAAGCCCACTGAGTGGAACTCCATTCGAGGAGGCAATAATAACGTGCAATGTTAAATTAAATATTATAGTGTTGTTTTCCACAGGTAGTGGAGTGTCGTGTTAACATTTATCGCGCTAAACTGATCGGTTCTAACGACGCTCCGAACGTTGTATCCCCTTTTGTGAGGGTTAACTTTATGAATACAATCAAGGAAACGCAGGTACAAACAACTTTTAATTTATGAATTTTCTCGCATAAATATTATAGTAAATAAGCCATAATATCTATTATGTTCTGTTAAGACCTTCACTTACACAAAGAAGAAACATACTACAGTCATTCTCAAAACAGCAAACTTTTGCATGTGTGGATCTTTGATATCGCCCATGAATAAAATAAGAGATGATTTTTATTTTTTTTATGTACCTACTAAGTATCATTATACTTTCATCTAGAGGTATATTAAAGCTTTTAATTCTACTACTTAATAATCGTATGTACATATATTTTATTTTTGAAATCCTTATTCCCTTATTACCGTAGCCTGTCCGGACGTTACCTTTGTCTGTAAAATCACTTCTCGTTTTAGTCAGGCATCGATTACACAGACCGCTTAAAATCCTGGTTCACGAATTGTGAGAATGGCCGTTTAGTAAAATTATTCTAAGGGTTTTCCCCGTTGTAGATCCAGCCGAAAACAGTGAATCCAGTTTGGAATGAGGTGATCAGAATTAGCCGGAACGCGTACACCTCACCGGAACGGCTGACGGAGTACCCACCAGAGGTTTTGGTTGAAGTCTATGACGGTGACACCACAGTGAGTTGTCAATAGAATCTTCTGGAAGGTCTGTTGGGATCGTTACCATCTTACCAGTTTTGCCGGCAAGAACTTGCGCTGACATGTCTCGACAAGGAAAGTAAATCCATAGATAAATTGCTTAGAGCAGTCGATCGATACCAACGCCACGAGAGCAGTCGTGTTGCGGTTGGAGTCGACTTCAACCCAAATGCTCTGAATTTTGTATTGAAACTGCCAGTCATCCAACAGCTTCAAGTAGTTGACTTCTCAACTGTTCTAAGCAGTAGGTCTATGGAGGCTTTTATAACAGATTGTGCAATTTAGTGATCCAAATGCACACACACACACACACACACACACACACACACACACACACACACACACACATGCTTTATACTATTCGATGATTTTTATTTGTATCTTTTCCTGTCAACTGTATCTCCTGTGTATCGATTATGTGTAAATAAACATCTCTCTCTCTCTCTCTCTCTCTCTTTAGTTTTTTATGAAATAAGATAAGTATGAGAGTAATTATTGTACGAACGCAGACTGTAATCTGAGAAATGTTATATTTTTTGGAAGAGCGAGGTCTTCTGCTACAGGTAATTTACTTAGGTACTTACCTACTAGGAGGCCTCAACCTCAACGTTTAATATGATATTATAGTTATATCAATAAATGATTATTATTATTATTAAACGACTCGAGTCTTAAATTTTAGTAATTTAACTATTTTAAGACTCGCTAAATTCCGTTTTCGTCGTGATACTCACATTCTTTCTCTTTTATACAGCATACTCTTTAATCCTGCAACTCCTCAATATCTTCAAGAGCGTTATAAGTTCTTGTCCTCTATTCGCTCTGCACAAAATTTTCTTCTTACCGTTTCACCTTTCTCCTCCAAATTCTATCATAACTCTAATATAAATTAAATAAAAAGTATACTGATTTTCTCCATAGCAAATAAATTATTTTGCGATTTTTCAAGTAACTAGGGTTGAAGTTCGTCTTATATTAAAGCAACGGGTCTCGCTCGCATCATGATCATGACTTGTGCAAAATTATGTTGCTGCCAAATATTATGTTGTTGTTGTGTTGTTTATAGGATAAAAAAGAGCTCATAGGTCGTCTGCAAGTTGAACCAGTGGTAGACAACAGGCGGGACTTTGCTCCTCAGCTAGAATGGCAAGACCTCCTGAAGGGAGACGAGCCTACTGGGAGGATTTTGATCTCCGCGCAACTTATGCAAGTAAGAATTTAATAAGCTCTTCAGTATGTGGTTAACATCCCGGCCACGAGTTTGCACGACTGGCGGCGGCGTCGAGTGCTTTATCAGTTCATTGCGTGTGCCACCAGATAATTACTGTGCGGCGAGCATGTCAGCCGTGCAATGAACGGAGTAAACGCTCACCGCTGCCGCCGGGCGCGCGATGTCGTGACCGAGCCATAAGTCTGCCAGGAAATAAGAGCGGAGTGAGACAGCGGAGGAGTGGTGAGGGGGATAAAATTCTACCAATAGAATTGCATAATCATAAACTACGCTCCTCTTCGGTGGACAGGGAGTTGCAAAAGTAGTTTAAAATTCATACAAAACCTGGAAGCGGAGCAAGAAAACTGAGGGAGGAAGAGGAGCGCACAAGCGTAGCGGAGAAACGAGCGTGAGCTAGCTAGTGGGTGGTAAATGGTCAGTGACAAAGTCACTAAGAGGCTGTTTCACCATCCATTGATTAATTTTAACTGACGGATAAATGTGATGCCGTATCCGTCTATTCGAACAAAACAAACAGAGACGGCGTCACACTTATCCGTCAAATAAATTTGATCAGTGGATTGTGAAACAGGGGGTAAATATATCAAATTGAATGAGTGAAATTAATAAATCAAAATTCAATACAATGTAGCTTTTATGATTTTTGGATTGATCAGTGCTCCGGCACACAAAAGGGGTAGTGTTTCACGGCGCCAATTCATGCTAATTAATTCACCCATACATACAATTTATGGCTTGTAAAGACGACTCTTTATTGGTAATAAATCTAGATGCCAGAGAAACTCCTGAAGACGACGTATTACAGCCCCACCCAGGAGTCGTTCTACGCACCCGGCGTCAAGGAGCAAGGAGACGTTGTGCCTGAAGAACCGGAACCGTTGCCCAGCAGCCTCATACCTACTCCCTGCACTTACAAGTAAGTGTAAAGCTCCAAACGCACAGACAGCGGAGGCGTGGCGGTGCGATGGCGGTGACGGTTGTAATATACTAACTTATATGAACGGTTGTGCAGACCGTGCGCGAACTCGTTCATACAATGGTGCTTTAAAACAAAAAAGCTGCGTAAAAAATGTTAGCATAATGATCAATCATGGTGAAAATTGTAGATACTATGATGTGCTTTGTAGCATTAAATCCGCGGTCGTAATGAAATCCTACTTTAGTAGCAATACGCAGTAAAAATACAATCAACCACCAAAAATAGAGTAAGTTTTATGTTTGTAATATAAATAAATCGCTACGTATATAACCTTGTTTGCATACTGAAGCCGTGTACATTGGATATTGCAGCGAAACAGCAAAATTACATTCGAATTTTGGTTCTTTTGACCGTGTTTTCAATGTTTGCTGTGTCAATGTGAAAAGAGGATATAAATAAAATGATAAATCCCTGAAAGGGAAATCTGTACCTAGTAAACTTGCAAAATATGTGCAGAATATTTGTTTTTTTGCTATAAAATAAAAATAGAAGCGTGCTCCTGTTTCAGATTTTTCTTTTGTGTTAGGAGGTTTTATATTTTATAAAATATGAGTATTAATTTTCCTATATCTGTATCAAGGGTGGACGTATACTGGTGGGGTCTTCGGAACGTCAGCATCACGCACAAGCCTTGTGTGGTCCTCGAGATGGAAGACGTGACAATCAAGTCAAGCATTATCACGGACGCGAAGGCCAACTGCAATTTTCCCAATGGAAAGACCTCACAGGCAATTATTTTCATTACTAATCTCCCTTCGGCATTAATCGAGTTAATAATTACTAACATCGGGCCGGTAACGATGGGCCTCACAAGAAAGTTGAAAGTCACTCAGAGGGCGATGGAGTGGGCTATGCTCGGAGTTTCTCTGCGGGATTGCATTAGAAATGATGAAATCCGCGCAAGAACGAAAGTTACGGGCATAGCTCGAAGAACCGCCAGACTCAAGTGGCAGTGGACAGGGCTCATCGCAGTGTAGGTAGGCTTCCAACAAGTAACTTGGTTAAGGTTGCGGGATCGCGTTGGATGCGGATCGTGCAGGACCGATCTGTTTGGCGAGCATTGGGGGAGGCCTATGTTAAGCAGTGGACGTCCTTTGGCTGTAATGATGAGATGAATGATGATTAGATCTGGCAGTTGAATTAAATTTGTTTTTTCATAATAATAAGGAGTGCAGGTCACCTGATGGGAACATCAAAGGTGTCACAGGTGCGTTGCCGACCCATTGAGAGATAGATAGGCTTGTTTTTTAAAAATCCCTAAGTGGTATCGCTTCGGGAATGGTGTCCCAGGAAGCAGGTTCCATAACTTCGTCGTGATAAAGTCGCCTCCCTTATATTTAGCGGACCAATACCTTTCAAATTGCCACATATTTGCTGTGACTTATTTTCCAAAAGTGTATATCAATAAAAAGACACGTCAAGATCGCTTATCTTCTTTCTAATGCTAAAAAAAACGAAGCATAGTACCGTAGGTGGCATAATATAGACTGCTGCTTTCCAGATCTTCGAAGCTAACCTGGGCGAATCCAACTGCTCTCCTCTCAGCGTCAGGCTTTACGATAGCAGCACTTTTGGGAGAACCCTGTTCCTGGGACTGAACGTTGTCAAGAAACCCACCAAGTACATGGTTGGGTGGATACCGAAGAACGAGAGGGAAGAGTCGCTTTACTCCTCGTCGATAATGTCTGCGGCGTTTGTACAAGGTATAGTTTTATTTGGCCAGCTATGAAATCAATTATCACTAACGAAAACACTTGGCATCTTCTGTCAATAGAGTACTAGGGGCGTTCAATAAAAAGTGAGAATGAGTATGTTATAAACATCTTTTACTAAATGTCATTTTATTTTTCGACATAGTCACCTTTTAGCATAATACACTTAGTATATCTTTTTTCTAAACTTAAAATTCCATTTTTAAAAAAGGTCTCATCTTGAGTACTTAAAAAATCTTGTACTGCAGCGACTACCGCGTCGTCGTCTTCAAATTTCTGGCCTCTCAGGTATTGTTTCAATCTCGGAAATAGGTAGAAATCACTGGGAGCGAGATCTGGTGAATACGGAGGATGCTTAAGGATATCGAACCCAGCATCACGAATTGCAGCCATTGCAACGGCGGACTTGTGTGCCGGGGCATTGTCCTGGTAGAACAGCACAACTTTCGAGAGTTTACCTCGCCGTTTTTCGCGGATCTCATTGCGCAATGTTGCTATTTGTTTGGCGTATAAAGTGCTCGTGATAGTGGCTCCATGCTCGAGATACTCAATCATGAATACCCCTTTACCATCCTAAAAAACAGAGCCCATGACCTTACCGGCAGATGGGCTCACCTTGAATTTCTTCGGAGTTGGAGATGATGGCCTTTTCCATGTCATAGACTGCAGTTTCGTTTCAGGGTCGTAATGATGGAGCCATGTTTCGTCCATTGTTATAAATCGCGCCAAAAAAAGTTCCCGGTCTTGCTGCATCAGGTTCAAAGCTTCTTGACAAATCTCTAGTCTAGTTTGTTTTTGCGTGTCAGTAAGCATTCTTGGTACCCAACGCGCAGATACCTTTTTCATACCCAAGCGTTCATGTAGAATATTATGCACGCTCCCCGTTGAAATCTTTACATTTTCAGCAATAAAACGAACTGTGACACGACGATCCGCCAAAACTGAGTTTTCGACTTTTTTCACAATTTCTTCAGTTACTGCTGTAGTAGGGCGTCCGGAGCGGGGGTCGTCCATTGTCGATGTTCTTCCACGTCTAAATTCGGCGCACCAACGTGCGACTGTCGAATACGGAGGAGCATTAGACCCTTAAGTGTCCCGCAAATCCAAA
The DNA here is from genome assembly GCA_947859365.1 of Archips crataeganus. Taxonomy (NCBI): domain Eukaryota; kingdom Metazoa; phylum Arthropoda; class Insecta; order Lepidoptera; family Tortricidae; genus Archips; species Archips crataeganus. The sequence continues at coordinate 4,998,521 of OX402045.1, read as the reverse complement.
TTGACTTGGTCCATAGAAAAAATTTTCAAATACAAGTATTTGATAACGGCGCGCAGTTCAATTTTCTCCATTTTCGGTAACGTACTCAATAGCATTGCAAAGAAATTACCGTATATTTTTTTAAACAAAAGACAGTTAGTTTTTTTTTTCATAGCAATCAGCTAGATAGATTAGCTTTACCGGCCAGTATTTAATTTCGTAATATTAAAAGAGTTTGCATCTCATTCTCACTTTATATTGAACGCCCCTCGTAATTATGAGGTCCTGTTTCAACCGTAAAAGGTATCAATGGTAAATAAAATGTTGACTGTCCCAGACGTAATTGGTTTTAGAGATCTTGAAACCTTGGAATAACGAGCAAGTGGAGGCTTCTAGGGTGAATAGAAGACGGGAAATTGGCTGACCCGTCGAAATTTCGATATTTTTTTAAAACTTCTATTGTGGAGGGGCACTCGGGGAGGCACCGGGGCTTGTCTCTCTCGAATAAAGATCTGGTCACAGGCCTGGAAGAAGTGAGCTTGTTCAAAACTTACCATTAGCAGAAAGATAAATTAGATTGAAAATATAGTACCTACTCATGAAGGTTGAGGATTAATCAAGGGGAATCCACTACACAGTAAGTGTCTAATTTTTGATCACATGTTTTTCCGCAACAGTCAATCGAATGGTATTTGTAAAAAGATCGCTGCGATCGAATACCGAGGAATCCGAAGACGCATTGAGTCATGTTTCGAGCAAAAAGAGCTTCCAGCCTATGAAAGCAAAGGTGTCGATTTGGCGAAGAATATTGTGCAACAAGGAGGCCGAGGAGGAAGAATATACGCTGCTCCCAATCTTCTCCAAGGAGAAGAACCAGATTAAAGTGGTGAAGCCGGCTCCGGTGGTGGAAGAGAAGGATTGGTGGATGAGATATTCAGCAGCACTGGTGGTAGGTAGACCTCATCATCATCATAATCATTTCTACGGTTGAAAGCGGCTTGCATCCACCTTTTGATCATAATATAATAGTGCACGATCGCCGCTCGAAAAATGGAGCCATCAAAACAAGGCATAAAATAATCATCTATTTCCTTCTTTCGCTCTCGAATACCAAAATAACGAAACTCGCATATTTTAGTATCGTGATTGTATCTTATTTATTACTTAACACCTTCGATCAACAATACGTACTAGATTCAAGGTGACAGCTCTGAAAACGGCCCGAGAAATAGAAGCACAAATTAATTTTGTGCTTCTATTTCTGACAGTTTGCGCAACCACTGCCAACGTGAGGACGTCATAAAATGCCACAATGTGCGTTTAAAAATTGCGGAAGCAGCCACCGTAACACTAAGTTATCGGAAGGAATATCTTTTTTTAAGTAAGTACAAGTCAGTATTTCATTTAAAGTACGTAAAAATTAGCAGTTTACATTTAAAAATCAATAATTTATTGTTTGGCTTACCATTTCGCCAGTAATTGGTGGTTCTGGAACAAGAAATTCATGGAGTAGTTCTCGTTTTAAAATAAAATATTTATTTTTATTTTTTTGTAGATTACCAAGTGATCCTTTTTGCAGTGCGGAATGGATATCTATTGTCGCGAAAGAAAGAGAAGAAGAATTTTAAAGGCCTTACAAAAATTCGACTATAATGTTCGATTCGTTTTGTTAAATTTGACGTAACTGGTAATAGCCAAAGGCGTAGATTAAAGAAAACGCCGATTCCCAAGTTGCAGGTATAGTTACATAACATGTTTAAAATAATATAAGATTAAGTGTGGTGAGATGGAGCAGAGGAGTTATCACTTAAGTCCAGCTATATTATTAAAGAAGACGTAAAGCTTAAAGTTTAAGCCGTATAATATTTATAATTGATTTACGTTGATTGCAGATTCACGTCAAATAACAGAAAGTGCAAGCAGCGGTATTAACAGAATCGAAGACGTCAAATCTGGTAAAACGTGTACGTTGTCTTTATGTAAAACTATTTGTTTTTTTCTCCTTACCAAATAATAAAAAGGAGGTTTAATGTTGTAATAATAACAGTTCATGATCGTGACTAAGATTTATTTTATTTTATTTCGGCGATAAAGAAGAGTGTGCTAAGGCCTCAGGCAATATTTTTTCTGTGTATCCATGTTTCAGTTTGTATTTAGTATGAAAATAATTTAATTTAGTTACAAGTTAAGTATGAAGTATCTTTTTCTATTTTTTTTTTATTTTTTTTAGACCAGTGATGAGTGGGGTAAGCACGCAGTACGGAACGCTGAGGACCTGGGTTCGATTCCCAGCATTGGTCTTTTTTCTGGGGTTTTTTCGGTGCATCTATATTTCAGTTTGTATTTAGTTTTTAATTTAGTTAATTATCTATAAGAAAGAACATTCATTTCATGTCAATATTTGTATATGTAAATTTGTTTGTGTTATATCTCTGTCAAATAAAAAAATGTCTGTGTTATATAGTTGCGACTCCATTATTACCCTATTCCTAAAACAGAATGACATCTTTTTGAAACGAAGAAAGTTCTTTTGTTTATCGAACGTTTTTGCTCGTCTTGTGACGGAACGTCGTAAGTATTATATACAATTATTATTATTTGGATCTTTGTTACTTCGACTTAAGGTATATTTTAAGCTAATTTAGAAGGTAAAACAGATTATAGCTATAAGTATAACGCATCACGGCCACTTTTTCGCTTTGATTTTGTATGGGACCTTGAATCTTGTTGTAATTGTTGATCGAAGCTTAACACACAAATAAATCAACAAGAGTCATAAAGTTCATGTCGTAGTATGACTTGAGATGCAACTCAGTTATCAAAGAGGTCAAATGTTACTGACTAAATAATGTAAGGTCAGTGACATGGAAAGACGTTAACTGGAAAAGTCGATAAGACAATAGGGAGCGATGAAATTTTAATTTATACTACGGCTATGAGGGTTTCGCTGTCTGTTCATCAGCATGATACTTACTTAGTTGTTTAATTTTCAGGATAACGTTGATGACGACAAAAACATCGGCGATCGTATTATGGTAAGTTTTTTTCAACGGTTTAAATTTAGCTAGACTTGAAAGTTTGTTGGTACCTATGTGCGGGCGTGCGTGAGTAAAATGGCAGAACGGCAGGACGTATGGAATAATACATAGGCTAATTTTTATCCCGATATTCACATGGAATCAGAATAAAATTCCGAAATATCAATCTCTATAGCTAAACCGTGTAACTGAGTCCTCGCCAGAGAGGTGCGGGCGGCAGTCACACGAGGCGCGCTCGCCGCCATCACCTCTCCCGATCCCCTTTGTCGTCATCCCCCCCAGCCCCTGTGCCACGCGGGTGATCATTTAAACGGTTTAGCTATAGGTTTAGAGACTTGAAATTTGGCGCGGATGTTTTTTATGCAACTTTAATGAAAAGCAAGGTGAAATTATTGGCCTTTCCCAGGGGACTTTTTGGGAAATCCCGGACTGTCATTATGACTAATGGTTTACGCTAGGCCTGGATATTTAGACATATTTCAAGTATTATACCTATTTTTACTGGCTGACTGCCTCATCAAGGCTTAGCTCAAACCCTTGGACCTCGAAAGTTGAGAGCTGCGTTGAGACTTTTTTATGACTTAGGTAGATTTTGTAAAATGCGAGAGCGTAAAGACGCGGAAGACACAATCGATTTATATAAATGGACCGAACGTGCCGAATACATTTATTTTAGTGGTCTAAAATCAATCTTCTCATTTATTTATTTTCAACTGACACCGGTTCGGGGCACATTATGGGACAATTACACTACTTCGTTCGCCTAATGCGGTCGCTGAACTTGTTTCGAACTACTTCGGCGAACGAACGTCGTCTTCACATTTAGTCTGTCCGCCTAATGCGGTGGCCATATCTGGGCGGTGGCAGCTGTCGCTCGCCGAATGCGTCCGACTACAGTGTTCTTTACACTGTGGCCACCGCATGTGGCATGCGGTCGTCGATTTAATGTAATTGCCGCATTAATTGGATAGTTTCAAAGCCTATGACCGATATAGAAAGGGAGTAACTATCTTTTGTGTTTTACATAGATAGATTACTGGAAAATAACTTTGAAGTTACTTATTCCCTTTAGATATACGACTCGGAGCTAGAATGTCAGCCTGAGTTCTCAAGATTCAAGGACTGGTGCAGCACGCTGAAGATATACAACGGGAAGAAGACAGGAATACCTGAGAAGGATGAACAGTTGCACTGCGGCTACTTGAAGGTCACCCCATCCCTAAGAACTATGTCTATAGTAATTTTTAAAAACAATATTTCATTAATCTTGCTAAGAGTCGGACATATTTTGGAAGTTGTCACCCAGTACTTAAGTATATTTGCGCATCTGAAAAAAATCAATACCAAATTGGGTGGTAAGACTTTGTTATTGCAAAAAAAATGTTTATTTCTGCCCAAAATCTCCTTAAAAAGTTGTTGTCCCGTTTTAAAGTGACAAAAAAATGGTCACGTTATGTATAACGCGTTGGTTATTCTGCAGGTCGGAATCGCCATTTATAAATGGCCACCTCCGGGGAATACAGTCGCAGTCAGCCCCTGTGGCGTGGAACTGGATCGAGGGTATCTAAGTCATTTAGTTAGTAGTTGACGCTATTGCTATTATACGAAGTCTTCGATCATATTATATAATACATAGATGCACGATCACCGCTCAAAAATGGAGCCATCAAAACTAGGCGTAAAGAATTTGTCACACTGAATGCGTTCTGCGATCGCGGTCAGGTCAATTTGAACGCAGCCCGCGTTATGTATGAATGAACAACATTGTCGGTCTCTATACAGGGTTATTTGTAATTCACTAGCATCCTTTTAACCCTAAACTCCTACCACTTAAACAAATGTTTATGGTTTTACGGCTTTTGTCATAACTTAATATTTTTGGTGTAATAACGTTTTCTCAAACATGCTATGTAATGTTTACGTTGTGTTCCTTAAAACAGGCTTCAAAATATATCGTTGCAGGCCTAGGCCTGCAATGCGATCGTCTATTGTTTTGTTTCATGTCACACTACACAGCACCATGATGTTTAAAATAGGTCTATGGCATCATAGCATTTAGCCATTTAAAAAAAAACTATAAGCAATATTTGCGTTTTGGTTCATTATGACATTCTGCCACTACGCTTATTTAAGGTAAGGTAAGATGGTGATGGTGATGGTAATGGTGATCTGCCTAGATAAATATTTCACCATCAACATCATCATCACCATCATCATCATCATCATCATCATCACCATCATCATCATCATTATCATCATCACCACCACCATTATCATCATCATCATCATCACCATCATCATCATCATCACCATCATCATAATCATCATCATCATCATCATCATTATCACCACCATCATCATCATCATCACCATCATCACCATCACCACCATCATTATCATCACCACCATCATCATCGTCATCATCATCATCACCATCACCATCATGATGACGACGACGACGATGATGATGATGATGATGATGATGGTGATGGTGCATGTTTGAGAAAAGCACTATACAAGCCTCGGCCGGAACAGGGGTTGCCGGCCTCGTATCATGCCATCACGTATCACTTAGATACTCGGCCGGCAACCCCTTACGTCCCGGCCTCTGCAGTAATGTACTATTTGAAAATTTGAGACTACCTCTTATTTTTACGATGCTCTGTGCCGTGTAAGTCATTCATTCATTGCCCGCCACGACCGCGGCGCGTGGCCCCGCCCTCGAATTTGAGTGTGTACAAAATCATATTATCGTAAAACATAACCCTCCGGCAGTCGGGTAAAAATCATAGAGTACGAAGTTGTGTTACAAGTATTTATTTGTATGGAAAAAAAGTGTTCCATTTTAAAAAGTCGTAAGACATAAACCATTTGTTTAAGTGATAGGAATTCAGCGTTAAGAGGATGTCGGTGAATTACAAACAACCCGGTATATTGCGCGTGCGTGCGATCTGACCGCGCGGACCGCACAAAACTAAAGCTCACACAGATAATATACGACCTTAATGTTTTTACGTAAAGTATATAATAAAAATGTACTACATTTATTATATCACTTTTGGCGCGATGGAGACGGTTTGTTTGTTGTATAGGACCTTGCATCTACGTATTATAATGATCGAAGCAAAGTCAAAGTGACAAATAGTGATCACTTGTCTACCTTGTCACTTTCAGTCGTTACATAATATCGTATGGCATTTCAAACATGACGTTAAAGTCACAATGTACAAAAGTGATCACTTATTTGTGACGTTGACCCTACTAATTAGGTATAATTCCAAGCCAGAGCTTTACTGAAAAAAAACTATTTATTTTGAACCCGAAAACGCATATTTTCTAGGTATTAATTAATTGACTGTTTAACGCATTCACTGATTCGTGACTTTTACTTAGTGCTTGCTGTTTGATCAGTAGTATAAAATAATAGTCAAATTGCCTTTGAAATGCGTAAACTATTGTTATAGTTTACTTATTGATCAAACAACGGGCTCTTAGTGACGCTGTCGTAGTTTGGCAGTCATTTCAACGCACATGTGTGTTGCTGGCACCTGAAGAAATCTCGTGTCTCACAGCCGGCAGTGAATGTGGTAAAACATCATCATGACAACATAAACAAGTCGTGGTGGTACTTCTAACTGCAGGACACAGAGACAGAATTAGAGCGCTTTGGCTGTAGTTCCCACGCGGGTCCAGTGAGTATTAGGAACTTCACTCGCACTGTTAACCTTTTCGACGCCAACGACACATATATCCGCACCGCAACGCCAACGCCAGCGACTGATATATCACTGATAATATAGACATCGGTAACTCGTGGCAATTGGGTAGCACTAGTGATGAGACACGTTTATCAAGTGCCTATTCAGATAAGATAAAAAATAATTCTTTAAAATTGAAAGGTCACATTTATTACCGAGACTACATCCAAAAGGTAAACTTGTTTATAAAAAGCTAAAAATAGCATTATCTAAAAATCCAGGATATCTTACATTTTTAATAGCTTATTACAAAATAAAGAGTTGAAATCAAAAAGAACACCAACTTTACGCAAGAATGCTTTTTACAAGCTTTTATTTAACTTGCAGCAATGTATGTAATGTACGGGTCAAATTTTGGAAGTCGATTTTGACCCACTTTCAGTGGTCGGATTGGCTTGAAATTTGGTATACTTATGTAGGTTAGATGACAATGCAAGTACAGTCAACAAAAAAGCTTGCAATAAAATTAAATTTTTAACAAAAACTTTTTTTTACCCATCACACTCAAATGGGAGACGTAGGATAACTTCTAAAAATTTTGAAAAAATATTTATTGTCCATCACGAAAGTTAAAATATTAAATGGTTGAAAAGATTTATTGTAATTGGTTTATTTGCTCGAGTCGTACAGAGAAACATAGTCACTTCACTAGTCTGTCAGAAACGTCAAATGCTACCTAAATGCCACGAATTACCGATGTCTAGATATTATATCAGTCACGGCGTGCAGAGCGATATCTACCTACATGCATTTCTGTAGGGTTCAACTTCGCGTTTGACATTCCGATGTCATGGCGCATGAGTGAGAGCTGTTGTATTGGATAGAGCGTTAAAAAGGTTAAATTTCTTCGCAGGTGTATGCACGTATTCAGATGTTTTCATACATGGTAAAGCTCATGGTAAAATTTTAATGTAATTTTGCACATAAATTCCGAAAAACTCAGATGTGTCCCCGTCCTTGCTTGAAAGGCCATAGGATTAACCAATAGGCCACCACAGACTTAATTTGTTGTTATTATTTAAAACGAACACCTTTCTTCTTCTTTCTTTAATTTTTAACCCCAGACACAAAAAGAGGGGTGTTATAAGTTTGACCGCTATGTGTGTGTATGTGTGTCTGTCTGTTGCATCATAGCTCTTAAACGGGTGGACGGATTTGGATGGATTTTATTTTATTTGAAAGCGGGTTTCTTGGCGATGCTTCTTAGACATGTTTGATCAAAATTGGTTCAGCCGTTAAAAAGTTATCAGCTCTTTTGTTAACTGCGGAATCAATCTTAGAAGCATGGCGGGCATTTACTTTATTTTCAAACTATGTGTGAACAAATTTGCGTTGGCGGTTTTCAAAATTTTTAATTTATGTTTTTTTTTCAACAGCTACTTTGATGACTACCCCGAAAATGATCCTTCGAAGTACCTCGTGCGCGTTTACGTGGTCAAAGCCAACTTGTTAGCTAAAGATCTGACTGAGAAGTCCCATCCCTACGTCACAGTGCAGTGCGGCAGGAAGGTCCTTGGGGACCGGAACAGCCACGCGACGAAGACCGTCAATCCTGTGTTTGGCAAGTGAGGGTCTGAGGCTAGGCCTAAACCTCCGAGCTAATATTTTTGGGACTTTATATCACGAACTACTTAATACGAGTACGAGTCGACTATTAACTATAGTGGCTCCAATCATTTATTTTCTCGATGACAGCTCCCGTAGAATGTAACTGCGTTTAGTTACGCAAAAATTAACTTTTAAATGCGAGGTATAAATTCTATTTTTCGTTGTACCCAGTTAAGAAATTGTTAACAGGGAGTTAAAATTAGTCCGTTTGGTTACGCACTTTTTCAAGCTTTGACAATAATAAACGTAACTTTGGGGGTGGTAACCATAGAGAGATCTCTCTCCAGGCAGATGTTATGCCTGGGGACCGAAGTCCAATGGATGAAAGTTGGAAGTTGTATTTATGCAGCCGAGTTGAGAAACTTCGATAGCGTGATGTAGGATGGTAGCAATTAGTTCCTTATGTGATGACTAGATGGCGCTAGTAGTCGCTACATCAGCCCCCCTTTTAGACCGGAGGTCGATACGAATTGCAGTGGAGTGCAGTCTGTGCGTCATGTGGGCGCTTGCAAGGGCCAGTCGCTCAGAGCCTCGTCGGCGAGCATTGTTGTTCCTCTGCTACTTGTAGATGCATGCCTGTTGCGTGATTGCTCGGAGCCTTGTTGGCGAGCGTTGGTTGATTGATTGGCAAGTGGAAGTAGTGGGAGGAGGATTTGCGAACTGTAGACACCAGGCAGATAATAGATAGATGCTAATGGTGCACAGTGCGATGAGTATGGCTTGCTGTGGGACTGCGTCATCGTCTTGTGTGTCTGAAGGTTGCGATTTTTGTCCAATGTCGTGGGTCACCAATTTGGGGGTAGTTGCAATAGAGAGATCTCTCTCCAGGCAGATGTTATGCCTGGGGACCGAAGTCCGATGGATGAAAGTTGGAAGTTGTATTTATGCAGCCGAGTTGAGAAACTTCGATAGCGTGATGTAGGATTGTAGTAATTAGTTCCTTATGTGATGACTAGATGGCGCTAGTAGTCGCTACATAACAAACCGGACGATTCTTCGCTTATTGTTAAACATTGTTAAACTTGTCCGATTTGTTATGTTTTTTTTACTGTAAAGCCTTGATAAAGTGCGTAACCAAACGGACTAATTTTAACTTCCTATTTAACAATTTCTTAATTGGTTGCAAGGAAAAATAGAAATGCCTCGAAACGTTAGTTAATATTAGCGATAATCGTGACTATTTAACTCCCGATAAATATTTGTTATGAGTGCGAATCGCAAAAATTAAAACATTATAAGAAATAATAGATAGAAGATGGTCAATACGATCGTCAACGCCCGTGGGTTAGTTAGAGAAACCGCCCTGTGGTTAGCAGTTGCCCGCGAATCCACCTGCGAAGAATTTGTTTATCCAACGGGAACTATACAATTTCTTTGATAAAAATATCCTATGGCCTTCCCAGGATCTCAAACTAAATATCTCCATACCAAATTTCATCTGCATCGGTTCAGCGGGTTAAGGGTGAAGAGGTACCAGACATACAGGCATACTTCCGCATTTATATAATACTAGCCTTCCGTCCGCAGCTTCGCCCGCGATAAATTAACTTTCCCGTAGGAAAAGGTATTTTCCCGCGGTAAAAAGTAGCCTATGTCACTCAATAATAATGTAGCTTTCTAACGGAAAAAGAATTTTTGTAATCGGTCCAGTAGTTTCGGAGCCTATTCAATGCAAACAAACAAACAAACAAACAAACAAATCTTTCCTCTTTATAATATTAGTATAGATTAGTGTGGAATAACTGCCAAATCTAACAGTTTACGAGGATGAAGAGTGTTTTATCAGTAATTTAAAAAGTCCAACTAAATCTTTTGGGGTCAGAAGCAAGCAGCATTTAAAAAAACTCCGCAAGATCTACAGGCGGCGGCTGAAGTCATATCTACGCGATGAACTTAAAAACGAAGAGTTTAGCGTTCGACATAAAGTCCCAAGAAAGCGCTTCACAAATCTGTATTTCGTAATCTTGATCTGGAAACTCTTTGTTCATGTTGTAGATTATACGAGCTCCGAGCCTCCCTGCCGGAAGACTATCTCCTCAAGGTGTCACTCCTAAACTGCGACACGTGTGAGCCAGACGAACTGATTGGAACCACCTGCATCGACCTGGAAGACAGAGTGTATACGAAACACAGAGCTTCAGTCGGACTGGCCACTGAATATAACCCGTAAGTTACCAAGTAGACCAGTAAAATGGTATTACTAGAAATCGCGTAAATTAAACTATTGGTACCTAACCTATGTCCGATTTTTTGATATGTTGTTAAGAACACTACTAGTAGGTGTATATTCGAATTGGCAGCTTCAAAACACGGTCTATTCCCACTAGTTCTGTTATCAGTTTCATCAATGGAATTAGTTGGGACGTTTTATACCAGTAGTTATCTACTTTGGACAAAAGTTTTTAAACAACTTTATAGTGAAATTTGACCGATTTTACAAAAAATTAAATACACAATTTTAATGTAACTTAAGTGATTAAGGCCACCACAAACCGGGAGCGCAGGGTGCAGACGGAGCGTGCCAAGCGCGCTCTATAACACTGAATCAAATACACCGGCAGCGCGGCACACTGTACTTGATTTCAGTGTTATTGACCGCGCTGGGCACGCTGCGACGGCGCCCGTGCTCCCAGTTTGTTTCGGCTTTTACTGGGACTAAAATCCAAATACATAGTTTCATTAATAGAACTGATAATAGAACTAGTGGGAATAGACCCGCAAGACATGTGCTAACCTCATAACCATGCTCCGATTGATACATTATCAGCTGTAACTACTGGAGCCAGGGATTTGGCAAACATTGTCCGTGAACATGATAGGTGCACCAGAAGGGATTTTACGAAATCGCACGGGAAATTGACGCTGAATAAATGCCTACAGAGCTATCAAATGCTGCAGAAAATATCAAATTCTAATTTGACAACGAAATTGGCCATGCTCGGTTGAACTTGTTTAAGATCAGCGTATCTCGTTGCGTAGCTCGTTACTGAAGGCCTTACTTGCATTTAGCCTTGGCGAGCAGAGCACCTTAGTTGTATTATTGTCCGGGTAGCAATAGTTATTTGTGCAACAAGAGAGCAAAGTTGGTTTTTATTGCGAGTGTTGATTTTGAATCACGAGTCAGCGAAGGATTCTATACTTGAATCACGAGCGTCAGCGAGTGATTCTAAGTTAGAATCCTGAGTGCGCGAGTGATTCAATACACGAGATGCATGCAAAAAACTTTGGTCTCGTGTGACACATACAACTTTTCACCTCAGTAGCGAGAACATAATAAATTATTAAAGGTATATGAACGACGTCGTCTTTTTGTCTTTGTTGTGGTTTTCAACATTGAGTAAATACTCCATGTTATGTATAACAATAGGTACAGTCTCCGAAAATGTGTTTGCATTGTTTAAAAATATCATAAGCTTTTAAATATTTTTCGCGAGACTTTTCAAGTAAGAAACTTAACTCTGCATTATGTATTACTGCATTAATTCGTTTGGTGTTCAATTGTTGACTTCGTCACTGGACTCACTCAATTCACTCATATCATATTCAAAAATGTATTAAATAAGTACTTATTACTATTATTATAATTTCCAAATTGCCTCTGATCGTGTACCAAACTCTTAAATATCGAACTCTGTAGCTAGCGAAACAGAAGAAAAGAATTAAAATTGGAATCCCGCTATTTTTTTAAAGATGCGTTCCGATACTACACCCGCTGCGATCCGATACTGCATCCGCTGTATTTATCACGATGTTCAAGATTGTTAAAATTATTAATAATTATATAGATACATGTTAAACTTTGAATTTTTTCATCAACATTTTTACTATTTGATTGTATAAAAATATAAACCAATTATTAAAAAAGTACAATAATTAAATTTAAAACCTTAACAGACGAATTACAATATTAAGGTTAAGAACTTATTATGAGTATCCGAACGTACAATCGTTCGTTTATTTTTTAGGTCTACTAGGCATAGAATTTGAAATCGAAATTCGAATCGATTTGATCTTATCTCTCGCTCTTTTCGTATCGAAATGAAAGTGACAGATCAAACTAAAGTTCAAATCTTTCGAATTCAGTGAGCAGACCCATCATTGTCCTTGACTTTTAAAAAAAATAATTTAAAAGCTACTTTGTCTCACGCAGTGAGCAAAATCGGATTTTGCTCACTGTTTTTTAGTAGCAAAACCTGCCTGTTTGAGGTGCTGAGGTGAAAAATATCTTGGTCCGTAAAATGCCCTCATTGCTATATGCCATAGAAAGTAGATGGAATGACTTGGCTGTAAAACGACTAACCCCCTGTTTCACCATCCATTGATCAAATTTATTTGACGGATAAATGCGATGCCGTCTTTGTTTGTTTTGTTAAGCTACAATAGAGAAATATAGGCAGATGTTACGCCGGCATCACATTTATCCATCAGTTAAAATTAATCAGTGGGTGGTGAAACAGCCCCTTATGTCATAATGTTTCAATAGGTAAATGGTCTGGATAACCTTCATGTCAATATAATACAATCAAGACCTTATACAATATTGAGTCATTCTGCCTACTTGTGCATTTCACGACCTAGACGTTTTGCAAAATAAGTCTTCCTGAAACTAAGACAATTTTGTAACCATGTCATTACATAAAAACAAGTTATTTTGCATACTTGGTCAGTGTTATTATTTACGCAAAATAGGCGCGTAAAAGACGTCGAGTTGCGGAAATTAGCCCGTTATTACCAGTATACTATTGAGACGTTTTGAATGAATGCCAAGGCTATTTGCAAGTAAGGCCTTCAGTACCGAACCCGCCATTTCCTCTATTTATTTATTCTAAAATGTATCTCTACTGACAACCAGGGAGCGTACATTTCATACCTGTGACGTAAAAATGACATTACAGGGAGGGAGGGAGGGGGATCACATACAGGGAGTTGTTTCATAAATAACTCAACAAAATAATAAATAATTAACTAAAACATGTATTGACGAGTAGAAAAATGAATACTTAAATAAAACAAATTGTTTTGTATTTTATGTCGATACATTTTTCCATTGTATTACATGATATTGTTATCACATTCCAAGATTAAGTACCATACCGTATTCCTCGCAAACCGGAAGCATCCTAGCAGTATTAGTTCTAATGCCATCACATAAAATCTCCTTCATTTTCATTTTCATACGTAAAAAAAAATGATTAACATGTATAAACATTTTCATATAAATTATGGCAGTTAGACGTTTTGCAGGTACTGATTATTACAAGTATCGCTATCGGTTGACCAGAGAGGTCAATAGATTAATTATTATGAAAAGACAAATTGGAATCATACTCTATGAAGCGTGACGTCGATTTTGTGTCAACGACATGAAATTTACGCTCTCTGCTGATAACGATTTAATAATTGCGTAAAAATATAACAGACTAGCCTTCCGTCCGCAGCTTCGCCCGCGATAAATTAATTTTCCCGTAGGAAAAGGTATTTTCCCGCGGTAAAAAGTAGCCTATGTCATTGAGTGATAATGTAGCTTTCTAACGGCAAAAGAATTTTTGAAATCGGTCCAGTATTTTCGCAGCTTATTCAATGCAAACAAACAAAATAAATAAACAAACAATCAAATCTTTCCTCTTTATAATATTAGTATAAATTTCCACTCCATTACTCCGGTTCCTTATGTCATTTGCACTCAATTGTCCGATCCCCACTTATCACGTGATACACGCTTAGGACGATCCGTGTTACAACATTATTAACGAGTATCGTAAAACCGGCCAAGTGCGAGTCGGACTCGCGCATGAAGGTTTACGTACCATTATCTATAAAAACGGCAAAGAAATCACGTTTGTTTTATGGGAGCCCCCCTTAAATATTTGTTTTATTTTAATTTAATTACTTACCTATTTATTTTTCAAGTGAATAATAATTGAATATTCTGTTAATATTTCAAGCGTCTACCTGTTGCCGTTATTAATATCGAGCAAAAACAAGCAATAAAATCACGTTTGTTGTATAGGAGCCCCCTTAAATATTTATTTTATTCTGTTTTTTAGTATTTGCTGTTATAGCGGCTACCGAAATACATCATCTGTGAAAATTTCAACTGTTCATGAGATACAGCCTGGTAACAGATGGACGGACAAACGGCCAGACGGACGGACAGCGAAGTCTCAGTAATAGGGTCCCGTTTTTACCCTTTGGAACCCTAAAAAATAATTCTGAAGCGATATTCCGAATGTTTAGAAATCCACGATAATTATGGCCATTGGCAGTATCGGGATGATATTGATAGTCTAATTTGTGCTGCAACTGGGTCAATCAACTTTTTTTTGTAAATTTCTATTTACTCCTTTACAAGTAACTCTGTAATCTCTGGTTAGTGAAACCATGATTTTGCAGTAATTAGATAAACTGTTTATCATAGTGCGTATGTGAAAACCAAACAAAATAAGTATTTCTATGAAAAAATCTGGTCACCCAGGGGAAATACCACTATTTTCATACAAATTTCGGGGACAACATTGTCCCCTGGGTCACCCACGAAATAGAAGCTAAACAAAATAAAATAAATATGGCAATTACACCATTATTGACTACAAAAATCTAGGGTTTTGAAAAGTATACTTTAAATAAGGAAAAATAATCAGTTTTTTAATTATTTCGGTTTTCATAGAAAGAAGCCGAAAATCGTTTACAAAAAAAAGTTGATTGACCCAACTAACAGCCTCCTCCAACCAGGGTAGGACCAATGCGATGGCGGGACCACCAGAAGCCATCAATCATCCTCGAAGACCTTTGCTTAAAGAACCACCTTCCGCCGCCCATGTTTCCTGACGCCTCATCAGTCATGGTCAACGGCGTAGAATACAAGGACTGTGACAATGGTATGTCTTTTCTCGAAATTGCTCTAAGAAGATTCTATTTTCATCTGTTTGCTGTTTTTCATGGGGGCCGTCCATTAATCACGTGAGGCTTGAAAGGGGGGGAGGGGTTTCACAAAAATCACGAAACATCACAAGGGGGGAGGGGGGGTCTAGTAAGATATCACATGCATTTATTTTTCGTCAAACGCATTATAATTTTGATTAAAATGCTACATATAAATAAATAAATATTAGGGGACAATCTTACACAAATCGACCTAGTCCCAAACTAAGCAAAGCTTGTACTATGGGTACTAGACGACGATAAACATACTTATATAGATAAATAAATACTTAAATACATAGAAAACATCCATAACCCAGGAACAAATATTCGTGCTCATCACACACAAATAAATGCCCTTACCGGAATTCAAACCCAGGACCTCTTGCTTCGTAGGCAGGGTCACTACCAACTAGGCTAAAGCGGTCGTTAAAATAGTTCGATTATTAAATCTAGATGGCGCTGAAATATAGCCCGAGGCTTTGAAAGCAAAACAATAAGACTACAGATGTTTAATATTGCTACAAATGTGTTATTTTTCAAAAATATTGCATAACTAATACATTTGCGGTAATAAGAAATAATAATAATAATGTAGTCTTATTGTTTTGCTTTCAAACCCTCGGGCTATATGTCAGCGCCATCTAGATTTAATAATCGAACTATTTTTCCGCGGCCGATCTGTACTATGGCGATTGCTAATCCAGTCTATTATCATCCTTGCCCGCAACCTTAAGATAGCTACGTTTATGCAAGAAATGTTGTGTGCATGCATTCCTCCACCTCCACAAAGTACGTACACTCACAAATTACACCTGTCCATAACCACCACCACACTAACTAAAGCGTTTTGTACTCAACCAGAGATCATCTTCAGATCATAAGGTCGCGGGTGAGCAAAGTGTTGTTTCAGTTCATTGATATGGACCTCCGCAAAGTAACGCTTGATTCAATAAATTGTTTCTTTTACCCTCAGGAAAAAGATATGGCAGCACAGCAGAGAGGAAGGAGAACATCTGCTTGAACCTTCTCCATAAATGGCACACATTACCGATCTGTGGACACCGATTGGTGCCGGAGCACGTGGAAACCAGGACGCTATACCACCCCGAGAAGCCTGATGTGGAACAGGTAAGAATAAGAAAGAAGAAGACCGGCAACTTTAACGATTAGCTTTTCTTGAATTAATCTTGTCCGGTCTGTCATCATCACTATCGTCATCGTCATATTCAATGTCTTCATAATCATCATCATCACATGTATAGGGTTGACCCTTAACTACTAAATCTTTTTCACCCCTTTCAGGGTAAAATTCAACTCTGGATTGATATTTTCCCCCTTGAAAGTGGACTGTTCATACCAGCCCCATTAGACATCACTCCTCGCCACGTGGAAGAGTTCGAGCTGAGAGTTATCGTCTGGGACGTCAGAGACGTAAAATTAAGGGACGACAGGGCTGACATCTACGTAAAGGCGTAAGAATTTCACCTCTTAAAGTGATTTTGAAGATTTTTTGTAGGGTCAACGTCATAAATAAGTGATCACTTTTGTACCTTGTCACTTTAACGTCATGTTTGAAAAGCTATACGAAATTATGTAACGACTGAATCCGACAAGGTACAAAAGCGATCACTTATATGACGTTGACTGTACTAATAAAAATATGCTAGTCAGTCTACTTTGTGTCATGCCATGGGTCGATTTCAGAGCGTTTGTCAGCATTTTTTAAATTTAAAATAATAAATAAATAAAATAAATAAATATTAGGGGACAATCTAACACAAATCGACCTAGTCCCAAACTAAGCAAAGCTTGTACTATGGGTACTAGACGACGATGAACATACTTATATACATAAATAAATACTTAAATACATAGAAAACATCCATAACTCAGGAACAAATATTCGTGCTCATCACACAAATAAATGCCCTTACCGGGATTCGAACCCAGGACCTCTTGCTTCGTAGGCAGGGTCACTACCAACTAGGCTAAGGCGGTCGTTAATTTCATTAGTGTCACTTGATTATTGCTGTAAAATAATGATAAATCGCGACATCTTTGGATAAAATCAAACTAAGCCTCGGTACCCACTCATTTATATAAAAAGTTAACACGGATAGTTATTTTGACCTCGGAGTTATTTCTAAATTACCACGGGATAGGGAATAAAGGGGATTTATATTTTCGCTTCAAAGTAGCCTCATCTCCGTAATTATAATTATTAGAGACTTCAAATTTGGCATGCAAGTTTGATTATAAAAGTAAAAACCAGTTGTCTGTAAAGTCGGTTTACGGACGATAGTTTAACGCGACAACGTCACACATAACAATACATTCAAAAACCAGGCGGTCACCCATCCAAGTACTGACCGCGCCCGACGTTGCTTAACCTGGGTGATCGGACGAGAACCGGTGTTTTGTCAAATATCTTGAAAACGGTGCATCCTACGGTAAAATCAATGCAACTGGCCTTAGCTTCTTTGTAGGTACATGTACGGGACATGTCCCGTACCTTTTTCGTGTATGCAGCCGGCGTTCATCGATTTATTAGACGTTGTCACGTCAAAAACTAATTTTAGAGTTTTCGGAAAAGGAGAAATTTAGATTTAAGTAGGTATATGTTCAATTCAATGGGACCGGGACCCTATCTCAGTAATCATTCGTTTAGGATCACAGAGGTGCAGTAAAAGCAGGGTTGGAAAAATCATGATTTTTTGAAAAAATCGTATAAATCGCGATTTATTGAAAAAATCCTAATAAAATCCGATTTTTGTGATTTTTTCAATTGCCATAGCTTTAACAAATGTTTTGAGTAAAACGGAACGCGCTGTGAGAAAAAGGGAAATTCCCCTAAAATATCTCATTCATCCAAACAAGCTTTCATTTGTTCAGTTCAGTTTCAGTTTTCATTGAACTTGTTCTTGTTATTGCTGTTGCGTGTATTAAATGACATAATACTAAATCGTAATATAATATTGATTATAAATAAAAAATACCTCGCCAAAGAGATGCTATTTGGGAACATTTTACGGAAAAAAATAATGATGACAATTACATTGATTGATTTTTAACCAACATTTTTGAAAACAAAGAGAATTGATTAAATCATTGATTTTTATTGAAAAAATCATTTGATTTAAATCGTGACTAAAATCATGATTTAAATCAAAATGATTTAATCATGCCAACCCTGGTAAAAAGGGCTTTTTGGAATTTCTCTCGGGATAGAGATCGGGTATTGACTATAAAATTTTATTTGTACGCGAACGAAGTCGCGGCAAAAAGCTAGTTTCATATAAATAAGTTCAGCAGTTAAAACGCGAAGAGGGAACAGACAGACAGAGTTACTTTCCCATTTATAATATAAGTAAGGAATTAATTAGCCATTACAAAGTTAAACCCTTAACCCGTCACGCGTCCAAGATACAAATTAGTCCCTAACTTTTTTGTACACAACAATTTTTTGTTAACAATAAGTTAGGGACTACTGTAGTCTCTAGGACGCGTGACGGGTTAAGGTAACCAAAGGGTTATTTTCTAGATGGATAGGACCGAGCGACGAGGCGCAAGACACCGACATTCACTTCGAAAGCATGGGCGGCGAGGGCAGTTTCAACTGGCGAATGATTTTCCATTTTCAGTACCAGCACGCTGAAAGAAAGGTAATGTTAAGCCTTAGATTATTTATACAATAGATAGAGTGTCAGTAGCAAACGCTGCGATACAAAAAGTCCAAATAAAACCATTTGACAGCTTCATCTTACGATCGCGTTACGTCATTCAAACTGAAGGGGCAAATGACATACAGGGTTATTTGTAATTCACTAGCATCCTTTTAACCCGAAACTCCTACCACTTAAACAAATGTTTTTTGTTTTACGGCTTTTGTCATAATTTAATATTTTTGGTGTAATAACGTTGTGAAAATTTGAGACTACCTCTTATTTTTACGATACTCTGTGTATTTTGTATGGGAAAAAAAGTGCTTCATTTTAAAAAGTCGTAAAACAAAAAATATTTGTTTGAGTGATAGGGATTCAGGGTTAAGAGGATGTCAGTGAATTACCAATAACCCTGTATAAGCCAACTGTTGAACTATATTTTTCGGGACGTTTTCATGCCGCCTAAGCTCTATCTAGTGTATAAATAATCTAAGGGTTAAGCCCATTTACGTTGATTTCTAGGTCAAAAAATCGCCTGTCGTTTTACTTGTGACGTCATCACTAAACGACAATTTTGCCGTCATGCGCACAAGATAAAAGATCTTCCTCTTCTTGAATAACTACGAGGGGCGTTCAATATAAAGTGAGAATGAGATGCAAACTCTTTTAATATTACGAAATTAAATACTGGCCGGTAAAGCTAATCTATCTAGCTGATTGCTATGAAAAAAAAAAATAACTGTCTTTTGTTTAAAAAAATATACGGTAATTTCTTTGCAATGCTATTGAGTACGTTAGCGAAAATGGAGAAAATTGAACTGCGCGCCGTTATCAAATACTTGTATTTGAAAATTTTTTCTACGGACCAAGTCAATTTGGATTTGCGGGACACTTTAGGGTCTAATGCTCCTCCGTATTCGACAGTCGCACGTTGGTGCGCCGAATTTAGACGTGGAAGAACATCGACAATGGACGACCCCCGCTCCGGACGCCCTACTACAGCAGTAACTGAAGAAATTGTGAAAAAAGTCGAAAACTCAGTTTTGGCGGATCGTCGTGTCACAGTTCGTTTTATTGCTGAAAATGTAAAGATTTCAACGGGGAGCGTGCATAATATTTTACATGAACGCTTGGGTATGAAAAAGGTATCTGCGCGTTGGTTACCAAGAATGCTTACTGACACGCAAAAACAAACTAGACTAGAGATTTGTCAAGAAGCTTTGAACCTGATGCAGCAAGACCGGGAACTTTTTTTGGCGCGATTTATAACAATGGACGAAACATGGCTCCATCATTACGACCCTGAAACGAAACTGCAGTCTATGACATGGAAAAGGCCATCATCTCCAACTCCGAAGAAATTCAAGGTGAGCCCATCTGCCGGTAAGGTCATGGGCTCTGTTTTTTGGGATGGTAAAGGGGTATTAATGATTGAGTATCTCGAACATAGAGCCACTATTACGGGCACTTTTTACGCCAAACAAATAGCAACATTGCGCAATGAGATCCGCGAAAAACGGCGAGGTAAACTCTCGAAAGTTGTGCTGTTCCACCAGGACAATGCCCCGGCACACAAGTCCGCCGTTGCAATGGCTGCAATTCGTGATGCTGGGTTCGATATCCTTAAGCATCCTCCGTATTCACCAGATCTCGCTCCCAGTGATTTCTACCTATTTCCGAGATTGAAACAATACCTGAGAGGCCAGAAAATTGAAGACGACGACGCGGTAGTCGCTGCAGTACAAGATTTTTTAAGTACTCAAGATGAGACCTTTTTAAAAATGGAATTTTAAGTTTAGAAAAAAGATATACTAAGTGTATTATGCTAAAAGGTGACTATGTCGAAAAATAAAATGACATTTAGTAAAAGTTGTTTATAACATACTCATTCTCACTTTTTATTGAACGCCCCTAGTATATACTTAAATTGAAAATTTTAACAACCCCCAACGCAATTAAGTCGATACCTTCTGCAGCAAACAAAAGAACTGATAACTTTAAAACGGATGGACCAATTTCGATGAAATATATCTAAGAACCATCACCAAGAAACCTGCTTTCAAATAAAAATCGGCCAAGTGCGAGTCGGACTCGCGCACGAAGGGTTCCGTACAATTATCTATAAAAATCACGTTTGTTGTATGGGAGCCCCCTTAAATATTATTTTTATTTTAATTTAATGATTTATTTTTAAAGTCAATTTACAATTAAATATTCTGTGAATATTTTAAGCGTCTACCTGTTGCCGTTATCAATATCCAGCAAAAACGAGCAAAAAAGTCACGTTTGTTGTATGGGAGCCCCCTTAAATATGTATTTTATTCGATTTTTTAGTATTTTTTTGTTATAGCCGCAACCGAAATACATCATTTATTAAAATTTCATCTCCCTAGCTATCACGGTTCACGAGATACAGCCTGGTGACAGACGGACAGACGGACGGACGGACGGACGGACAGCGGAGCCTCAAAAATAGGGTCCCGTTTTTACCCTTTGGGTACGGAACCCTAAAAAACCGCATCCTAATCGGTTCACCCGGCGGTTATGATGCCACAGACAGTTAGATAGACACACACACACACACACACACACACACACACACACACACACACACACACACACACACACGTAGCGGTCAAACTTATAACACCCTTCTTTTTGTGTCGGGGGTTAAAAAAATACATGAAGTTGATGACCTGCATGTCGTGTCCGAGAAAGGCGAATCTCTAAGCTCGTTTGGTACTCGTTAAAACATCCGAACATCTAAACATGTTTTGTAAAACCTTCGATAATAGATTTAGACCAAGGCCGTGTTTTAATCGTTTTTCTTTGCAGCATTAAGACTAAATAACAATTTATGAACCCCAAATCTCAATGAAGCCGACAAAACTCGTTAAGCCGCAATGCCCGCACCGCCACTATTTAGGATGAATGTTTTTTCACAGCAAACAATGTCTGTGACATTCTGATAATTCATACTATTCACATGTCAATGACACAGATTAAAATTTATTTTGCACATGCCGAGCAAACAATACATCCGCCAAATTGAAATGAACCGCTGACAATCTAACTTCTTTTTTTCGCGCAGCGGCGCATGGCAAGGGTTTAGCGTCAATCAGCCACAGAAACAAAGACGACGAAAATTAAAAAAAATGTTCTTTATTCAAGTTCTAAATGTTCTTTATTCTTTTTAGTCTTATTTTAGGGCCATCACAAACCGAAGCGTCTCGGTTGCCGTCGCGTGGACGCCCCGCGCTTCGGTCTGTGGAAGCCTTAAATGTTTTGAATGTTTGGTTTTAGTTTTTTATGTATGTTTTTTTTTCTTTTATTATTTGTGTCTGTTTTGTGTGGCCTTCCGTGATTTTACTGTACTTTTTAACTAGCGATATACTGAGCCGGGAGGGACCCTTTTTGTAACAGCTTTAATATGTGCACCTATGTCTTTGTCTATGTTTGTATTCTTATTCTTACCTGTGTGCGTGTTATTGTTGTTATAAATAAAGGTTTTTCATTCTTTCTTTCTTTCTTTCTTTCAAAATTGCACAAAACCAAACTACATCATTTGAAAGAAATTAGCTTGAGTGTACAACATTACATCATTTTTCTCTAAATAAACTCTCTGGTAAATTTAACAGCAAATTTATTTCTTTGCGCAGTTGGTGCTCCAAGAGAAAGGTCCATTCACTGAGGTGGAGGAACATTTCCCCCCCATTCTCATAGTCCAAGTGCAGGACAGCGCAGCGGCGTCACCCGAAGAGTTCCTTGGTATGTTTTTCTTACTATCGTTTGTCTTTTACTAGTTCACATAAACCGTTAGATTAAGCTGTTAAAATGAAGTTCCGATGCTTAAGAAAAAGTCATGGTCTTGATTTACGTTGTATGACGATAAACGTGCAAATTTCATTTTCTAGGTTTAGTTTTTTTTTAAGTTAATGCTCCTCTGATCCACTCATAGGTTGACTGGTATTCCAATAAAGGGATAAGTTTGCCTTTGTATACGTATCTCATCGGTTGTCAATAGTATTTTTTTTGTACAATAAAAGATTTTTATACGCACACATACAGTCAGCATCAAAAGTAGCTGGTCACTTTTGTACCTTGTCGCTCTACAGTCAGGTGCAAATCGTCATACTTGGTTGACAATCGTTTACAACAAAGTACAAAAGTGACCAGCTACTTTTGATGCTGACCGTACATGGTACTTAGCAAAAGAGATCCTGAATACGGATCCCGTTGGAATAATGAAATAATTAAAAAAAAAAGTATACTCTTATTTGTTATTACAGAGATTTACGTATTACAAAACTCATCAAAATCAACCCACCTCTTCTCTCTCTCTATCTTCGTATCTACAACGTGTCACCACAAGAATAGATAAACGGAACAGAATATAAGCTGTCGAACAGAGCTCGAAATTCTTACCTATTATCATAGGGTTGTCACTCGGTAAAAAAAAAAATTAAAATCAAAATATTTTATTCAAACAAGTACTTACGTAGAGCTAAAAAATGACAAAAATGACATAAACATGAATGACAGGATTTCAAATCCTGTATGTCAAATGCGGTGGTGGGACGCGTCATTTTAAATTAGACAAGCTATCTAATATCTGTATTCTGTATATCTTCAAATTTCCAACTCTCAATATTTTTTGTTCCTATTTGTCTTGGTTTTTAGCAGTTTATTATTTCGTTTTATTGTATGATGAATTCTAAATGTAACATATAATTTCTTCAAATAATTTATTGGAAAACAGGGGCAGGGCATTTCAAAAGTACTATCATCTACATGCTTTAGAATTTCTTGTCCCGCACCCTCCAACCCGCTCCCTCCCACACTCCCCCCCCCCCGCACCCCTCCGCACCCCTTGCACGCCCTCCCACACAGCACCCCCGCACACCCGCGTTCGTCCCATCCCAAGTCAAGCGTGCCCTATAGAAGTTTTACTTCTAGTTTTACTTCAAGTTTTTTTTGTCAAATATCTTGAAAACGGTGCATCCTACGGAAAAATCAATGAAATTTTCATCCCCCCTTTAACACCCCCACACCCTCTACCCCGCACCCTCCCCCCCACACCCCCCTGGTGTTAACACTGAAAGAATACAGTCAAGGGCAATAATATCTATACAGCCATCGCGTCAAATATATGTATACACGGACCTTATTGTCAATGGCATAAAGGTGTACTGATATTTTTGACGTCTTGGGAACGTATATATATTTCTGGCCTTGACTGTACCTACCTAGTTTTACATACGAGCATATATTGCTTAAGTAGGTACTTGCTTTTTGTAGTTGGTTAATAAAATTACCGGGACAGACAGACGGACATGACGACACTATCTATAAGGTTTCCTTCCTTGATTTACTATTTCACGGACGGACATAATTAAGTATAATAAGTAATAATAATTAAATAATTTATTGAATCAGGCGTTACTTTGCGGAGGTCCATATTAATGAACTAAAACAATTACTTTGCTCACCCGCGACCTTCACAGTTACTTGTAATAGCAACCTCAGAATCTACCGCCAAACCTTCCACTATTTTTTGACTAAATTTAGTGGGTAGATTATATTTTAAACCTTTTTCCAATAACTGATTCTCATTATCCAAAAATTCCACATTAGTAAGATTTTTAACGCGAGGGTAGAAATTATGACCGTTAGTAGAACCTCGATAATTATTGTTCAAAGAAGAAAAAGATTCTGTTCGTCGTCCTGTAAGCCAACGTAACTTTTTACACTGAGTCAAATACTTTTTATGAGCGTCTACTGAAGCAAAAAACCGGGCTTTTTCATCCAAACGATCGAATTCAATTTTATGTAACTTAAAAGTAAGTTCAGACTGCAATACTTTGAGATGTAATTTTAAATTATCTCTAACACGGAACCAACTACGCGACTCTTCACTTAACCATATTTTCCTCGCCCTTTCCAAGGTTAAGGTCGCGGGTGAGCAAAGTAATTGTTTTAGTTCATTAATAATAATTAAGTATAATAAATAATTATAGGAAGTAACCTACCTACCTAGGTATACAAAATGCGAAACAAATTGGAGGGACAATAATAATTACGCCAATTTGGGCGATTAACCTTATCGCCATTCGCCACCTTAGTTATTCTGGATGCCTACTACCTACCTAGGTAATGTCCAAAGTAACTCTTGACTAAAGACTTCTGTAATAAGACTAATAAGAGTAATAAGCTTTGAAATGTTTAGGTTTAGGTAGATAATTACCTGACAAAATCCTTTGGATATACAAAATAAGAAATATCTTTGGTTTTTCTACAATTATTTGTACAAACACTACCACAGGTAGGCATCTTTAAATCAAACCGAACACCCGAACTATGTAGCTAAACGGTCGCGTCGTCGCTAGCGGCACACCTGAACTTTGTCTACTCACTGAGCTAGTTCAAACCGGTTTGTCTCCGAGCGGGAGCCGGTGCACGCCCCCCCCCGTCCTGTCTGTGACAGGTCACGCACACATATGTTGTGCGTGTAGTAGTGTAATGCTTGCGCGGCGCTGTTTGAAGCATTTATTCTGTTCCGTTTATCTATTCTTGTGGTGTCACTACCCTCTGGACATAGACGAATGGGCGAAGACCAAAAAGTCGCACATCTGTTAAAGCTGCATTTGCAGGTATTTATAATTACTATTAATTTATTCCATTGTGACACGAAAATTACACAGCTCAAGTGGCTCCCAATCCGCCTTCGCCGTAACTCTCACATTACAAACTTAAAAATATTGACCCGTTCAGTTGCAATATTTCCCCTATAAAAAAGTTTTCTGGTAGCCACTATCATTTTTCTACATTCATGTTTTAGTTTTCTTGTTTTTGGAATATTAGGTAGGTACAACTATTTATGTCCAAATTATTCTTTTACAATGTAATTTTGTTAGTACACATACCTTATGTACTTTAAGGAAACTCTAGGTCTATTTTATAAGCAATAGATATTAAGAAAAATTTTGTAAACGACTGTCTGTTTCTTGAGTAAATAAAAAAAAATAAAAAAAATCTGTTTAACTCTGCAACTCCTCGCTACCTGAAAGAGCGATTTAGCTTCGTAACTTCTATTCGATGCTCTCAGAACTATCTCCTTACCGTGCCTCTCTCTTACTCCAAATTCTACGTCTATTCTTACACTGTCCAGGTTATTCGGTTGTGGAATGCCTTACCGATTGACTTACGGCGGGCAAAATCTCTGTCAATCTTTAAATCTATGCTTAAAAGGTGTACTATCTGTCATCTTGTAATAATTAGCTTTATTATAGTTTATTTATTAATTTTATATGTGGCTGTTTATCCCAGTGCCTATATTTATTTTAGACGTGTATTATATGTACGATATATGTATGAGTAGATGTACTATTTATGTTGCGTTTTAATATTCTGATCCACTGTTGATGCACCACCTGCTGTAAACTAGTCCTTCCTTCTTTCTGTTGAAGGGTTGCCTGGAAGAGATCGCTCTTAAGCGATAAGGCCGCCTATTGCTTACCTTGTAACTTTCTCTCTGTTTACCTGTTTTCTGTATTGCTTACTTCTGGTGTACAATAAAGAGTGATTGTATTGTATTGTATTGTATTGTATTGTATTATTCATACAAAAAGTTTGGTTAATTTTCGTGTCACAATGGAAAAGTTAATGGTAATTTTAACTAGGTACCTGCTAATGCAGCTTTTTGGTGTTCACCCGAATAGGACGTGTTGGTTAGGATATTTCTAAGCTCTGCACAAAGCATCGGACCAAACGCAACCGTAATAACGGAGAAATTACTGATTTACGATTTAACCCCTCGTATGCTCACGGATCCGTGCCCAATTTAAGGCATTCTTTTTGTATTTTTTTTTATCTGCATAATTGGATTTATATGAAACAGTTGAGACTAGAAAGCACGTTTTTTTTCACTTCCCGCATACGAGGGGTTAATACTTCGGAACAACCTGTATGTTATATTTCAACTTGAGCAACTTCTGAACCGCAAAACTCATTGCGAACAACTCATACGGCATGTTTCTACATTATTGTTTATTTGCTTGTGGGTATTAATTGTATTAAAAAAAAAAATCTATGTATTTCATACTAAATACAAGCTGAAACATGGATGCACAGAAAAACCCGAAAAGAAAGACCAGCGCTGGGAATCGAACCCAGGCCCTTAGCATTCCATGCTGCGCGCTTAACTAAACCCCTACACTTACACCACCACTGATCGGGATTTAGACACAAATTTTTCCTATGCATCACACATTTCAGCTTGTTTAATCGCTTATTGCAGCGATACTAGCGACATCTATTTTAATGTTCTCATCGAGAAACTTCAACACTCCTTCGGAACTATCCGCTCACCCGGATCAAGAGATGTCGCTCTTAAGCAATCTTATCAAGATTGGTTTTTTGGAGACTTTTTTTCTTTGTATTTTTGCATTTTTTTTTAAAATCTGGAGTTGAAAAATGAAAAATACAAAAGACTCCAAAAAACACTCTTGAAAAATTAATGTGTTTTACCTACTAAAAGTAGAACAATTTGAGCGTTAATGTTAATTTCGTCCACATTCCCATTTCGTCGACATTCTCACTTCGTCAGCAATCCCATTTCGTCCACAATCAATTCCCAATTCGTCCACATTCCAATTTCGTCCACATTCCAATTTCGTCCACATTCCCATTTCGTCCACATTCCCATTTCGTCCAAAAATAGTAAAGAAATTGGTAGTGTATCTAAATAGTATTGACCCGTACCGTGCTTAGCAAGTATTTTTCATCACATAAATAAATAAAATATTCTTCCCTCAGAATTATTAAGCTAAGTGATAGCGAAAACCGCATTAAAATCGGCTAGGAATGTTGACTAAGTGGGAATGTGGACGACATGAGAATGTGGACGAAATGAACCTAAACGAATTTGTGAAGGAACTCTACTCAAGATTTTGGTCTTTGTCCAGAGAGCAGAGACACGTTGTATAATTCAATTCAATTCAGTTCAGTTCGGTTCAGTTCGGTTCGGTTCGGTTCGGTTCGGTTCAGTTCGGTTCGGTTCGGTTCGGTTCGGTTCGGTTCGGTTAGTTCAGTTCAGTTCAGTTCAGTTCAATTCAATTAAATTCAATTCAATTCAATTCAATTCAATTCAAATCAATTCATTTAAATAGTTTTAGTACAAAGTAATAATTATTAGTAGGCTTTTTACTTAATCTATGTTAGGTATTATATCTAGGTACTATACTAATGGCTCGACTTAAGCGTCTATCCGCCTTTACGCCTTCTACAAGAAGACTAACAGGTTACTACCAGGGCGGTTACAGTGTAATGTTAGGGAGATTTTAATAAATTCTACCTTGTTTATTTCTAGACGTTACAGATATCGCTACTATGTAGATTAGCCTTATGTGTTTGATTCGGATGGTTTAAGGTACATTGATGCTCGACCTGACATCGATGCCTCGCGGCGCCAAGATGGCGCGGCATTGTACGCCCGCCATATTAGAGAGGCGCAAAATCAACCTCTTCGTGGTACGAACCGTACGGGCCTGGTGGCCCTTGAAGACGCTCGATAGATTAACGGGGAACTACCACCCTGATGTTAGTGAATTTATACTTTTTTTCTAGATTAAAATAGTTGTTTTCTCAAACATGCTTTGAAATATTGACGTTACGTTCCTTATAATACGCCACGAAGTGTCACAATGCAGGTGCGGCTAGACGAGAGGTCAATAATGGAATTTCATACAACATTGCTGGCCAAGGCCTGCAAAGTGATCGTCTTTTGTTTCATACCATGACGTTTATAGGTCTATGGCATCATAGCATTTAGCCTTTAAAAAAAAACTATAAGCAATATTTGCGTTTTGGTTCATTATGACATTCTGCCACTACGCTTATTTAAGGTAAGATGATAATGATGATGGTGATGGTGGTGATGGTGATGGTGTGATGATGATGATGATGGTGATGATGTGATGATGATGATGATAATGATGATGACGATGATTTTATGATGATGATGATGATGATGGTGATGATGATGATGATGGTGATGATGATGATGGTGATGGTGGGTGATGGTGATGATGATGGTGATGGTGATGATGATGGTGATGGTGATGATGATGATGAAGGTGATGGTGATGATGATGATGATGATGCATGTTTGAGAAAAACTCTATACAAGTATCGTCTCGTATCTCTAGATGGCCTCGTTAACACTCGGCCATCTATAACTACTCGGCCGGCAATCCCCTATTTCGCGGCCGCTGCAGTAATGTACTATTCCCGCAGGAACTAAATTCACGGACATAGCTCGAAGAATCGCCAGACTCAAGTGGCAGTGGGCAGGGCACATCGCTCGTAGAACTGATGGCGTAGAACGAGTGGCATCCACGGACGGAAAGACGTATAGACGGAAGAGCGACGACCTGGTTAAGTTTGCGGGATCGCGTTGGATGCGGATGGCACGGGACCGATCTGTTTGGCGAGCCCTGGGGAAGGCCTATGTTCATTAGTCGTCGACGGCTTTCGGAATGATGATGATGATGATTTCCTGCAATTTCTGCTAATGTCGAAGTTCTGCTAATTTTGACGACCGAATGGCCTAGGGGTTAGATTAGATAATTTTACAATTTTATCTGTGTAGTCCCCTATTTTTCTGTAAAATTATTTATTTTAAATATACATATGGGTCGATTTCACGTTTCGAATTAAGATGACACTTTTTATCATTTTTCGTAAACTCCCGTTTTTTTGCTAACTGAAGACCTTTAACGATTACTTTAATCAAGTTATACAGGGGCGATGCAAAATTACAGTACGGATCTTGATAAAATAGTAGAAAATCAAAATTAGGGTAACACGAATGAGTTAGCTTGTTACACTAATGAAATCCCTTGATTACGAATGAGGTTCTGGCGACGCTAATGATTGTCTTACTGAATTTTTATTGAAAAATACACAAATAAGACTTAAAGCTGGTGATAAATAAGGGTTAGGCTCGTAATACACACTTTCCCGAAATGTGCACTTTCTCTAAAAGTGCACTTTCCGCAAAATGTACACTCCCAAAATGTACACTTGCCCACTAAGGGCACTTTCCCCATAAGTGCATTTTCCCAAAAAGTACATTTTCTCAAAACGCATACTTTCCCATAAAGTACATTTTCTCAAAATGCACACTTTCCCAAAATGTACACTAGTCAAAAATGTCATCTTCACCACAAAGTTTTCCTTAGATGAAGATCCTAAACTATGATGGCGATGTTAACATTTTTACATTTTAACATTTTTTTTTTAATTATAGATCACTTCTTTCAGCCATGGCCGGTCTTAATAATAACCTTTTTAAATCACAATCTCTTTAATTTCCATATCTGTTCCTTCTTATAGGTAGATATTTTTTAATTAATAAAAATGTTTTTCGAGTGCATATTTTTCAGGGTCGTTTTTCATTTGTTTGTATTTCCCTTCGTGCTATTCGTCTCCTTTCCAACTCTTCCTCACTTCTCTTGCTTTTTGTTTCGCCATTTTGAACCTTAAACAATAACCATTTTAGGTATTTAAATACACCGTGAAATTTTAGTGTTTGTTTTCCCGAAACGAGGTGATTTAGTTTCGATTGTATAATCGATTTATAATTACTATTTTGACTAGAGTCAAAAATCCAATTGTGAAAAACGAAAGTCGAAAATGACCGCAAACCAATAGTAACGCTTCGTTGGTACAAGTAGCGTACGATCGTACGATAGGTTAGGTACCAACGAAGCGTTACTATTGGTTTGCGGTCATTTTCGACTTTCGTTTTTGACAATTGGATTTTTGACTCTAGTCAAAATAGTAATTATAAATCGATTGTACAATCGATACTAAATCACCTCGTTTCGGGAAAAGAACCACTAAAATTTCACGGTGTATAGAGAAATAAGCAATTCTCGTTTTCAATGATTCACGGTTAATTACATTAGACATATTAAAAAACGAGATATAGACCGAGCGATTACCTTCCTAGGTGTTTAGTTGAGGTCCCGATATTTCGACGCAGTTACATACGTCATGATCACGGGGGGGGGGGGGGAAATTGCGGATAGAATGAGGGTAGACACAACTTTAGCATCCACCCGCAATTTCTTCAGTCCCCCCGTTATCATGCATGATGCATGTAACTGCGTCGAAATATCGGGAGCTCAACTAAATACAAAAAACAAAAAAACAAAAATATAAAGTCAGTAAAATAGATTAGGTATAAAGTAATTTCATCCTTGCTTATATTCTAAGTAGTATGTAGTTTGTTTTTAAGTTTATATAATTTTTTAGTGCCATATAGTTAATAGGTAAACTGTAACTGTAACTTTTTACTAAGGAACATATTGTTAAGTGGTTACTACCGCCATTATGTATACATATTGCTGTGCCCTTACATGGTAAATGTTGAAGCTGTACATTATTTTTAAGATCTTTACCCACAACATTTAAAACAATAAAGAGTTTGAGTTTGAGTTTGAATAGGTACCTAGAAAAGCAATCGCGGTCAATCTCGTTTTTTAAATATGTCTAGGCAATTCTCTTCTAGCATGAATTCTAAATTGAGGTGACTTGGCGGCGTTTTTTGTTGTCCCGGTTTAATTGTTTTAAAATAATATTCGGAAATCGTGAAAATGAAACCGTATAAAGTGAGTTAACATGACGCTTGTAAACATAAGGTAAAACTGTTCAAAACTTATCTTAACAATAACAAAATATCATGATAAAGAGCTTCGTTACGCTTTGTAAAGAGAGCATTTCATACGTGTAGAATTTAATTTCATTAGTGTCGCTCGAAAATCTACACAAATGAAATGACACGAATGAATTTTCAACCAAATAATGTATTTAAATACACAGAGCTTTCTAGGAGCCTTGGGATGACACGAGTTAATGTGTGTTATCTCTAACTATATAGTCAACACACAACCTTGAATTTACTGTTAAAATACTTTTTGTATAGTCTATTATTACACGAATGAGTGTATTTTTGTCTAATGCACTGAAATTCACATGAATATCAATTTCTCACCTCAATAAAACAGCGCGCGTCTGTACCCAGTCACCGAACGTTCCCGTGCCACCGGGGCCGCTTTGGGTCAGACAGGAGGGGGGGTAGCACCAACTCACAGGATTTTCTATTTTTAGAATGTTTTGTTTGATCTACACTAATGGTTATTTTTTTTTATCGCGAATTAAAACGCAGAGTAATCATATTGTACTCTGTGGTAATTAAATGCTATAGGTACCGCTCGATGTTTATGGTTATTCAAATATAACCGAAAGTAATCAAATAACAATTTCTCCAGGTTATTTATTTTTTATTCATGTTTGATGTTAAGAATTCAGGAATGGGACCTGTGACACGAATGAGATTTAAACAGTATTTTTTATTTTCTCGATTATTTAACACAGTTAATGTAATTTATTGAATCAGGCGTTACTTTGCGGAGGTCCATATTAATGAACTAAAACAATTACTTTGCTCACCCGCGACCTTACAATAGTTACGTTTATGCAAGAAATGTGCGTTCATGCAGTTCCTCCACCTCCACACTGTACGAACACACACAAATCACATAAACCAAACCATCACCACCACCAAGCTTTCGTACAGTTAATGTACTTAATGATTTCTATGTACAGTCAAGTGTAAAAATATGAACTTAATCAAAGTTTCAAAATAAGTACCACAGACTCTTATTCTACGCAATAAGGCCGTAGTGACATATTTTTGAGTGGTTCAAATCTATACATATAATAAATCTGTAACAAGTCGGTGTCTGTACATTGAAGATATTTGAGAAAAACTGTCACTAGGGCTTTTTATTAGCACAATAGAACCCAAAACAATGATTTTTAGAATTATTGTCTGTTTGTCTGTTTGTCTGTGCGTTTGTGCGCGCTAATCTCAGAAACGGCTTAACCTAGAAGGATGCGGTTTTCACTGATATGTTGGTTTTTTCTTGGATTAACATTTAGTGTTTGTTTCATTTGAATCGGTTCACAAATAAGAAAGATACGTCTATTTTAAGAATTTATCGAACAGGTTTTTTGTTTGAACGCGCTAATCTCAGGAACTACTGCTCCGATTTGAAAAATTCTTTCAGTATTAGATAGCAGATTTATCGAGGAAGGCTATAGGCTATATAATCATCACGCTAACACCAATAGGAGCGGAGCGGAGCGGAGCGGAGCGGAAGAATGTTTCAAAATCGGGGGTTTTTGAAGTAAAACTTTTATAGGCACGCTTGACTTGGGAGTACGGTGTTGAATGTGAACGCGGGTGTGTGGGGGAGCTCGGGGGGGTGCGGGGGCGGGTAATTTTTTTATATCGAGGAACTAAGGAGAGCCATAATTGATGAAAAAGCAAATTGGATAAAAAAAAATAAGCTGCCCAAATTACTAATTCCACGCGAACGGAGTCGCGGGCAAAAGCTAGTAGATACTTATTTTTGCACTTGACCCTACACTTAATAATGATCATATTACTGAAAACTACGACAATTTAAGCAATACTATAGAAGGTATCTCACAAACCAACTTTTTACGCACCGTCTGACATCGACCCATATATGTATTTTTCCTAATTTTAGATAGTTTGGCCGACGACTCGCTAGATAAAAACACTCTACATACGTAGCTTGACGTCATACGTCTGTCATCGGCACCAAAGTTTCGCTCCCTACTTACCGTAAAAACGTACAACTTTGCCCGCTTTTTGCGATCTTTTGCTTTTTTTAGAGTCAATTGGTCGGTATTGTGCAACTTTATCTGTGGCACTCACATATTGACATACTTTTCTTTGTGTAGATGAGAACTCTACATTTAAAATGAGTTTCCGTACCCTAGAAAACGAGCCTCAAACAGGCGGGCCAAAATATTGAAAAAATTTCGAGATTGCCCACATTTGTTTACACTTTCATAACTTCGGGATTATCAATTTTATGGTCATGATTCTTAAAGTCTAATAATCTAGAATAGGCATAGCAACGTTGCGACTTATTATAAATCCTTTAAGTGATATATTTAACCTCCAAACTCGTGTGGGCAAAGTCGTAAAAAAAAATTGAAATCCTTCATACAAAATCCTGGATATGCTAGGGTTGTCAATTTTTACTCATTGCCTTTACCCGACTACGACTAAATTAGGTGCAGTATGATATTAATATTTTAATAAGAATAGATAATACTAGATGTTTTAAGATTAAGATTCAATAGTGTAAAAATAAAAATAAATCTAAACTTTATGGACCACATTCATCTGTCTGAAATAAACGGATTTTATTTTATATAACCTGCGGTGAAATCCAATAGTGTGTGTGAAGTTCCCAATTCGCACTGGGCCCGCGTGGGAACCACGGCCCAAGCCCTCTCATTCTGAGAGGAGGCCTGTGCCCTGCAGTCGGACGTATATAGGCTGGGATGATGATGATGATGATTTTATATAACATACTAGTGACAACCCTAAGGGTAAAATTTTGCTGGGCAAAGTTGAAAAAAAGTAATACGAAAAACGTTCATGACATTGCCCACTACCATAATTACAAAATTAATAGAGATAAGGTGTTGAGATTTTGTCTACATCGTTTTTAAACTGAATATTAGTTACAGTTAAAATTAAATACTTGTGGGACTTTCCTGGCTTAAAATACACTCGAAGTTTTTTCGTCCTAATTGGCCCGCCAAAAAACACGTCCGCACTCCAAACCAGCTCACGCGTGACAGAACATAGATACGCGTCAACCGATAGGCCAGTGTTGCCTGCAATATGTTTAGCTATAAGCCACAGATTAGAATGAAAGTGTATTTGTAACTATTTTGGTACATTTCGCTTTTACTGAAATGTGACGCGGTGGGCAAAGCTATAATGAAAAGGCAAAGTTGTAAGTTTTTATATTATATATTCCTATATCACCCGACTGTAGAAGGAGGGTTATGTTTTTCGAGCGTATGTATTTATGTATGTATTTATTTATTATTCTTTGGCACGCTCTTCAGCCTAAGCGTCTCAATGGATTTCGAAGTGTGAGGTGTCAATAGATTCGTCTCAGCTCCGCGACTGACATAGAATATATATTTTCCCGGAAATCCCATGGGAACAGGAAAGAATAAAACAGGCGGTTTTTTCATCAAGTATTGAAGTTTAGGTTATTTACACGACTACGCTGCCGTACTAATTATTAAGCGCAAAAGCGGTATCTCAGTGAAAGCTAGTTTCGAAAAAATCAAAGTTTGGTCAAAACAGCGTTCATTTTATTTTACAGATTTCTTTATTATTATCAGTGATCGGAACTCTGGGAGCTAAACTTTAACAAAACTTGCCAAGCGGGCATGAAACAGAGCTTACAGACGTGAAAATATTAATAAACTACTGAAAATCTGAGATTTCGATATAGAGTTAAATTGAACACTAATCTGCCAATAATATTTTTATTTTTCTTGGTTGTAAATTCTCCTTAATGTCAGCTTTACAAGTTTTGTTAAAGTTTAGCTCCCAGAGTTCCGATCACTGATTATAATTGATTATTATTTATCGCAGCGAATATCTCGCTATTTTAAAAGTTTTGGTGGTACTAAATATACGGCTATTTTGTCTACGTATTCTTGATATACCTCTAATTCTTTTAGTAATTTTAGAACTGAGATCGGGAAAACTTTTTTAAGGGTTTTTGCGCACGTTTTAAATAAGATATCGTTATTTGGCTTTGTGAATTGGATGCGTATTTTTTAAGCTATCTGGTCATGATGCCATAAAAATCAAATTTTCGTTTTTTTCTGGCGATACCGCAAACCAAAAAGACTTTTAAACTGCGGGGCGTCTTTCCAAAGTAGTTTGCCGACCAACACATGCATTTTCGTTAACCCCCGACACAAAAAGAGGGGTGTTAAAAGTTTGACCGCTATGTGTGTGTGTGTGTCTGTCTGTCTGTCTGTGCCTTCATAACTCTAAAACGGTTGAACTGATTAGGATGCGTTTTTTTTTATTTGAAAGCTGATTTCTTGGCGATGGTTCTTAGACATGCTTTATCATCATCAAAATCGGTGCAGCCGTTTCAAAGTTATCAGCTCTTTTGTCAGCTGCGGAAGGGATCTTAGACACATAATGGCCATTTACTTTATCTTCAGACATACATTATTTGCGCCCAAATCACATGAATAAATACAGAGCAGAATAAAAAGTTCAAACAACGTCGCGCACGCATTACACTCCTACACGCACAACATATGTGTGCGTGACCTGTACAGACAGGACGGGGGGGGGGGGCGTGCACCGGCGCCCGCTCGGAGACAAACCGGTTTGAACTAGCTCAGTGAGTAGACAAAGTTCAGGTGTGCCGCCAGCGACGACGCGACCGTTTAGCGTTTAGCTACATAGTTCGGGTGTTCGGTTGTTTTTAAAGATGCCTACCTGTTGTAGTGTTTGTAGATATACAGATATTAGATATTTAGGTACTTGTTTGAATAAAATATTTTGATTTTTAATATATTTTTTTACCGAGGGACAACCCTATGATAATAGGTAAGAATTTCGAGCACTGTTCGGAAGCTTTTCTTCTGCTCTGTATTTATTCATGTGCCCAAATTGCGTGGGGGGTTTTTAAATTTTTAGCATTTGCTATTCCTTTTCAATTTCTGCATCGAACTTCTATTTGTCTCCATGTGAACCATTTACCTCATATGGACAATGTCGACTTTACAGCGATTTAAAAACCATCAAAGTCGCCCCAATTTGACTTTAATTTGATTCGGTTCCCGGTATCGCTTTTTTGCTTAGCACGGCAGTTACGGCAGAGCCAAAAGCCAGTGTAATGTTTTTAGCAGTCTGTGTATGTTTCTCAGGGTATGATAGACCTGGAGTTGACTTTACTGCCGAAGGAGAAAGCCGTCCTAATGCCTGTCGGGGTGGGCAGAGACGCACCAACACCCCTACCGGATCCCAAGTGAACTTTTGATTGCTTATTTACGTAGTTTTTTTAAATATTTTACGCACCCTTCAATGCTTCCCGTTAATCGAAGCACAATCGTAGATTTTATAAGAATTTATTTAATTTGTAATGGCATGTACCTTATACTTTGTGGTGGAGAAAATAAACATATTTAGGTATCATTAATTTTTTATTTCTCCATCGCACTGGTGCGACTTTGAGGCATCCCTTTTATTCCACCAGTGGCTTAGTGGGAGGCTAGGGCCTATAGGGCCTGGGGCAGTTCCAGTTGGGCATTTTAATTGTTTTTAATGAGTTACCTTTGGAGACAATATTTTAGACTATCGCGGTCATTACTAATTTTATGAGTTAAAATCGGGTTTTGTCCCGCGTACCTTGATTTTGAAGAAGCCTCGTAGTCGTCTCGTGATCATGGCGCATGCAACTGTGCCGAAATATCGGGCTTCTTCAAAATCAAGGTGATGTGGTGGTCCGACCGATTTCGGTCACGGCGACCGCTTCGAGAGTTTTAGACTCGCTTGTGTGCTCGCATGTGGCTTGTGTAGGTTATCTTATTTGTGAAGATCCTCGCACATTGCGGGCATGTGAGCACTTCGTTAACATAATTATATTGAGTACGATTAAATCAAGGTACGCGGAACAAAACCCGATTTCAACTCATAAAATTAGTTTTGGAGGTTTATTCCAGCAAAATATAAAACCTTACCTCTTTAATGCAAATCGACTTGGTTTCGCAATAGTCGGTGAAATGTTTTGTCGGTCTCTTTACTTAAAATTACACTGAGGGCGATTTTTATAAAGAAGCACATGGTTCGTTGCCCGGTTCTGACGTTAATGGGCTGCATGATATAAAAACTATTGATAGTGGATATTCTGTGGCTACTAAAGCAGAACCACAAAGCACTTAATGACTAATGACGGGAGTAGGCAAAAACGCACACGGCCTCCCCTCTGCCAAAATACAGTCGCTATAGTAATAATTGGAGCTGTTTTAGGTGCTCAAGAATATCTGAATAATGTATTGTCAATCACGTAAACGCGCGTTGTGATATTTTTGAGCACCCAGCAGTGGCGTAGAGGTAACTTTTTATTAAGAAGTCCGGAAGTTGGAGAGGAAGCATTAGTAGGTATGCCCTCGGATGCAAAATCTCGCTGTATTACACTGTGGCCGACGAGTTGACAGAAATCTATCTCATGTGGCGCTTTTGGCGTACCCGCCAGCCGTAATCTGTCATTACTCATCACCAGACATAGGAATTTAGGGGGCAAAATTAATGACAAGTAGGGAGTTCCTTTATCGATAAACTCAACTATCGACGCTTTTCCCATATACTAGTGATCGTTCCAAGTTTTTGTCATTAAAATAAAATTTTATAGAAAGTAAGTATAATAATGAAACAAAATAATAAATCAATTCTATGCTTCTTTATCCTCGTAAAGCTCACGTAAAATTTAGACAATCATAATTGGGAATGTCTAAAAAAAATTACCAGTGGTTTTTATATATTTTTTTGTATAGAAAAGTCAATTGGCTAAGTAAAGTTTTTTGAAGAGATGCTAATTATATTTTTTTTCGACAGTGGTCGACTTCAACACCAAGAAACTGCAGCTGTTTTATTATTATCTCCTTTTATTTATTGGAAATATTTTTTTAAGTGTTCGAGATGACATTTGTGAGATTTTATGGCTGACAAGCGGTTTGTGCTCAGTACTAAGAAGAAATAGAAAAAAAAAACGAATTCAACTGTCGCTTCTGTCAATGTCAAATGAAATCTAACAGTTTGCGTTTCGTTTGCTTTGCGTTGTCCAAGAAGCAGTTCCAAAATAGTGATCGAAAGTATTCAATCGTGATCCAATTATCGTGCATAGGTCGTGGAGAAATGCGGTAAAATTGAAAATCCGGATTTTATGCGAAGGTCGATAAAAATAGTCAAAAAATCACACTGAGCACACCAACACGCAAAGCAAACGAAACGCAAACGATTTGACATTGACAGCAGTAACAGTTCACTTCGGTTTTTTTTTCTGTTTCTACTAAGTTCTGAGCACGAACGGCTTGTCAACCATAAAATCTCACAAATGTCATCTCAAACACTGAAAAAAATATTTCCAGTGAACAATAGGAGATAAAAATAAAACAGCTGCAGTTTCTCGATCTCCAGAACGCCGACTGTCGAAAAAAAATATAATTAGCACCTCTTCAAAAAACTTTACTTAGCCAATTATAAGAAACTAATTTCAATATTTTGTCATTTAGTTCACTACTTTTTTCAAAATTAATTATTGAAACTATTTTGGTTGATGACGTCAGATTGTAATTGAGGCTCCCACACTGCCAATTTTCTAAATCTATCTAAATGCGCACGATAAAGCAACCCCTTTAATTATTTTTTGCGTAGTGGTACACTGTAACTAGTGTCACTTTACTGGCGCTGTCAAAGTGCTAGATGTCAGGCAGCGGGTCTAAATCAAACTCCGTAGTATAAATCCACGCGTAAATTTTGAAGAATTCTAACCACACTGAATAAAGTACGACTTGGACCGGTCACGCAATTTACACCAATGTCAAATGAAGGTCATAGCTTATTTGTTACGTAATAAATTCATTACATAATATTAAAATTAAATATCTACACAAAACGATTTAAAAAGCATTTATCTCGAAATGGTTTTCGATTTACTGTACATTAAAAAAAAATTGACATCCCCAATTTGAAACTTATTGTCAATCAAGAAAATTAGACGTTTGCTTCGAATCACGTATTAAATTTAGCATGTTGGGTCTTACGAGGTTAAGTATTGTAAATATTTTAAAGTGCAATAGTACTTATTATATTACCCAGCAGCTATCGTTTAAAATATGCTTTGTATAAACTTTATCATATTTGTCTCCGAAATAAGACATACAAAATAATACAAACTTACAAACAAAACTGGAGGCAATACTAGTATAAAGGAAAAGCGTCGATAGTTGAGTTTAACAATAAAGGAACCCCCTACCTGTTATTCAATTTTGCCCCCTAAATTCCTATGTCTGCTCATTACTGACGTAACGCAAAAAAATAGAATTGTTACGGCTTAACGCCTCTGATACCTTGACAGCTCCAATTTTCATGATGGCGATTGTACATCCAGGGCTGGATTAACAATGTCGGGGCCCCAATGCAATTTTTAGGGACCCATTTCAGACAAATATCAACCGCATTTTTCGAGAACTCAAATCTAATCAACTGGTAGCATGCATCGAAAAATAGCAAGAATACTCATTGTCATCGAGGATACAAATTTTTCTCGGAAACCTTTTAATTTCTTTGTTGCGCGCGGGGCCCTTTGGCGATGCAGGCTCCCTATGCAGCACACTCTGCCTAATGGTTACACATCGGCGGCTCGGAAGGTATTATAGCAGTGTAGTGATGAAACACGTTTTTTCAGTGCCCTTTCAGATAAGATAAAATAACCATTGAGTCCAAAAGGTAAACTAGTTTAACAAAAGCTAAAAATTGTATTGTCAAAAAAACCAGGAAAGAAGAAATCAAAGAAGTTGGAATGAAATAACCAACAAAAATACGCTGCATCATTACAGAAGTTTGCTTTTTTTACCCATCACGTCAGACGAAGTGGAAAGATCATTTTCGTCACATCACTTGGATTTTCACAGAAAGAAGACGTAGAATAACTAACTACTAACAATTTAGAACAAACTAGCCTTCCCGTTGGTAAAGGTATTTTCGCGCGGTAAAAAGTAGCCTATGTTACTCAGTGATAATGTAGCTGACTAACGGCAAAAGAATTTTTGGAATTGGTCCAGTAGATTTAAAGTTTATTCGTTAAATACGAAAATATAAATCTTTCCTCTTTATAACATTAGTATAGAGTATAGATAATCTAATATATAAAAATCTCATGTCACGGTGTTTGTTACCGAACTCCTCCGAAACGGCTTGACCGATTTTTATGAAACTTTTTTCTCTGTATTCGGTAGGTCTGAGAATAGGTCGTAGGCTATTTTTTATACCCCTAGGTGATAAATAATTTATATGGCGAAACAACGTTTGCCGGGTCAGCTAGTAATTATATACAACGAATGTCAATATTAAATAGTTAAAAATATTTTTTCTAAACGGTGTCCTTTGCTCGACTTGTACCGTTCTCGTACCTAAATACGTTACTAGAAACACAGGGAAGCTTAAAGTTCCATCTTACAGACTGGCTAAGACCAAAAAGTCATTTCTGGGAAGATGCATACGTTTTTATAATAAAATTCCGAAAACAATAACCAAACAAACTGATACAAAATTCAAATCCATTGTGAAGAAGACATTAATATCTAAGGCGTACTATGAATTTAATGACTATATCATGGACAGGGATGTTTGGAAATAATTCCGATCTGCATTGGCTATCCCTAGTTTCAAATAGCGTATCTACTGTGTTAAAAAATTTAATTGTATTAAAAATACTTTAGATATATGTAATTTAATAACAATGTAGATATCTTTGAAAAAAATATACCTTGTTGAGTTTTTTGCCGGTTTCTTCTCAACACGCTTTTTTAGAACCGGTGGTAGATTCTTCGACGTTCATAGGAGCATCAATTGATGCCTAAATTGAATAAAGAATTTTGACTTTGACTTTACGCGTAAAAGCACGGTTACATCACTAGTCTGTCAGAAACGTCAAATGTTACCAAAATGCTACGAGCCGCCGATGTCTACTAACTATACTCCATTAAGGGGCTGTTTCACCACCCATTGATTAATTTTAACTGACGGATAAATGTGATGCCGTCTCCGTCTATTCGAACAAAACAAACAGAGACGGCATCACATTTATCCGTCCAATAAATTTGATCAATGGATGTTGAAACAGGGGGTTAATTTAGAATTATAATCCACAACAACATTATACTGCGGCTCGTGAACTGTAATCTTTTTACAATTTGTACTAGAGTAACAATTGACGACACGCAAATAAAGTGGCATTAAAACAATTTTATTATGCGGCTCCCAGACTATTGTACTGTACTATTTGCTAGTTGACGAGCCGCAATATTATGATGTTGTGGTTTTCAATTCTAAATTAAATGAAGTATAATGGTTAATCCGGCCTTGTGTACATCATCGAAGACCAATTTTTTTGGTCATCCGTGAAATATTTGGCCATTTTTATTTTTCGTTGTACCCAATTAAGAAATTGTTAACAGCGAGTTAAAATTAGTCCGTTTGGTTACGCATTTCGAAAGCCTTTACAATAAAAAAAAAGTACAAATCGGACAAGTTTAACAATGTGTAACAAGAAGTGAAGAATGGTCCGGTGTGTTAAGCTTTTTTTTTATTTTAAAGACTTGAAAAAGTGCGTAACCAAACGGACTAATTTTAACTCCCTGTTAACAATTTCTTAATTGGGTATAACGAAAAATAGAAATGCCCATTTACGTGTTTGACGGTTTAATTTCACAAAGACACGAGTGCGCGGTTACGTAGGCGTGTGTGCGATGTGTACGTCGCCTCGGGAAGTGGCACAAGTGGCAAAGATAAGCTAATGTCAGCTCCCGTCATGTGCTTTGTGTGCGACGGCCATGGTCTGATGCTCTTTTGTTTTTTTAGACGAGCGAAGCCCGCGGCGCAGAAGAAAAGCGACTTAGACGGCATAAAGATAAAGGCGCATGCCAAATGCAAAACTGCGCTCGACTGTGTGAAGAGGCATAAACGTGCCCTTATTTCGTTCTTCCTGAGTATTTTGTTGCTCTCGCTGATAATTACGGCTTGCGCATATTGGGACCTGCCGAGCATGGTGTTTGATACGCTAGTCGAGTAAGATCATAGTTGTGGCTCTAGTGAAAAAGGGGTTAAGTCTGCAGAAATTAAACAGCTATTTTCTATTTTATGTGTAAAGGGGGCTAAGTCGAAATCAGCTGTTCAACTTCTGAAGACTTAAACCCCTTTTTCACTAGAGCCACAGATTATGCCCCACGATTTATCTATTCTATTTTGTTTATGTTATTTATTACGGATGTGTGGGTATTGGTATTAGAGTCGTGTAGCTGGTCGCTGTACCTTGTCGCTCTACAGCCAGTTAGGTGCAAAACGTCATGCTTGATTGACAATTGTTTTATTACGACAAAGTATAAAAGTGACCAGCTACTTTTGATGCTGACCGTAAGTAAAATTATTTGTTGTAGGTACATAAAACATGAAATTAACAGATGTATAGTGTATTAAGTGAAGATGAAAAAGCCGTGGTAGCCGATTATCGTGACCTATGGCCATTCAATGGTCGTGGGTTCAACCCTGGCCTCCTATCTCTGATTTTTTCAGAATTTACGTGCGAAATTACATTTAAAAAATTTCATGAGCCTTATGCAAAAAGAAATCAATGGTGTGTGTAGTTACAAATCCGCACTGGGCCCTCGTGGGCACTACAGTCCAAGCACTCTCATTCTAACATTAATATAGGCTGGGGTGATGATAATAATAGGTGAATTTCCGTATAATATTAAGTACCCGTGTACGAAAATTACCTACGGAACTTTTTTCCAGCAGCCGATCGTTTTGATCTGCAGTCATTTCATTTGAAAAGAAAAATTTTTTTTTCAAGTTTTTTCGCTGACTGTGCTTTTTGTTAACTGTACTTGCATTGCCATCCAACCTACATAACTAATTTGAAGTTGATCCGACAGCTATATATAGTCGACCAAGTAAGTGCTTTATCATTTTTAATGACAGTTCCTACATCAGAATAAAAACAATAAGGTTGATTGTCATATTGACTTGTGAGTGAAAATAGCCTTTGATGTTTTAAGTCGTACAACTGACATTGAACCTTAGGGTGGTAAAGGAATTTCTTGGTCGACTATACATCGCAAGTTAATAAAAATCTTTTAAAAACATAATTCAGCTAATTTACTATCAGACGACCAGATGGCCTAGTAGGTAGAGAACCTGACTACGAAGCTTGAGGTCCCGGGTTCGATTCCCGCGTGTTTAATATGTATTTAAGTATGTATCTATCTATATAAAGTATGTTTATCCATTGCCTTGTACCCATAACACAAGCTATGCTTAGCTTACTTTGGGACTAGGTCAATTGGTGTGAATTGTCCCGCGATATTTATTTATTTAATCTAGAATTGCATTTACAGGCCGATCAAATGGGAGGACAGCTATGTACTAAGGAACCGGCATCCAGACCGTAGAATTTGACAACGTTCGATCTGTATAAAAACACATAATAGTGAAGCATAGAAGTCAAGAGATGGCGCCACCGGTCTATAGACAGTAATAGCTGATGATATTGTACAAAACTTTATCGTGCCAATTATCTTGAATATTAAAACTACTTACGTAAGTTTGAATGCAGAGATGCCTATAGTTGACAATAATTTGAGTCTACAATGCCATCAATCTTGATTGTAGTCGTTCGAACTATTTCGTGTAATAAATAATGACCAAATTTTATCTATTCCAAATTCAAACTTGGAATCCGGTCACCTAGGGCCACTTCCTTGGACGGCCACTGTGTAAATTCCTACATCGGCCACTTCCCCGAAAGGCCACTATGCAAATTCCTACTTCGTCCACTACCCCGAGTGACATCTACGTGAATTTCTCGCTGCGTAAACTTAATAAGTACATCTAGAGTTAATTCACCCAGGATTTATTCATCCGTAATTCAGTTACTACAAATTCGACGGGCTCCTATTTCTAGACGGTTTGCCCTTCGGGCAGGAGAAGCTACCTAACTAACCTAACCTACCTATTTTCTGGACCGAATTGTGGCTGGGTGAAAAAGTGGCCGTTCAAGGGAACTGGCCGATGGGTGAAGTAGCCGTTTAAAAAATGTGGCCGTAGGGACCGTAGGTGACCGGATCCTTGCTTTTGGTAATACATTATACAACGGCATGGCTTGTGGG
Source organism: Archips crataeganus (assembly GCA_947859365.1). Taxonomy (NCBI): domain Eukaryota; kingdom Metazoa; phylum Arthropoda; class Insecta; order Lepidoptera; family Tortricidae; genus Archips; species Archips crataeganus. Next base: position 4,953,665 of record OX402045.1, on the reverse strand, counting down.
TGATGATTTTGGTTTGTTCTAAAAGAGTTCGAAGTATTAAAGTGACAATACAAACGTTAGCTGTTACTTTGGACATTCACAAACAGGTTTATGGGAATAGTGCAGGTTATCGAAGACTATGTCAATATATTTTCGATGTATTTAATTAAGTTTTTACATAGTGCGTTATTTGAAGTTTAATAACAATTTTGTTTATAGTGATCAATTAAATATGTTATTGTAAGAAGTAAAGTCGTTTTTATTTATTACTAGCTTTTGACCGCGGCTTCGCTCGCGTAAACAAATCATTAAAACTGTCAGTCGAATCGAAATATCGAGATTTTTCTAAATTTCTAAGATAACTTTCAAAAGTCACATCGTAGTTTTCATTAAAGTTCCATAAAAAATACTCGCGTCAAATTTTAAGTATCTAAGCTGAGTGGTTGAGATTTTGGTTTTTTATCCCATCCCATGGGATTATCGGGACGAAAAGTAGCTTATGTGCATAGCTCGCACAGGTCATCGCAAAAACAAATACGGAAATGTAACACGATTCAATAGAGTCGTACCTATGATTACAGGTATGATTATCTAAAATGGCTATTCTATTATCGCAATTATTTTTGACCTTTTTCAGTGCATTTCTGTCATAGTTTTGTCAAAGTGGCGTTAATCAAAGTTTTATGACAACTGAAATTTGTAAAATTTTTATCGTACTGATATTACTAAATATGTTAAATATGGCAAAATTAACAACGGTTAATATGTTGACAATGTTGGTTACCGTTGTAAATGTATTTGAAAAATATGGTTAAATAATAATGTTTATAAAAAGACTCTATCAATCTTGTTCTATTACCGTGTTGTGATTGTTTTGCGATGACCTGTCCGAGTTATTTCAGACGTCCAGCTATTTACATACCAAATTTCATTCAAATCCGACCAACCGTTTTTGAGTGAAAGAGTATCTACGCTTGCATCAAAACTTTTGCGTTTATAGATATACTTGCTGTTTCCCGCGACTCCGTCCGCGAAGAATTGGGTAAAAATAGCCTACGACCTATTCTCAGACCTACCGAGTGTAGAGAAAAAAGTTTCATAAAAATCGGCCAAGCCGTTTCGGAGGAGTTCGGTAACAAACACCGTGACACGAGATTTTTATATATTAGACAAGCAGGATCATTAACCCTTAAACCATTTGACAACAGTATTTAATACAACACACAAAATACAATAAAATAAAAATATAAAGTCAGTCAAACAAACCGCCCCGGATCGCACCAGACGCAAATGTGCCCAACACGCTAGTCGCATTGCCCCGCTGCACCGCGATGGACAACCTTTGCATCAGAAACGACCCAGAGCGATGGTCAAGACCTTTGACAATCCTGTCAAGACATTCGATTTTGAGCCGTTGGCTAATTTGAATCGGCTTTGAGTTCTGTATGACGGCAAATATACCGCCGGTATCGATTTATGGGTTAAAGTTATCTTACGATACATTTTGCGGCAATGGGGTTCAATAAAATTGAATAGACGGGTGACAAAAAAACAACCCAAGTTTGAACGACTGTCTCCACTTCTCATGCCTGTGCTGTAGGAAACGTAGAAACTGGAGATTATTACGATGTCTCTAAAAACATGAAACTAAGTATTAACAAACCGCAATCTTAATGGGACAGTCAGAACTGTCATTTCATACATATTTTGACGTAAGCATATAGAATTACTGTCAACTCCAGTCCCTTTCTAATCGCGGGCGAATAATAAAAGTATTGATTTGTTTATGCCGCTTGTACAGTGCCATCTACATTGTAATACAGAAGTATCATACTTAGCTTAAGATTAGTTCCATCTCTGTCTACCATGTGTTTTGTCTGCCAAGAAAGAATACCTAAAAATACATTTGTTAATAGATAGATGGCACTCATTTTAATCAATGCAGCCACAGAATAAGCTTCTATTTAATAAAGTGACATCTATTGTCGTGTGCGGACACTTTTATAACTGAGTACTCCTGCTTTCAGTCTAGCCTTAGAAGTTCCTCAATTATTAGCAGAGATGGCGTTAAAATACCGTTCTAGAAATTTCGCCGCTATAGAGAACGTGCAGAAACTATAGGCGGCAGGGCGGCAGCACCAATGCGACAAAAGAGACACTATGCGGATAGTAAAATAAACTTATCAGAGTGAAATATTTAAAATGATGGCATTAGTTGGCAACTTATCAGGGTGAAACATTCAAACTGATGGCACTAGATGGCAGCACCGTCTATGTGCACGTTCCTTACATTTTATTTACGTGGTTTTACAGTTGAAAAGTTCTTTAATAGTCCAGTCAGTCAAGACAATTAATTCATTATAATTCCAAAAGTTTTCAAATTTTGATGTAAGGTCGGGAATGGTATTAAAACAAACTATAAAATTTTGCAACCTGTTCTGCGGTCCGGAACATTGTTAAAAATGCAATAAATGATAATTTGCTCAGTTCTTGACACCAAAATTCCAAAAGTTCTGCAAAGTTGGAGTGGTGTTAAATATATTATTTTACATCACGTGTCAAATTTGCAACCAATTTAAGTGTACGGAACATTTTTTGTTATTAAAAATTAATGTTTTTCTTTAATAAACTGAAAGAAAACGTTCCAAAAGTTCTGCAAATTTGACAGATATATCGGAAAAATATACCGAACGATTGTATAAATTTGCAACCTTTTACGTTGACCGGAACATGTTTATTTATAATTCTTTTTAATTCGTGGTCATTTTTTCGAGTAAGTTGGTCTCGGAATAATTACAAAAGTTTTAAAACTTGGTTGCAAACTTCGAAAACATCTATTCTGATGCATTTACAAATTTTCAACCTCATACGCGATCCGGAACTTTATGCAATTTGCAAAAATGTAAAAATAAAAAAATTACATTTTGGCAAATTGCATAAAGTTCCGGATCGCGTATGAGGTTGCAAATTTGTAAATGCATCAGAATAGATGTTTTCGAAGTTTGCAACCAAGTTTCAAAACTTGTGTAATTATTCCGAGACCACCTTACTCGAAAAAATGACCACGAATTGAAAAGAATTATAAATAAACATGTTCCGGTCAACGAAAAAGGTTGCAAATTTATACAACCGTTCGGTATATTTTTCCGATATATGTGTCAAGTTTGCAGAACTTTTGGAACGTTTACATTCAGTTTAATAAAAAAAAACATTAATTTTCAATAACAAAAAATGTTCCGTACACTTAGATTGGTTGCAAATTTAATACGTGATATGAAATATTATACAGAAAACTTCCCCAAGTTTGCAGAACTTTTGGAATTTTTTTCACGACCATACAGCAAAAATTAATTTAATTGCAATTTTAACAATGTTCCGGACTGCGGACAAGGTTGCAAAACGAACCTTTTGCAATTCGGCATATGGGCTTGAACTTAAAAATCTATTCAATCTTTTAAACTCTTTCCGTGCGGCCGACTCGCCAGTTTAGTCCACGGTGTGCACGCCTACGAGATTAATTAGTGTAAAATTAGGGCTTATAGATTTAGAGCTGGGCACGTAGGGTTAGAAACATGGCTCTACAAGAGATCTGATTACTTTTTGACAGTGCGAGCTACATGGTCTCGTCTTGGCAACATTTAACATGAAATGTTTTTGTGGGATTTCATTTATTTTTGGTAGGGGATGATTTACTAAAAATCCTGAAATACATATCTTATTATTTATAACAAGGATAACAAGGACCCTCTATATCAATTTTCAGACCAGCATCAGAATTTGCGAAAGTCTCATACAAGCTTTCACACCCTAGTTTAAGGGGTTGGGGGGATAGAAGTTTCAAATTTTAAGATTTTTTCGTTGTTTGTATACTATTACTAGCTTACATACCAAATTTCAGCTTTCTAGGACTTCAGGAAGTACCTTAAGAATTTTGATGATCAGTGAGTGAGTGACGAAATCTGGGTTTTTTAGACATTGATAAAATCTAAAGTATAATAGCTACGACATTCAAACTTTGTATGTTTCATGTTTGTACTAGTGTCATTATATCTTGAAACTTTCAACTACTTAACATCATCCAAAGCAAAGTTATAAGAGGTCAAAAAACGACGAAACGTTTTGAGAAAAGGTAGGTAGTGCCCTTGCGCTCCGCTTGGCTCGTCTTGGCGGGGGCACTCCCGTGCCCCCAGATATATAATATATATATGTAGAAATTATTACTACTTAATATTACTATTTTATCCACTCAAAGGTTGACTGGTAAACTTCCCATAAAGGAATAAGTTCACCTAAGTAAACGTATCTGAATGGTTGTCAGTAGTGTTTTTTGTTTATTTTTGTACAATAAAGGTTTCCCAGGCATAGTTCATAGTTATTTATTCAAAAAACAATATACATTGCGTTTGAAAATACATGGGCTTTAAATACCAATTAATTAATATTTTCACACAATAATGAGTAACATATATATTAAATTAAATCAAAAATCAACCTAATTAAATTAAATTACATTAAATCAAATTAAATTCAATCAAATCAGATCACATAAAATTAAATAAAAAAACAACCCAAATTAAAACAAAATACAATTAAAATTTCACACCATGTCAATAAAATTGGTTCACATTATAACTACGTAATTACGTATTGCTAACAAATTTCATTAATGTCACAAAAATCGTCCCATACTAATTACATCAATAATAGATATACATATAAGATAGATAGATATACAATATACATATTATTATAAGCTATCCATGCCGTAATCGGCAACGACGACCCTGGCTACTTAATTACGAGCGTGAGCTCTAACGTGGCTGGCAAAACCAAACTTAGTTTTAAAAACTATCGCAGATATCTTATATAAAAAAAAAGAAAAAAAAAAGATGGGGCAGTAGAGTTGTCCAGCATTATTGTAGATATAGTTATAGGAGCCACAATATACATACATACTATACTATCCCTTCTGAAATTAAATACCTCAATTTAACCTTTTCGCAGCCACGTCAAAAAACCAACAGCGTGCCACCCACGCCAAGCAACAAATTGCGCGTAAACAACCCGTCAAACATAAGGAATCCAAAAGTCCATGTCGATAAATATATCATGGTCAAAAAAAGATTAATGATTAGTATTAATCTAAATTGGTTTTGCGTTCTAAGCATGAGGAGGTAACAGACGGATAGACAGACAGACAGAGACATGCTTTGTCATTTATAATATTAGTGTAGATTTTAAAGTAAAACCCTTAATTTAAAACGCAAGTACAGGTCTACCATAGTACGTATACAACACTAGTTACATTTTGACGTTTTAGATAGACTTGATAATGCAGTCATTGGCGTATGGGACTTTAGATTTTGTACAAACATTAGAGATGGCTAGATTAAATTTATTAAAACGATTTGAACTACGTTTTTACCCAGTTACTAAATTGTCCTTATTATTTTAGTAGGGGCAAGAGGTAAACTTATTTTTGTCTTTTCCTCTCTTATCCGGGTCCCACACATAAGTAGATATGCGTGCCACCACGGAATAGAAAAAAATAGTTTTTTATGTTCTATGCGTGCCACGTACAATTTGAATAGCAATATTCATGTTCGTAAAGGACTGCAAGAACACAAGAATACAAGAACTTTATTGTCAGACTATAGGTAAAAATATTAGGTGGTACAATAAAAATTAAGATCTATACCATAGTCTACCAAACTTATGGTGTACAATATTATAAAATCGAAAATGTCAGACAGTAACTTAAATTAACAAAATAAAAAAAAATAAAAATATTATAAACACCGAGCAATGTCGATACGTAATTCAAAAACAATTATGAAACAAATGTCAATTTGGAATTTAAATAAAAATTAAAAGTTAAAACATTAAACTTTGCCTTTATTGTTTAAAAAATCTAAAGTACAGTAAAACATTTTTGTTAATAGCCAATTATTGAGAGCATTTTTGAATTTCAAATCATCATCATTCATTATGCACTGCATAGTACATAATGGGCAAAAATAATAAAAAACCGGCTAAGTGCGAGTCGGACTCGCGCACGAAGGGTTCCGTACCATTTACCATTAATATCGAGCAAAATACGACAAAAAATCATGTTTGTTGTATGGGAGCCCCCTTAATTGTATATTTTATTTTAATTTTTTTTTTAATGAATATGCAAATGAATGTTTTGTGAACATTTCGGGCGTCTACCTGTTGCTATTATTAATATCAAGCAAATATGATATTATACCTACAACTAAGTAAAAACTGGGATCCGCTTTGACTACAGCCAGGTTTTTTTGTGGACTAGAGGGAAATCTCGAAATTTAATACCAGAATCCCTGGAACCCAGCCTCCCCCCGCGGCCCTCGCCTGTGCGTAGAAGGCTCTAGACTATACCTACATCAGCAGCAACCGACTCCCGAGTACCTAGACCAAGGTATCGTGGTTAACTATGGGAGGGGGCACAACACTAGTGGACTGCAAATCAAGCCATTGGCGGTTGGTGGCTGTATTTTAAACCCGACCTTAATGTTTAGTTTATTACCGCCATTCTAAAGCGGTTATGGATACCGGATTTATATATTTTGTAAATCGAAGATGTATCTATGCAAATTACAAGAGATAGAAAATATAAAGTACTTGACTTAACTTGTAAAACCTCACCAAACTCTTGACTTGATATCAAGTCGTGGCCTGTGGGGCACGAAATGTTTTGACTTCATTTATCAAGTCGTTGGCTTCGAAAAGGTTAATGGCGTTTATGCAGTTCCAAATTTGCACTGTGTCTGCGTAGAAATTACATCACCTCTCTTTCTGAGAGGAAGCCTGTGCTCATCCGTGGCACGAAAATAGGCTGCATTATTAAAAAACTGATATGAAATGGAACAATAAAAAAATAATACGGAATTTTTTGCACAAGGTTTTTTGCCGTGCGTAGGCACTTTCCTAGACGAGCGTGAGTCATCCCACCAAATTAAAAAAAGGTTGTTAAAAAAAACACTTCTCGAGCACAAGCATTTGAACAAAAAACCAGCCTGTTGGGCCCTCGGCTTTGCAGTGGCTGTTACCGATCAGGGATCAGGATACGCTGGCCACTACGTTCGGAAACTGTCCAGTAGAAATGCAACCACGCATGCCCCGGCCAGTGCTTAGATACGCCTCAGGTTCCGCGCTCGTGTGTGACCATAGAACGGTTTCCGAACGGTTTTTAATTTTGTTTTTATTTCGCGCCAATCGAATGCGACGGCTTGGGGTGAGTGTTTTGAATTTGGAACGCGTTTGAATTTATTCGATTAAAATTGAGCGCGAGTTTTGATTTTGGAATATTATATTATCTTTTTAAAAAATTGGTAGTTGGTTTACTTTTTTTTTTGTAAGTTGCCAGTGCTTTTTGCGAGTTACAGTAATTGCGATATATTAATGCACTTCATAAGACGTAGTATAGTAATATACCAATGGTGACACTATAGTCATTTTACGATTATCTCGGTGATGGCGTGTAAATAAAAAAAAAATTGACCTTAAGTGTCACAGGGATCATAGTAAAATGACGAACGGATCGCTTAACATATAAACGTGTATAAAAAAATAACTCTATATACTTTTTTAATTGATGACAAACCAGACATCATATCATAATATCAATGCCCCGCAACTTTATCGTTGTACCTCTTACACAGATACCAATAAAATTAACTTTAACAGATACTTACTTGATACCTACATTTCATCGATTTGCAGAAAATATCTTAAACCTAAGTGGCGTCTCTGAGTACTGCGAGATTACAGAATTGAGTTAGTTAAAATACATCCAAATCCATATCTGTTTGGCGAGCCTTGGGGGCGGCCTATGTTCAGCAGTGGACGTCTTTCGGCTGAAATGATGATGATGATGATGATGACATCCATATCAAGCCCCAGCTAAATCTGGCATTATACCTACTACGAAATTCGATTTTCAAACTTAAATTGTCCTGTTCCGTTCACACTAATAGTGTTAAACAAAAGATACGACGACCAGATGGCCTAGTAGGTAGAAAACCTTACTACGAAGCTTGAGGTCCCGGGTTCGATTCCCGCGTCGGGGCAGATATTTGTATGAATAATACGAATATTTGTTCCCGGGTCTTGGGTGTTTAATATGTATTTAAGTATGTATCTATCTATATAAGTATGTTTATCCGTTGCCTTGTACCCATAACACAAGCTATGCTTAGCTTACTCTGGGACTAGGTCAGTTGGTGTGAATTGTCCCGTGATATTATTATTATTATTATTAAAAGATTGAAAGGAACGACACGATTTTAATTTTGCAGTAACCCCCTGTACGACACATCGTGGTTACGACATATGCATATAGTCCTTCAGAAGTAAAAAAACCGTTATCTCTTTTGAGTCATACCTGGGGCCTAATCAGTAATTTTAACTTTCTTTTTTTTAAATTAAACAATTTTATTACTTTGCTCACCCGCGACTATAGCTAAACATTTTAAATGAGTTCTCGCCCGCGCGGTACAGAGGCGCGGGGGTAGACGACAAAGGGGGACGGGAGAGGTGCGGGCGGCAGGCACACGAGGCGCGCTCGCCGCCCGCACCTCTCCCGCCCCCTTTGTCGTCATACCCCCAGCCCCTGTACCGCGCGGGCGAGGGCTCATTTAATCGGTCTAGCTATAGGTTGGTAGGTGAGGTTAGGTCGCGGGTAAGCAAAGTAATAGTTTGTAAAATTAGTATGGATTAATAGGATATCTAAAAGTAGCGACGTTAATAAACTAGGCCCAATCTATTTGTCTTAATAACATGATTTAGAAGCACGACGACGGAAACGGAAACGGAAACGATAGCAGCTGTGGATGAGCGAGAATATATAACTAACTCGTTCAGTCAAAGTCAAAGTCTGTTTTTGACTATACTAGCTGCTGTCTGGGACTTTGTCTACATGTTTGTATTTATCCTGGAAAATTAGCCTAGATGTTTTTAAAGTGAAGTATGGTAGCCTAATGGTCTGACTGGCTTGTCAAGCAGAGGGTCGTGGGTTCGAGCTCGGGCGAATATTCAAGCGTTTTGACCACTCGGTTGTACATCATTTATCATCACACTCCACCATCATCATCATCGTGGCACTTGTCCAATATGTATGTATACTAACATGGTTATAAATAAAACACTAATAATATATGGATCCCTATTGTCTGAATGAATAAATATTATTTTATTAATATTAGGTACAATCCCATGATTATTACCACAACAAAAAAGACGACTCGTGTGGGTTTTTTTTTATTACTATGAGAGGGAGGCAAAGGAGCAAACGGGTCATCTGATGGGAAACGATCACCTTATCACCATCATCAATCATCATATTTATTAGTTTTTATAAAAAGTTAACCCTGGCCATTATCTATTATAAAAACTTTTTAACAAAAAATTAAACCGCCGAAAAAACTGAAAAGCAAAAAATAATACCTTTTTTGTTTGACCTTAATCTAGGTACCAGTTTGAAGTCGGTGCCTCATCACTTAACCAGGAGGAGTGGACCTATAATCGTCTACCTGATTGGCTTCTATCACTCCTCCTGGCTCGTGCTGAGGCACCGACTTCAAACTGGTACCTAGATTAAGGTTAAACAAAAAAAGGTATTATTTTTTGCTTTTCAGTTTTTTCGGCGGTTTAATTTTTTGTTAAAAAGTTTTTATTTTATACTTTTTTTCCATCCTTGGGGTAATTTTTTCCAAATTTATTATACCAACTTCAAGGTATACCCTATCTATCCAATAAAAAAGAATTATGAAAATCAGACTACTCTGTAAAAAGTTAGTCAATCATCCCCTGTTTTCCTTCCCTTAGGGTAGGAATATTATTTCCAAATTTAAATGGAACCACCCTTGGGGTATACGCTTTCCAATAAAAAAAGAATCATCAAAATTGGACTACTCTGTAAAAAGTTATGCGTGATCACACATAAAAAAAATATATATACACGTCGAATTGAGAACCTCCTCCTTTTGTTTTCGTCGGTTGAAAAATATATGCTGAAAACGGCAATGACGAAAAAAACGCCGTTTCAGCGTTGAATATTCACATTTGAGTTTTTCGAAAATAAAACTACAGCCTGTAACAGAACGAGGGGCTTTCCTTTTAACATCCGATTCTACTCACAATTACGATCAACTTCTAGTATGGGATCAACAGCGAAATCGTAAAAAAAAAGGATTTCTCCATACAAAACTTGCAGCTAACAGAGCATTTCAGTATGGGCCATCCAAATTTTTTTTTAACATTTCGGTGTTGGTCCCATACTAAAAGTTGATCGTAATTGTGAGTAGAATCGGATGTTAAAAGGAAAGCCCCTCGTTCAGTTACAGGGTGTATATTAGATAAATTATGAACAAAGGGTCGGAAAAAACGCCCTTTTAAAAACCTAACCCTGTTTCATGCAGTAAAAAGACTTCCTTACAATGTTACAATACGCTCCAATGTCATCCGTAGCCTGTTAGCGACTAAGGTCTGACAGGAAAAATGACTAAGTATAAAAAACCGGCCAAGAGCGTGTCGGACACGCCCAAGGTAGGGTTCCGTAGCCGTTACGAAAAAATCAAGTAATATTTTTTTAAGGATTTCTTATGTGTACGGAATCATCCAAGTTTAGGTATGTTTTATACCTTAGGCTACTATTTACTCTTAAACTACAAATAATTCCCAAGCAATTTTAGCCGCCATAATTTTCCTAGTAAATTTGATATATTTACTACCATTCTGAATTTTTTCAAATTTTTCCACCCAACAGTTTAGATTTTAGAGGGGGGGGGACGGTCGATTTTAATGAAAATTTTCACTTTAAAGTTGAATATTTCGCAAACAGATCACTGGATAGAAAAATTATGTTAGCAACCCTACAATGGTTTTAAAATACCTATCCAATGGTACCCCACACTATAGGGTTAGTCGAGAAAAAAAAAATCACCCCCACTTTACGTCTATGGGAGGTACCCTAAAAAAAATTTTTTTACTTTTTTTTATTTAATCACTTTGTCGGCGTGACTGATATATATATTCATGCCAAATTACAGCTTTCTAGTACTAACAGTCTCTGAGCTTAGCCGCGGACAGACAGACAGACAGACAGACAGACGGACAGACATGGCGAAACTATAAGGGTTCCTAGTTGACTACGGAACCCTAAAAATGACGACATGAAAAAATTACTAAGTTTTTTCCCAACTTTAATCGACACGGAAACAGTGTCGACGGAGCTTCGCTCACGCGGAGCTCCTTCTTCTGCGTACTTTTAGCCCTTTGGGTCGATCCAAACTTAACGTAACCTAACTAAACATACTAGGGGCGTTCAATAAAAAGTGAGAATGAGTATGTTATAAGCAACTTTTACTAAATGTCATTTTATTTTTCGACATAGTCACCTTTTAGCATAATACACTTAGTATATCTATTTTCTAAACTTAAAATTCCATTTTTAAAAAAGGTCTCATCTTGAGTACTTAAAAAATCTTGTACTGCAGCGACTACCGCGTCGTCGTCTTCAAATTTCTGGCCTCTCAGGTATTGTTTCAATCTCGGAAATAGGTAGAAATCACTGGGAGCGAGATCTGGTGAATACGGAGGATGCTTAAGGATATCGAACCCAGCATCACGAATTGCAGCCATTGTAACGGCGGACTTGTGTGCCGGGGCATTGTCCTGGTGGAACAGCACAACTTTCGTGAGTTTACCTCGGCGTTTTTCGCGGATCTCATTGCGCAATGTTGCTATTTGTTTGGCGTATAATGTGCCCGTAATAGTGGCTCCATGCTCGAGATACTCAATCATTAATACCCCTTTACCGTCCCAAAAAACAGAGCCCATGACCTTACCGGCAGATGGGCTCACCTTGAATTTCTTCGGAGTTGGAGATGATGGCCTTTTTCATGTCATAGACTGCAGTTTCGTTTCTGGGTCGTAATGATGGAGCCATGTTTCGTCCATTGTTATAAATCGCGCCAAAAAAAGTTCCCGGTCTTGCTGCATCAGGTTCAAAGCTTCTTGACAAATCTCTAGTCTAGTTTGTTTTTGCGTGTCAGTAAGCATTCTTGGTACCCAATGCGCAGATACCTTTTTCATACCCAAGCGTTCATGTAAAATATTATGCACGCTCCCCGTTGAAATCTTTACATTTTCAGCAATAAAAAGAACCGTGACACGACGATCCGCCAAAACTGAGTTTTCGACTTTTTTCACAATTTCTTCAGTTACTGCTGTAGTAGGGCGTCCGGAGCGGGGGTCGTGCATTGTCGATGTTCTTCCACGTCTAAATTCGGTGCACCAACGTGCGACTGTCGAATACGGAGGAGTATTAGACCCTAAAGTGTCCCGCAAATCCAAATTGACTTGGTCCGTAGAAAAATTTTTAAACACAAGTATTTGATAACGGCGCGCAGTTCAATTTTCTCCATTTTCGCTAACGTACTCAATAGCATTGCAAAGAAATTACCGTATATTTTTTTAAACAAAAGACAGTTAGTTTTTTTTTTCATAGCAATCAGCTTGATAGATTAGCTTTACCGCCCAGTATTTAATTTCGTAATATTAAAAGAGTTTGCATCTCATTCTCACTTTATATTGAACGCCCCTCGTATACCTTGTTTCTGTGTCGAATAAAGTTGGGAAAAAACTTAGTAATTTTTTCATGTCGTCATTTTTCTTTCCTATTATACCTTAGTCGCCAAAGGGATCCGTAGATTGCCAACGAACTTCTTCGACTCATAAATGGGTCCTAAGTTGTCGTGGTTTTGCACTCAAAAGTAAAATGACGACCGTTTTTCCGACACTTGAAGATAATACCTAAATAACCAGACAGACTGAAAATGAGTTTGTACCTTTAGGTGAGACTGATTTTGTTTGCTTAGCGAGTTTTTATGCTATTATTAGTCTTCCTGATAAGATTAGCAAACATTATAGCTTTTAGTAGCGTTTAACGCATAGACATTATGGATATAACCTAGATTAAGTGCATAGAATGAAATACCTATTTCGTCAACGTGACAGTTTTAAATAAAAATTGTCAAGCGACAGGGGACGTGAAAATTTTTGAAAATTATCTCCTATGCTCTTTATTTTATTCTATAGCTCAGCCACTCGGTCTGCGAAGAGTTCTTTTATCGATATCCCACGGGAACTACCTATTCAAGTTTTCGGGATAAAAAGTATCCTATATGTTAGCCCAGGTTGTAAACTATCTGTGTATCAAATTTCATCAGAATCCGTCGAATTTTTTATTTTACTTTATTTTATTTATTTATTTATATTCAGGATAACAACAGCCTTAAACGTAATAAAAGAAACATACAATAAGGTTACATCGTATGAGGCCAATAACAGCTATCCATTAAAGTATTAATCTAAGTCATCACAGTGATAATGTCTGCAACACCAGATACACCAACTCATGCAAATCTCTAGTGTTATATAGTTATATGCAATTGTATTTCATGAATTCATGAGTAATTTATGAGGTGCAATGCTAAACAGTAACTACAACAAAAATATTCTAATATTCAACGTTTATAGTTAAGTTGCCTCAATCAGTATCAGTACCCATACTCTTCTTCAAAATTAGTCTTACACTCAATAAATAGTCGAAAAATACTGCCAAAAATTTTATAAGTATATAAAATTTGCAAACCACTCACAATGTACTAAACACCAATAATCGTAGTGAAAATAAACGGATCACTCACGTCTTACAACGAGTTTAACTCGACAATCAACCAATAGTCGTATGTAAATCAAAACAAAATTGGAGCTGAATTTACCTACGTACAAATTTAAAATGGAAACAACAACAGTTTAATCTAGACGTAACATAAGCCAACTCACAGTGCTCACACTAGGCGTTATACCTGTTAGTGTTCTTTTAGAAAGACCGAAAGAACTTCTTTCTTAAATTTATTTTTGGATCCTAGGAAGGGATCAATAGCACTGAATTCACAGTTGTACAGACGGGGGGGGGGGGGTACAGAATTGGAGCCAAAGTGGAATGAAAAGGTTGATGGAACAGGGTGGTGTGTCTCGTGCGGCGCTTAGGGGTACGCAGGTAAATTGCGGACGGACAGTAATTCAGGGCAGTCTATGCAACCACGAATTATATCAAAAAGTAAGGTCATGTCAGCCACTTTACGGCGCTCTTCAAGTGTAAGGATATTGTAATGACGACAGTTGTTAGAATACGAAGCGTGAAAGAGTACCAAACACCCACACATCCATCTATCGGTCCATCCATTCCAAACATTCATATCGCGTCTCGGAAATAACTGTTTCATGTCAGCATCCCTATGATCCGATCTTGATCTTGCGTCACCGTCCCCCTGTCATCAGCAGATTGCACCATAAAGTGGTTGGTTGTGAAATTTTCGCTTCTATGTTGGTGATAGATAAGAACAGAATAAACGGTGACCATTGATGAGTGATTGTCATAGCACTTTGCAGAGATTTAGTCGCAGGATTAACTTAGCAGGACCGTTTACATGAGTTCTCGCTCGCGCGTTTCAGGGGCTGGGGGGTGCGACAAAGGGGGCCGGGAGAGAAGTTTTATTTCATGAATAAGAAAAGGTAGGAGCGGTGCTCAATTTGAGTTTTGCTGTTTCAAAAATACATTGCGATGTATTAGTAATGTAGGTGCCTAGGTCAGTTTTTTTTTACCAAATATAAAATAGTGGTTGAAAAACATTAAAAGTACAGCGATTTACTAAAATATTTATCTATTTTTGTATATTTTCCTAGCGACCGAATTTGTGACTTTTGGGTTGTCTCAGAAATAAAACGCCTGAATCTGGCAACCCTACAGTACCTCTACCATGAGTTTACACTAGTTTACAGTGACCGTACTCGCTAGCGACGGCGTAAATGATTTGTATGGAGAATTGTACTTCCGTACGTGACCGCTAGAGGCGCTGTACAATTCTCCATACAAATCATTTACGCCGTCGCTAGCGAGTACGGTCACGTAAACTAGTGTAAACTCATGGTAGAGGTACAGATGATTGTTTCACCGTCAGGCAAAATCGGATGTTGCGGGAAGTTGATTGAAACGTCTGCGATGACTCAAGAGTCCTAATACCAGAGCGGCATCTTCTGCCACAGCACTCACAAACATGACGAGAGTCCAGAGGAGGTCTGGCCGCACGGAGTCTTTTCTTCCTTAGCCTTTCAAACCAGTCCCTGTCATGTTGGTTTACACCCGCTTTCAATCAATCAATCATTTTATTTGCCATAAAAGTACACAAGTATACATGCAAATATATGTCCAATATTAAATCGGTTACAAATACATGTACAATGCAATAGTTTTACATTAAATACTTAAATACATGAAGTTACTGTTTACAGCCGCACTTGATCATTCAAATTTTTATTAATGAATTAAATTAAATAATGTAAAAAAAAAAAAATTAAATCATGTCATATACTAAATATCAATTTAAATAAAAATAAATAAGTAAATCTAATATGTCTGATCTAGTGCGTCTGCAAAATATTCGGCTTTGTGATCTCGACTCCACTATGGTCTCATTTTAGCCACAGACTCCCAATTTACAAGATTTTATTTCTTTGACACCTGAAAATTACTACAGGAATCGAAATAGTTTTACATTAAATACTTAAATACATGAAGTTACTGTTTACAGCCGCACTTGATCATTCAAATTTGTATTAATTAATTAAATTAAATAATGTAAAAAAAAAAAAAATTAAATCATGTCATATACTGAATATCAATTTAAATAAAAATAAATAAGTAAATCTAATATGTCTGATCTAGTGCGTCTGCAAAATATTCGGCTTTGTGATCTCGACTCCACTATGGTCTCATTTTAGCCACAGACTCCCAATTTACAAGATTTTATTTCTTTGACACCTGAAAATTACTACAGGAATCGAAATAGTTTTACATTAAATACTTAAATACATGAAGTTACTGTTTACAGCCGCACTTGATCATTCAAATTTTTATTAATTAATTAAATTAAATAATGTAAAAAAAAAAATTAAATCATGTCATATACTGAATATCAATTTAAATAAAAATAAATAAGTAAATCTAATATGTCTGATCTAGTGCGTCTGCAAAATATTCGGCTTTGTGATCTCGACTCCACTATGGTCTCATTTTAGCCACAGACTCCCAATTTACAAGATTTTATTTCTTTGACACCTGAAAATTACTACAGGAATCGAAATAGTTTTACATTAAATACTTAAATACATGAAGTTACTGTTTACAGCCGCACTTGATCATTCAAATTTTTATTAATGAATTAAATTAAATAATGTAAAAAAAAATTAAATCATGTCATATACTGAATGTCAATTTAAATAAAAATAAATAAGTAAATCTAATATGTCTGATCTAGTGCGTCTGCAAAATATTCGGCTTTGTGATCTCGACTCCACTATGGTCTCATTTTAGCCACAGACTCCCAATTTACAAGATTTTATTTCTTTGCCTCCTGAACACGGATAAATATTTATTATAATTTATTTCTTCATATTTAAAAAAATACAAGAAATAAATAAAATATATCTGAATTTACCAATAGTACCACAGAATAGATACGTTTCCTTTGCCTTATTCACCAGAAAAAAGAGCTTTGATAATTTAAAATTTGACATTAACATTGAGACTTGACAGATACATAAATGATCTATTTTTATTAATTGTTAATGCACGAACGACGTGTTATTGATCTATTGTGTGGTAGTTTTGGAGTTATGCCCTTTTAGAATAAGTACATCCTAAAAAAATTGTAATAAATAAATTAATAATCCTAGTGAAAAATTAAAACTATCAGCGTCTTTCTCTTTCCAAACAGAATACAGAGAACGAATCAAATTATAGTCTTAGAAATATGAAATCTTGTGAATTGAGAGGTTGAAAATAAAAACGGATCAGATCCAGTGTTAGGAATGCCATAAACCTTCTTCGGAAGTTGGGTAAGAAACTAGAGCCATAAATCCGTAGTACTGTGTACTGACTTCAGCCAAGTTAGTAAACAAGTTAGTAAAATCCTCGGTGATGTTTTACTACGGCAATTAAAACGTGCAATGTAACATATTATATTAGATAAAACGA
Source organism: Archips crataeganus (assembly GCA_947859365.1). NCBI lineage: Eukaryota > Metazoa > Arthropoda > Insecta > Lepidoptera > Tortricidae > Archips > Archips crataeganus. The sequence goes on along the minus strand of OX402045.1, from coordinate 4,936,564 downwards.
ATGAGGAAAATAAGGCAAAAAACTGTGTTATTTTTGGTAATCTACTGACGTAGGAGAACACATTTTTCTCCTCCGGTATTTTTGTCGCGATTTATGGTTCCCTCTTTTAATTGTCAGTTTTGTGACGCAGTTAACCATACATGTTGTAAGGACCGTCACAAAACTGACTAATAAATTTTGTATGGAAAATTAAGGATAATTAAGGCAAAACGGGTAGGTACATTTTTTTCTGAAAACGCCCAGTCACTGAGACAACGCAGGAAATGTGTGAAAATGTGATGAAAAACGCGATGCAAAGTGTTCACATCCGCCATGCTGCAGGACATTTGTCTGACATTATTTCCCATATGTAATGGGGATGTTGACACCACCAATCAACTGACGTTCTTTTTATGAGCTGTCAAAACACAATCTCCCATAGAGTTTGAATGACAATAGCGACATATGACGTCATTGTTCGCAATGCTCAATCAACTGACTATTTATTTGTTTTAAAGCAACAAAAAATCTAATTATGCATTTAATCGAAAATTAATCTGACTTTCAGGGCTGAAATAAAGCGTTTTTTTACTGGAGTTGTGTCTTCAAATTATTTTTTAATGGTGTCAACATCCCTATTGCCGGCCCTAAATACTATATTTAACAAGAAATAATATTTTTTATATTTTATAGAATAAAATTACAAAAATTAAAGTGTATACCTACCTGTTATTTTGCCACCCTGTAGCAGTAACGTGTCCATAATAATATACACTAGTTGACGTTTAAAAAGCGTTTTAACCTCCATATGAGTTCTGTGCACTCCTTCATACAACAGGGGCCGTGTTGTCTAACGCTCCTGACGCTTGCCTTCGCTTTCACCGTCTCTTTCTGTCATCATCTTATACCGTTTGGCAGAAAGAGATCGTGATTGCGAAGGCAAGCGTCAGAAGCGTTAGACAGACAATAAGCCTGCTGGTCCTATACTTTAGTTTTCACCTGACTGTCGAAGGAGGGTTATGTTTTTCGAGCGTATGTATGTATGTATGAATCGTAGGCATGTATGTATCATTCTATGGCACGGCTCAATCGATTTTAAAGTGTGAGGTGTCATTAGATTCGTCTCAGTTCCAAGAGTGACATAGGGTTTATATTTTCCCGGGATTCCCATGGGAACGGGTATTATACAGGCGGGTTTTTTTTAAATCTAGTACTGAAATTAAAGTTATTCGTCTACAGATTTATTGCAGTCTACGCGTGGGACGGAGAACTACGTAATTCCCTATGAAAAGAGTTCTGTTTCTGAGTACGACGTGTGAAGACTGATTATTATTATTTAATCGGCCATGACGTGACGTTTACCCCACAATAAATGAGGCAATATTTATTCACGACAGGAACCGGCGTATCTTGATAAAATATGTGTACTTAATTTAGACAAGGTTTTGCCCGTGACCTCGTCTAGGATTCGGTTGTTACTATCCCGCGGGAGTTATGGAAGTTTACGGGAATGTATTTTTAATTCGTCATACTAGGTTAAATCAGATAACTTGGACAACATAATTCATTAGGTACCCAACTCAGTTTTAATCTGGGACCCACTGTGGGTGAGTCCTATCATATTATATTTTTATAGGAATTCAAAGGATATTCTTTCGAAATGGGTCCCAAATTAAATGAAACATGCCTAAGAACCATTGACAAGAAACTTGCTTTCAAATAAAAAAACTGCATCCAAATCGGTTCACTCGTTTAAGAGATATGATGCCACAGACAGAAACACACACACATACCGGTCAAACTAAACTTATAACACCCCTGCTTTTTGTGTCGGGGGTTAAAAATAGAAAACAGTGGCGAAGAAGCTTGCGTGGTGAAGGCTAAGTGATAGGTACACTTTCGAGAAACCATTAGTCCAAGAGTACGTCGTGAAAATGGCTATCTCATCGGGTATATAATTGACCGCACTCAAGGCCAGAAGCCGGCCTTCAGACATGTTTTATCAACGTAGCAAATTTTGACTTTAGCCTGCCATTCATCCATCATCATCATTTCAGCCGAAGGACGTCCACCAAGATCGGTCTCGTGCCATCCGCATCCAACGCATTCCCGCAACCTTAACCAGGTCGTCGCTCCATCTTGTTGGAGGCCTACCTACACTGCGTCTTCCGGTCCGTGGTCTGCCATTCATTTCATTAAAAATACAAAAAAAAATCTAAATAATATCAGGGGGGGTTCACTCCGCAGTTTAGGTATGTTAGGTATGTTCGACGAATCTTTCCCATACATCGTACACTTCAGTCTGTTATAATCACATTTAGGCAGTGATAAAGCGCATCTATGTTATGCCCTCTACCGCTACTCTATGTCGCTAACTTCTAGACCAGTGATGGTGTAGGGGTAAGCACGCAGCACGGAACGCTGAGGACCTGGGTTCGATTCCCAGCATTGGTCTTTTTTCTGGGGTTTTTTCTGTGCATCTATATTTCAGTTTGTATTTAGTTTGAAATATATGATTTCACGGGATGACCGTAAAAGTAATAAAAAAAAATGAAGTTGAAGAAAATAAAAAATAAATAGAAAAAGATACTTCATACTTAACTTGTAAAAGTTGGCCTAGTAGCGCCATCTCTTGGTCCAGGTGAGCGGGTAGCTCCGAAGGAGTGTTGAAGTCTCTCGGTAGAGGGCATAACATAGATGCGCTTTATCACTGCCTAAATGTGATTATAACAGACTGAAGTGTACGATGTATGGGAAAGATTCGTCGCTAACTTCTAGACCAGTGATGGTGTAGGGGTAAGCACGCAGCACGGAACGCTGAAGACCTGGGTTCGATTCCCAGCATTGGTCTTTTTTCTGGGGTTTTTTCTGTGCATCTATATTTCAGTTTGTATTTAGTTTGAAATATATGGTCATACATAACAGCAAAAAAACTTATTGCAGGATTTTTGGAAATTCCTGTGGGATAGATAATCTCTGAAACTTCCGAGCCGATTTAAAAAAAAATCTTTTATCAGTAAAAAGTTACACTATCCTTTATTGACATAGGCTACTTTTTTCCGGAAAAATGCAAAGTTCCCAAGGGATGGAAATAAAAATTCAACTTCGGAGCTCATTTTACAATGTCTTTCACCAATCGAAAAGATACACTGTCCTTGATTAACATAGGATGCTATTTTCCGGATAAATGCAAAATTCCCGCGGTATAGAAAATAGTAAATTTAACTTTGAGGCTGAGTTTAAAAAAATGACCAATAGAAAGCTACACTATCCTTTGTTGGTATAGGCTAGGCTACCTACTATTTATTCGGTAAAATGCAAAATTCCCGTGGGATAGAAAGAAGTGAACATCACTTGAGAACTGATTTGAAAATTTCTTTCACCAATAGGAAGTTACACCAACCATTAATTTTACATAGACTACTTTTCTCCGTGAAAAAGCAAAATTCACACGGGAAAAAAATAAGTGAATTCAACTATGGGGCTGATTTTAAAACTTCTTTTACCGGTAGAAAGCTACACCTTTAAGGACATAGACTACTTTTTCTCGGGGAAAATGAAAAATTCCCGCGGGATAAACATAAGCGAAAATTTGCATAGAATAAGGACAAATTTGTTGAAATTCCCACGGGATAGAGAATAAACGGGATTTATAATATTCACTAACTGATACTGATGATGATGAAATGATGAAATGATAATAATGAGTGATTTTGCCGTTGCCGGATTTTTATTTTATACAATGAAAGAGATGAAGAAGCTTTACCACAAATTGGAATTCTACGCGGACGAAGTCGCGGGCAAAAGCTAGTACTTACCTATAGTACTTATTCAGGAAACAAGATTTTGTTGAAACAATTTTTTTACTACTTGCATTTTGTCATCCAACTTACATGTAGGTAACACAATGTTATCCCGCTCGCACCTCTGAGTTTTTTGGAATTTATGTGCGAAATTACATTTGAAATCTAGCATGAGCTTTACGGTGAAGGAAAACATCGTGAGGAAACCTGCATACACCTGCGAAGAAATTCAATGGTGTGTGTGAAGTTCCCAATCCGCACTGGGTCGCGTGGGAACTACGGCCCAAGCCCTCTCATTCTGAGAGGAGTCCTGTGCCCTGCAGTGGACCGTGTAGGCTGGGATGGGAAATGTAATTGTGTTAGGGAACGTATAAATACCAAATTTTAAGCCAATCGTGCAATCTTACTACTGGAATTAGGTTTTTTTTTTTTTTTGAATGAGTCGCCAGAGGGGCGAAAGACGCGAAGTCTTTGCTATTTTTTACTTTAGGGTAGGAAGAGTGACTTGTGCTCGGGAAAAATCCCTTCGGACGAACTGGGAATGGAGGGCCCAGACAGTGTCCGACTTGCACGGACTAAAAAACCCGGTCACAAGACCCTTCTCTAATGATTATTAATACAAAAAACGTGTGCTTTATATTTTAAGGAGGGGAGGGGTTGGGAGGGGACTTAATCTACCCACAGTGTCCTGCCTCAGCCATTTGCTGGAAGGCCGGGAGAGGAGCATGCATTCTCCCGCTGGGCACTAGGAATTAGGTTAAATGGGATTTCCAAAACCTATGTATACTAAAACGGCAAGTTTGAGGTTGTAAGTCAAAATAGAACCTTCTTATTTTAAGTCGGTTAAAATGTTTCCGTTCTTTCTGGCTATAGTTAAGTAAACAGCCACGAAGACACTCAAAGGCGTGGATGCTAATACATTTTCGCGGAATCTGTAGTACAGGATCCCATCGCTAATATAACCATCTCATCGCATTTTTAATTAGAAGAATCTGGGCATCGCTGCCGTGTCATGACAAAACACTGTAACTCGAGTTACAGTGTTTTGTGCTAACACCGTTAAATTAACTATTCGGACCCTAATCTATATATGCATGCTTAGAGTAATAACTGATTTTCTATCAAAAACATTGAAAAACGTCTTTGCAATTTACACTGTAACTCTTAAAATGTAAGGTCTTGATTAGACTAAACACTGTATTGTCCCCAGATACCGTGTTTTGCCAAAACAAACTCACATTTTCTTAGTATAGTATCAAGAGTTACAGTGTTTTGTCGCAACAATCACACGAGAATTTAGTCCAAGTCCTTGTTTATTGTAAGTCGGGACTTCTTCAAGGTAATCATCCTTTCTAAAGACTAAGAAATATATTAAGATGAGAATGTAAATTTTGAATTGTAATGTTAGTTAGCAATATATTACTAAATGAAATTTAAAGTAGCATTTTCATATGAGTATAATGACATTAAGTATCACGTTACAGTGTTTTGTTATAGCAACTCTCATATATTATTGATAAAGCACAATACGACATAACACGTTTTTGCTTGAAAATTCATGTAAAAAGTAAAAATTTAAATATTATTTTTCTTTGTACACTACTAGTAGCACATTATCCGTGATTTGTCCAAATTTTATTGCAATCAGATCAATATTCACTGTTCTGTAGCCAATTAAAGAAAGCAAAAGTTTTTTGCGATTTCTGAAAAATAGGTGTTTTTTAGATACAGTGTTTTGTCATGACACGGCAGAATCGGTTAATGATTTCCTAGTCAATTGGCTAAGTAAAGTTTTTTGAAGAGGTGCTAAATATATTTTTTTTCGACAGTAGTCGTCTTCTAGACCGAGAAACTGCAGCTGTTTTATTTTTATCTCCTATCGTTTACTGGAAATATTTTTTTAAGTGTTCGAGGTGACATTTGTGAGATTTAATGGCTGACAAGCGGTTCGTGCTCAGTACTTAGTAGAAATAGAAAAAAAAACGAAGTCAATTGTCAATGTCAAATGAAATCTAACCGTTTGCGTTTCGTTTACTTGGCATTGTCCAAAAACTAGTTCCAAAATAATGATCGAAAATATTCAATCGTGATTCAATTATTGTGCATAAGTCGTGGAGAAATGCGGTAAAATTGAAAATCCGGATTTTGTGCGGAGGTCGTTAAAAATAGTCCAAAAACCACACCAAAACGCAAAGCAAACGAAACGCAAACGGTTTGACATGGACAAAAGTGACTTATGACTTCGTTTTTTTTCTGTTTCTGCTAAGTACTGAGCACGAACGGCTTGTCAGCCATAAAATCTCACAAATGTCAACTCAACACTTAAAAAAATATTTCCAGTAAACAATAGGAGATAAAAATAAAACAGGCAGTTTCTCGATCTTCAGAACGCCGACTGTCGAAAAAAAATATAATTAGCACCTCTTAAAAAAACTTTACATAGCCAATTATAAAACATTCACTGTTCGATGTCTAATAGGGTAAAAAAGAAGGCATTAAATTATGTGGCTGGTCAAGTGGTCACCTACCTATGCGCTGGACTGACCAAGTGGTATACGTATTATGCTGGTTTTACACGAGCTTAGTAGCTAACATCCAACCCAAACGATTGAATTTACCGCTATCAAACCGTGTTGGCCTGTTCCTGAATTTAGCCCCAGATAAGTGTAAGTGACAAGTACTAAGTGTAAGTGACAAGTACTAAGTGTAAGTGACAAGTACTAAGTGTAAGTGACGAGTATTAAGCCTAAGTAAACCTAGCATTAGGAAGCTGCGTATCTGATTGCACTAGACTAGACAGTCCGCCAACAGGGAGAGGTGGCGGGAGATCGTGCACAGAGCTGTTTCCGCCTTAACAGATGTGGAGGGTATGTATTACATTACAATACCAAAGTACGAAAGACCGAATGTATTAAAACATCGAATGGGTCAAAAGACCGACACGATTTTTTTCTGAACCCGTAAACTTCTCAGAATTTATTAAAACGCCATCATACAGAACCCATTAGGTTAGGTTAGGTTTGTTTTATAACATTCTTAAAAAGTTAACGGTCTCAGAAAAAAATCGTGTCGGTCTTTTGACCCATTCGATGTTTTAATACATTCGGTCTTTCGTACTTCGGTATTGTAATACATACCCGATGTGGAGGCCCCAACGTGACCACGATCACTCTGCCAAAAGTGAAACGACAGATAAGAAATGCAATGACTAAATGGCTAATTAATTATACGGCTTAAAATATTAAAGACTATTTTAACTTACAACCCAATATGCCAATCGACTTCATTGTTCATGTTTTGATGAAGGAACTGTCATAATAAACGATAAAGCATCTACATGGTTGACTACATTTGCCGATTAACTTTATTAGGCAGTAATAACAAAGTAGGAGGTACAAACAGTACCCAAGGGGCACATCATACTAATTATGTCACGCAAAGCGTTACTATTTGGCAACACGTTACGCTTCCTCACTACCATTGTCAAATTAGCCAAACCGCCGCACGCTCGAGTCCCAGTTAGAAATTTAACGTACGATAAATAAAAGTTGTGACTTTAAACACCTCAACCCAATCAATCATAATCAATTGGCGCCAATGAAAAGTCGTCGCTTTGTACGAACTGAGGATACGTTGTCCAATGAAAGTTTGAGTTTTTCTCACCGCCCGGACATATCCACATCTCTGTAGTATTTGTTTGTAATTTTTGTTTTATTTTTGTATTTCGATGCATGTTTAAATTAAATAGGTACTTACATATAACTAAATTGTAATGAGCGTATTCTCTCCAACAAACTGTCATATCAGTTTGGCGAGTGGATTTAGATAGTAAGCCAGTGTATGTGATACATATGAGAAATAAATTTAAAAAAAAATCGATGTTAAACCCGTGGTAACCCGGATATGCACTATTCATAGACTCCGTCAAACCTGGAGGGTGGCTGCTCTAATTAGGCATATGCTAAAATGTCTCTCTCTCTCTCTCTCTGTCTCTCTCTTCTCTGTGTTTGTTACTCTTTCTCGCTAAACAGCTGGTAAATAACACAGACTACTTTTCTCAACTCAACCGCTAATTTTAGAGCATGCTATATGACACAGGCATGATTTATGCAGCAATTGAAGAAAACTGTAGTTTTTTGGAATTCCCACGATAATTTTACAATATCCCGGAATTTCAATTCAAATGCCACCATCCCAGCATACGTCCCACTGCAGGGCACAGGCCTCCTCACAGAATTAGAGGGCTTGGGTCCTAGTTCCCACGCGGGCCCACTGCGGATTGGGAACTTCACACACACCATTGAATGTCTTCGCAGGTGCATGCAGGTTTCCTCACGATGTTTTCCTTCACCTTAAAGCTCATGGAAAATTTCAAATGTAATTTCGCACATAAATTCCTAAAAACTCAGAGGTGCGAGCCGGTATTTGAACTCACGACGCTCTGGTTGAGAGGCCATTCAAAATAATGCCAGACGAGTTTCTGTGAGGTGCTTACAGTGACAGCGAGCTCTCACACTATCTGTCACGCATAACAAACTGGGTTGAAGGATCGGTTCGCAATCCGAGTTGGCGTTTTGGCAGCCAATCAACTGAATATTATTCGTGGCTGAATATGTTTTCTTTGGCCTCCAATGGAAATCTGGAGATATTTGAGATGGAATGATATGTGAAAGTCTACAGGGAAATGACATCTTATAAGCCGTGGTAGTTCTTCATGAACTTGCACACACCTGTAAAGACATTCAGTAGTGTGTGAAGTTCCCAATTCTCACTGGACCCGCGTGGGAACTACAGCCTAAATCCCCTCATTCTGAGAAGTGGACTGTGCCCCGAAGTGGGACGTATATAAGCTGGGATGTTGACTAATCTACATAATTATATACATACATCTTACACGACGAAACAACAAAACATCCCTATCCCTAATGGCTCTTACTATTGTTAATTCTTGTTAATATTATTGTGTTCGAAAAAGAGGTCAATCGACGAATAAGACTCGGCTGGGCAGCGTTCGGGAAGCTCCGCAATATCTTGTCATCCAATATACCGCAATTTCTCAAGTCAAAAGTCTTCAACCATTGTGTGTTGCCAGCTTGTTGCCAGTGATGACTTATGGCACTGAGAAGTGTCCGCTAACGACGGGCCTAGAAGCTCAAAGTCTCTCAGAGGGCGTTGGAGAGGGCTATGCTCGGAGTTTCTCTGCGGGATCGCATTTCGACATGATGAAATCTGCGCCAGAACTAAAGTCACCGACATAGCTCGAAGTATCGCCGGACTCAAGTAGCAGTGAGCAGAGCAATCGCTCGTAGAACTGTACGCTTAGTATAAGTTTTATTTCACCAAAATACTTCTCGATCGCGTTTACGTAAAAAAATCAATTACTAGGGAAACATGGACAGCGCCTCTGCGGCCGCGCGTCCATGTTTCCATAGAATTGAAATTTTTACGTAAACGCGATCGAGAAGTATTTTGGTGAAGTAAAACTTATACTAAGCCTACTGATGGCCGATGGGGCAGAAAGGGTCTCGAGTGGCGTCCACGGACCGGAAGACACAGTGTAAGTAGGCCTCCAACAAGTTTGAGCGACGAACGCATGGCGTGGGGCCGATCTGGGGGGCTACTCCGAAATTCGAAAATCGAAGTTCGTATCGCATCGTCTTGCTCGCTCTTGTATTAAATACTATTAGCGTGAGAGGAATGGCACGATACGAAGTTCGAATTTTGCACTTCGTAGTATAAGGCCTGTTTGGCAAGCCTTGGCGGAGGCCTATGTTAAGCAGTGGACGTTTCCTGCTGAAATGATGATGACGATTGTTAATAAAACCTGTTTGACTCATTACAATACAAAAAATTATTCGATATTTGATATTAATACTAAAACGCTTGAAAATTACTGCAGGAATCGAAAGAGTTTCGCCTCCTGAACACGGAAAAATATTTATTATAATTTATTTCTCTATATTTAAAAAAATAAAACAAATTTAAAAACATTTATGTACTTACAAATACATCCACAGAATAGATATGTTTCCTTTACCCTTTTCACTAGAAAAAGAGCTGTCATAATTTTAAATTTGATAACAACCTTAACGTCAAATTTACGTCATCACTTTTTTTTAATAGAGACTAGACAAAAGTAATGAATGTATTCTATCGTTACACTCTTTTAGAATAAGCACATCTTTAAAAAATTGTAACAAATTAATTAATAATCCTAGTGAAAATTTAAAACTATCAGCGTCTTTCTCTTTCCAAACAGAATACGGAGAACGAATCAAATTATAGTCTTAGACATATGAAATGTTGTCAATTAAGATGGTTAGGGCTCTCGTCTCGTCTCTAGAATCACACTGTATACAGTCAACTAATTTGATTCCTAAGCCACTATAGAACTTGGTCACATTAACTACTAGACAATTACAACGTAAATACGGGTCAAAGGATTATCAACTTTCCGATCACAACATGCAATAAACTTTTTCGCCATTTTGACATGACATGAGAAGAAAAAGAAGTTTAGACCGATGGACAGTGAAGATTCATGTTATTAGGTAATACGGTATCCTATTATTTCTCGCCTCATTCGTTTTTCGTTTAATTCTTAATTCGTCTCATTCAGCATTCGTCACTCATTCTTTATTCGTCTTGTTCGCTATCCGTCATTACCATATTTGGTCAAATTCTGTAACTTGTCTCTCTCTTAACAGACGGACGGTTTATAAGTCTTATTCGTTTTTAGAGTTCCGTACCTCAAAAGGAAAAAACGGGCCCCTTATAGGATCACTTTGTTGTCCGTCCGTCCGTCCGTCCGTCCGTCCATCCGTCCGTCCGTCTGTCAAGACCCCATTTCTCAGGAACGCGTGGAGGTATCAAGCTGAAATTTATATCAAATACTCAGGTCTACTGTCCCTTGGAGATGTGAAAAAAACAAACTTCTAAGCTAACGCAATCAAAAGATACAGCCGTTTATGTCGCAAATATCCGCTAATTTTCGAAACTCGCAAGGGAATCAAAACTAACAGGGTACTTCCCGTGAACTCAGAATCTTGAAATTTGGTACGAAGCAACGTATTATAGCACAGATAAAAGAAAAATTGCGAAAAGCATAAATTTTTGACGCAATCAAAAGATAAAGCCTTTTATGCCGCAAATTTCCGCAAATTGTCGACACTCGCAAGGGAATCAAAACCTACAGGGTACTTCCCGTGAACTCAGAATCTTGAAATTTGGTACGAAGCAAGGTCTTATAGCACAGATAAAGGAAAAATTGCGAAAAGCATAATTTTTTTTGTCTGTCTGTCTATATCAGTAACCAATCTACAATGATCCCACACAGCGCACATTTTGCTTAGGAGCAGGGGTCTGATAAGACTGGATGTTCATAGATACATATAAATTTGTACGGAACCCTCGGTGCGCGAGTCCGACTCGCACTTGGCCGGTTTTTTCGTCACGGTCTTCCTTAGATTTCGTCGTTCTTCTCTTTCGTTTTTTTGTCTCATTTACTTACGAACATTTATTTACCAGCATTTGGCGAATAAGTAAATGAGACAAAAAACGAAAGGGAAGAACGACGAATGAGTCCAGGGAAGACCGTGACGAAAAACGAATAAGACGTATTAAGAGACAGACAAGGTGCAGAATTTGACCAAAATGATAGTGACGGATAGTGAACAAAACGCAGACGAATACAGAATGAGACGAAAAAATAATTAAACGAAAAACGAATGAGGCGAGATAATAGGATACCATTAATACACAAGCAAACTCCTTTCTTCATTATCGTTGACACATGTTCGCAAAGATTGAGATGATGATGATGATGGTAATGTTGTTGATGAATTGATGATGATACCGACTATACACCGTGAAACCAATAGTAACGCTTCGTTGGTACCTAACCTATCGTACGATCGTACGCTACTTGTACCAACGAAGCGTTATTATTGGTTTCCGGTCATTTTCAACTTTCGTTTTTCACAATTGGATTTTTGACTCTAGTCAAAATAGTAATTATAAATCGATTGTACAATCGAAGCTAAATCACCTCGTTTCGGGAAAACAACCACTAAAATTTCACGGTATATAACATTGCATCATGCCACAATTTTTCCTCATCGCATCCGGAAAGCTAAAATGGGAAAACTAACTAATTATAGTTAAATAAGGATTAGTTTTTATTGCACGTTCAACTGAGTTACCTACATCATCTTGATGTTTCGTTATATTATTATTAGATGGATTTAATTGTTTCTTTACTCTATCTTTATTATTTAAACACAGCGTGTCCTTCGTGCACAGATGAATTAACCAATAGATTTCAATTTTATTTTTTATTGTTCCGCACCCAAAGGGTGCCGGTGTCCCTCCGGCTGTCACAGGACTCTGTCTCTTGTAATAGCTAGACACTTGAAATTTTCACCGATTATGTATTACTGTGGCCGCTATAACAACAAATACTAAAAATAAAGTTAAAACTTAAAGGGGACGTCATAGTTACAAGAAACCTTCTTTTTCGTTTTTTTTAAACTCCATCTTTGTAATGCCATGCATTAACTAGTCGCTATTACAACAAATAATAAAAAATATATTTTTCGGAGGCACGAAACCCTTCGTGCATGAGTCCGACTCGCACTTGATCTAATATTCCTAATATGACTTGACTAAATATGTATAGGTATACGTAGTGCAACGTAAAGTTATAAAACGTATGGTAGAAAGGTATGATCGATATAATATTGATGGCAAATGTTAAGTTGTCACGTAGCGTCCTTTTGCTAATTATTATAACTGCGCAAGTCACTCTGTCTGCTTGTTACCTCTTCATTGGAGGCAAATTGAGACCTTGGAAAGAATTTAGGGTACTCTTATCCCAAAAAATTGCATTCTTCCCACGGGACAGCTATAAATGAATTATTTACGAACAGAGTGGCGGGCAACAGCTGGTAGTAAATAAAACTCACTCTTTTTAAAGTAAAAAAAGATATAAACATAATTTGAGTAATGAATAAGGACTTGTTCCACGTAAATCGAAGCGAATAAAGGAAAACACTGTCGCGAAAAGCTACTTAGTGCCAATATGGTGTTAGCTAAATACTATGTGTTCCAGAATTGGATGGCCTCTACTTCAACACTCTATTGGTTAATTGCTCTTGGTAACAGACACAAGATACTTAGTTGATAAAAAGTAATGCGAACAGAACCGTTTCCTACGTAATTGTTGATTGTTTAAGTCCGTTATTTTTCTCAAACATGCAATGAAATATTGACGTTATGTTCCTTATAACAAGCCGCGAAATATCACGTTTCAGGCGCGGCTATCTGTGAGGTCTTTAATGGATTGTTATACAAAATGCAATGTGCTCTTTTTTTTAGGGTTCCGCACCTCGAAAGGAAAAAGCGGAACCCTTATAGGATCACTTTGTTGTCCGTCCGTCCGTCCGTCCGTCTGTCAAGATCCTTTTTCTCAGGAACGCGTGGAGGTGTCAATCTGAAATTTATATAAAATACTCAGGTCTTCTGTCCCTTGGAGCTGTGAAAAAATCAAACTTCTAAGCCAACAAACGCTTATAAACTTTTACGTTTATTGCATGCTGTGATCGGTAAGTTGATAATCTTTTCACTTGCACTGACGTAGTATCTAATAGTTAATGTGACAAGGTTTTATAGTGGCCTAGGAATCAAATTGGTTGATTGTACGCTTATAACGTTTGCTTTTGCATTTTTTTCAACAATTCACAATTTGATCCTCTCTCTGGAATAATTTGATCTCTTTCTGTCAAACGGTATAAGATGGTGACAGAAAGGGATGACGGAAGCGAAGGCAAATGCTCCCGGGTTAGTCAATACGGCCTCGGTAGCCATTTAAAAAAGTTACCACAAAATTTAAAAAACCGGCCAAGAGCGTGTCGGACACGCCCAAGATAGGGTTCCGTAGCCATTACGAAAAAATAAAGTGATATTTTTAAAATATTTCGTATGTGTACGGAATCTTCCAAGCTTAGGTATGTTTTATACCTTAGGCTACTATTTACTCTTAAACTACAAATAATTCCCAAGCAATTTTAGCCGCTATAATTTTCCTTGTAAATATAATATATTTACTACCATTCTGAATTTTTTCAAATTTTTCCACCCAACAGTTTAGATTTTAGAGGGGGGGGGACTGTCGATTCTAATGAAAATTTTCATTTTAAAGCTGAATATTTCGCAAACAGATCACTGAATAGAAAATTCATGTTAGCAACCCCCCAATGGTTTTAAAAGACCTATCCAACGATACCCCACACTATAGGGTTAGTCGAGAAAAAAAAATCACCCCCACTTTACGTCTATGGGAGGTACCCTAAAAAAAAATATTTTAGTTTTTTTATTTAATCACTTTGTCGGCGTGACTGATATATATTCATGCCAAATTACAGCTTTCTAGTACTAACAGTCTCTGAGCTTAGCCGCGGACGGACAGACAGACAGACAGACAAATAGACAGACAGACGGACAGACATGGCGAAACTATAAGGGTTCCTAGTTGACTACGGAACCCTAAAAATCGCTAGCGGCAATAGCACGAGACAAATAAAACTAATAAAGTTTCGCTAATTTGCTTTTTATTTTTCAATTTTATATATCGTAGTACTTACCATTTTAGTTTTGGATGTCACTGCTTAAAATACAGACAAGCTAAATATACTCAACGGTTTATTTAAAAATCTTGTCGTTATAAAAATAAGTTACAAAATCGAACAACAATAAATATAGTTAATTTAAATTATGCATTGCTATTAAACAATATTGTACATTAGAAGGTGTATAAAAAAAATGCTGCACCTTTTAGTACTTTAAAACGGTCACTAATTTGAACCATTTAAAACTGTCCCCTGTGACTGTCCCAATGTTGTTTAAAGATGCAAAGTGGTAAGAGATTCGACTACACTTTTGAATTTCACTGTCATCCTGACTATGTATTGCTAAAAACATAACCCTTTCCTTGCAGTCGGGTAAAAAGACAAGAGAATACCTTATTAAATTAGCATAATACATTCGAGCACCACTGCTGAGTAAACTCTCTACATCTCAAAAGAATTATTCTGATGACCTTCTAAATTACATTTCTTCTTCATTAAACAAGGTACTTCAAAATATTTCGCATTTCTGACTAACGTTTCGGCGTCTTCAAATGTTTGTGGCATTTCCTTGCCCGCTGTTTCTGGCAGACCCAAGATAATCAAACCACCGAAAGCGGCTACACAACTAACAATCACGAGAGGCAACCAAGTGTAGTATATCTCAAGGTATACTATCATGGGAGATATGACCGTCGCCACGTAGCCGCATATGTGGACTATAGACATGCCAGTGCCTCTTACTCCTGTAGGAAACATCTCTGCTCCCCACTGCCAGCCAGCGTTGCAGGTCATGTTGATAGCGAATCTAGCAAAAACAGCACAAATCACCGATGGCAATCCACCACCGAGGAACGCCGTCAATACACTAAACACACACGCAACAGCAAACGTTACTACGGACAACCACTTACGGCCAGTCAAATCTAAAATGAATGAAATCAAACACAGAGAAGGGAACTCCGTGAAAGATACTATAGAGAACGACACGAAAAAGTCAAAATTAAGCTGACCCAGACTCCTTATAAGGGCGTCAAATACGATAGTGCAAGACATGTACCCTAGACACACGCAGATAAACATTTTCCTGAGCACTGGACTTTTTAGGAGATCTATGGCGCTTGACTTTGTTTCTTCCTTCTGCTTTGAATGGCTTAGTCTAAATTGCTCGATTAGTTTTGGCGGCACCTTTTTTTTGTTTACCTGGCCGATCCTCTGTACTTTCTTGATAGCTTCATCGACACGTCCTACAGACAGCAACCACATCGGGCTCTCAGGCATAAGAAAAGGCGCGATTATTGCTAACGCCATCGGTACGCATGTCACTAATGAAAAGAGCTTCCAATCGTCGCAGGCAAGCGCAATCCATGGCAGTGAGCACACGCCAAGGGTGTAAAAGAAGGCGAAAGGCAGATTTGCGATCATAGTCCTGTACTTGGGAGCGACATACTCCAAAATAAGTAGGTACGTCATCATCATTGAGTTGTCCCATGACATTCCCATGAAGAATCTGCAGATCGCGAACTGGGTGAAGTCCTTAGCGAATATACTGGCTACACCACCGATGGCTCCAATGACGTTGGCTGCAGCAGCGCCTGGAAGTCTGCCGAAGCGGTCAGCGATCCACCCGATGATGAAACCACCGAAGACAGAGCCAACAAAGAATATTGACTGAGCGGTGGCTTGGTAGCTTTTCTTGTCACAAACCCAGCCGAATTCGCTTGCTATAGTAGAGTACGGTATTTCAGTCTTGTTGAACTCCCAACCAAATCTGCAGGGTTCTGTACTCCAGGAAGGATCCGGTGATGTCTGTCCTGATGCTAGCACTTCAGTCCAGTTTGCGACATACGAGCTGCACTGAGAATATCCAAACCTCGACTCCGTATCTAACGGTATAGCCAACGCTCTCCTATGAATCTCAGTCAAGTTTTGTAGCTCTGGGACATTGCACCAATGGTTAGGTGATACTTCAGTTATGAACAGCTGATCGAAGTACGAAAAAACTCCAAATAAATAGAACGGGAACGTGGATAAGAAGAGGATCATCTGATAGAAGCCAAATTCACCAGCCGATGAAACGAGGTCATCGAAAGATACTTCATTGTTTCCAACATCATTGTTGCCTTTGTCTTCGACGTCATACGTATAGACTCCGTTCCGTCTCGTCCTTTCGTTGTTTTCGATTTCTTGCATTTTGATATATTTTCTGTTATCTCCTTCCTTATGCTGACATGCCTTCTAGTGTGGTAAGATTTACTGCGAGATTGTTATCTGCATATGCTTTTATATTCACTACTCCAAATGCCCAGAGATAAGGCTGTTTGAGAAGTTTATTTGTTATTTAATGTACAAGATCCTGACGTTTGTTACTTTTTATATCAGATGCTTAATTACCGGCTTAAGTTATCGTAATGCAGTGTGTGGCGAAATTTCCTTGCTACGTTTTCAGGTTGTAAAAAACTGGGAGTTTCACATGACGTCTTAAAGTGGGTTATATTAAGCGCCTTGGTATGTTTATTGCATCACTATCGTAATCATCGGCAACTTAAAGGATTTGCCACACTGGATGCGTTCTGCGGTCGCGGTCAGGTCAAACTGAACGCAGCCCGCATTATGTCTGAACAACATTGTCGGTCTCTATATATTTTGTATAGATATGCGATCTGACCGTGTGACTTGACCGGTCAGATCGCACGCACGCGCAATATATAGAATATACATATAGAGACTGAGAATGTTCATACATAATGCGGGCTGCGTTCAATTTGACCTGACCGCGACCGCAGAACGCATGCAGTGTGGCAAATCCTTAACTGTCTGGTTAAAAGTGTCACTAAATTAATCTGGATTATTTCTCTAGTGATTGAAGCAGCCCAAATTAACACTCCTGCAAGTGTTATTTTTCAATGGAAATGTTGATTTTACATGACGTCACGTCTTTAAGGCGTTACATTTTGAAAATCGGTTGAATATACTGGAACTTTCGCAACCTCAATAGGCTAGATTCGTAAAAAAAATGTTTTTATAAACACCCAAGAGATCTGTTTTCGAATTCCAATCGCACCTGAATAATATTTCCGTTTTTGTAAATCTTAGATTTTGTCGAATATTTTTATTCACAGTTTACGGATGTCATTGGAGCGTATTGTAACATTGCGAGGAAGTCTTTACTGCATGAATAAAGGTTAGGTTTTTAAAATGACGGGCGGTTTCCCGACACTTGCTGATAATAAAAACAAAGTTGGCTTATACCTGTTTCAAAGTACAACTTATAAATATTAGGAATGAGGACAGCACTAATCAGCTGACGTAGGTACTTGGTTTTTTAAGAGCTGTTAAAACACAATACTCCCATAGACTCCCGTTGCTCGCAGGAAGACTCCGCTGGTTCGCGCGCTGTGCCTTCTTAATGGTCTTCTTGCATCAGCTCCAGAGTGTGACGTATTTGCTGATTGCTGGAATAGCGTATGCGATGAATGTCTAAGGTTCTGCGAGATGAGGGATGCTCGCGCGTCCACTTGTAATTAAATGTGTTGTTATGTTAATTTATGTTATAATGTTATTTTATTTTCATTTTTTTTTCATCTTTTTGTTAAATTTATTTACTAAATCTGTAAGTTTTTATAGTAGTTAAGTACTTAAGTTTTTAATATGTTTACGTTTCTCGGTGAATTGGTTTTACTGTAATGCCGGGCAAACAGTGTTCACAATAAATAAATAAATAAATAAATAAATAGATTTTGTATAGTTTGCCAGCTAGTTATGATGTTACTTTAATGCCAATCGATTAACTATTTAATTGTTTTTAAGCAGCTAAAAATCGAATTTTGCAGTTAATTGAAATTATTTTTCAATTCTAGGACGAACGAGCATCTACCAACCAAATTTGCTGATCTGGCGTGTGGTTTGGTAAAATGCAAGCGTATTTTGTACAAAAACTGTAAAAAACTGTTTTTCAGTTCAAAAAATGTTTTTGACCCCCGACACAAACAATTAAGGGTGTTATAAAACAAAAAACCGCTATCTGTGTATGTCTGTCTGTGGCATCATATGTAGTTTTAGTTATTTGGATGCGGTTTTTTTACTTGAAAGTAGGTTTCTTGGGGATGATTCTATGACATGTTTCATTAAAATTGGTTCAGCTGTTTCAAAGTTATCAACTCTTTTGTTAACAACGGAAGGGATCTTTGACGCATATTGGGCATTTATTTTATTTTTCAAACATTATTTACGTGTGACCTAATTTTATTGTGGTTTTTTTAATTGATGTGGTTAGAACCTATTAAAAAATCATTTCGCTTAAGTAGTTGTTATTGTAAAACAAGATAAATCTGACAGGATTGACATTGAACACGACATCTAAGCACGTAGGTTACAGCAGTCATGTAAAAGGAGAAAAATGACCTTAGTCATAATTAAATGGGTTAGCACAGGAGCGGCTTCCCCGATGATTAGAGGAGAAGTGATACGAGGAGCGACCCGTTGTTTTAGATGCGGTATTACATTTTAATTTTTAGTATGCTTGTATCAAAAAAATATTATAAGAATCAGCTTCAACGGCCGTTTTACGGCTAACTTCTTAGCCATAAAACTTCATTGAAACAATTACATCGCAACGTAAAAGGGCATTGCGTTAGACTAAATTATTTAAGTGTAGCATAACAAATTTTATTTGATTATCAATTATTCCGTTTGACATTTCTGTATTTAATTTTCATTCAAATGCTCAATTTTATTCAATTTTATTCTTTTATTCTAGATTATTTTCTAACTATTTCCTGAATGCTGACAATGCATCTCTAATTTAATTTTAGTTTAATTCTTTCTGTTAATTTGACTTTATTGTTATTTTAATGTAATTGAATTGTGTTTATTAATGTAATTTTATCTTTGTCATTGTATTTAAATATAATTAATTTTCTAATTTCATTCGTAGGTACTATAAAATATTTTCTGTGTCTTATCTAAAATTGTATTTGCATGCATTTTTAAGTATGTTTTTATCGCAAATAAATAAAACAAAAACAAAAATTTCTTGGCATTTATTCGAGCGTTTTAACCGCCTCATTTATCTGGCCACATTTTTTTAAGAATTGCCTGTAGATTTTGCCATAGCTTTCGGTTTGTACAGTAGAGGTCGTACCTCTACCATATAACTGGAAACAGTATCGAAATCTTTTGCCAATTCTTAAAAAATGTGACCAAATAAATGAGGTGGTTGAATCGCTCAAATAATGCCCTTCTATTTTTCATTGTACCCAAAATTAAAAAATTGTTAACTGGGAATTTAAAAGTAGTCCGTTTGGTTACGCACTTTTTCAAGTCTTAACAATAAAATTAAACGTAACAAACCGTACAATTCTTTACTTCACATTGTTAAACTTGTCCGATTTGTTACGTTTTTTTAATGTAAAGGCTTGAAAAAGTGCGTAACCAAACGGACTAATTTTAACTCCCTGTTCTTAACAATGTCTTAATTTTGGATACAACGAAAAATAGAAAAGCCCAAAAATTACTCTCTATTATGTAGAAATAACCTTTGCTTTAAAATAAGCAGGGCTACTCCCCACAATTGAGAGTTTGATATATTTTCATCATTAATTATTGTTTTTTTTCCTACCAGATGGTTTTACAATTGAGCAAGTTCCATTTTTAATTCCATCATGACTGCGCTTACTGTATGCAGCTCGCTGAATTCGGAGTAACTCGAACATATTTCCCCAAAACACAGGTCTTTAACTAGTTTGGGGAGCGGAATTTTCGTCGTTTTCAATGGCTTTTCGGTACATACCTATTAAGTTCTCACGTGTTACAATGTAATTTGATTGTTTTGTAATTTGTAATTTGAATATTCTCACTATATAAACTGACCAAAAAAAACAAGTAAGTCAGTCTCTCTCTCTGTCTGTCTGTTAGTTCTTCGCAAGTAAACTGCTGAACCGGGGCCTGTTGCATAACAAAGTACAACTTATATTACAAGCGGAACTCCTTTTCTAGTTAATATAACTGAAGCGAGAGTTCCGCTTGTAATATTAGTTGTACTTTGTTATGCATATGCAACAGGCCCCTGGTTGAAATTTGGTGTGGAGATCATTTGAGACCCCGGGAAAGACATGGAATCATTTCTATCCCAAAATATTGCGCAGTCCCCACGGGGTAGCGATAATTCTTCATAGTCGAAGTCGTGGGCAAACAGCTAGTTAATAATATACTAGTAAACAGTAGGTTCTTAATTTATTAAGTAAAACATGGCGTGTCGATAAAAATATCAAGAAAAATTCAAGAACAGTTAAAACAAGCTTTTAAAAATGAAATTTATACAAAAAAATATTTTCACGCTTAGAACCTTCTCCAAACTTACTGACTCCACGTGGTTTGCCACTTAATGGCGACACCTTTGTTATTTGAACTTTACGTGTTGCAGAATAAGGTCGAGTTTTAAATGGGATTAAATAACTGTTTACCACTGAACTTCACGTGGAGGAACGGGTGGTGTTTGAAAAAAATTAAATGGAAAAGAATTTAACTGGATTCTTAATTACTTGCCTTTAAGATGAAATAACATAGTAGCTTCACTTCTAGCTAGTGTACATATAAATCAAAGTCAAAATCATAATATCTTTGATCAATTCAAGGCTATACGAACAACACTTATGAAGGTCGACAATCACCATCAGAAATCGTTTGTAAACAAGAAGAATCCAGCAAGAAAACAAGGTGTATTTTACAAGCTTTTTAGGGTTCTGTACCCAAAGGGTAAAAACGGGACCCTAGTACTGTGACTCTGTGTCCGTCCGTCCGTCTGTCTGTCTGTCTGTCCGTCTGTCACCAGACTGTATCTCATGAACCGTGATAGCTAGACAGTAGAATTGTTCACAGATGATGTATTTCGGATTCTGATATAACAACAAATATTAAAAATATAATAAAGTTAATAATTAAAGGGGGTTGTCATACAAAAACGTGTTTTGTTTCAGTGTTTTTAACTATATCTTTATGATGGCGTTAATTAGACACTTGAAATTTTCACCGATTATGTATTTCTGTAGCCGGTACAACAACAAATAATAAAAATATAATAAATATCAAGGGGCCTGACTAACCAATATAAAACGATCTCACATTGCGTACATTTTACTCCGAAGCTGGGTTCTACTACGAGCCGGCCCATTCGTGATGCAGCGGCTAGCTACAACATGGCTCTACCACTACTAAACTCCAGTTACAACTTAAGTCTTACTTACGAAATAGCGATTTAAAAAAATCCTCGAAAGTTCTAATACTCAACGATTCATACCTATTTGGCAAACTGGAATATCAATGATTGAACATACTAATACATACTAACGAGGGCGCCGTGCTTTTGGCGCTACTCGATTTTAGGTATTATTGTGAAGGGTGTCTCGGCGGAGTCGCGGACAGGAGGGAATCGTGGCGGCTCAGGTTAGGATGGGCGGAACGCGCGCGAATGTAGTTATTTCCTTCGTATTATTAAAACAATAGATATTTTGAAGATGTAAGTCGTATACGTTACAGAAAATAAGTAGTTTTATTATTATAAAAAAACTCATTACGTTCCGTTAAGTATTTACGTTGTACTAAGGGAATCCATTATTTTTTAGAGTTAACTTTGGATTTAATTTCTTTCAAGCAAAGTATAAGTAATCGTGTTTCTAAAGCATACGACTTATAGAGTAAATCCTTAAATGTCTAACTTATGACCCACATAGACTAAGATTTAGAAATAACGATTTAGTAAGGAATCTAACAAACGCAATTATGTCGTTATTTCCTCGGCACAGCCATAAAGTAAGTATGTCTACCCCCACGCCGCCGCACTTAATTTGCACACACTTTATTTAATTACCTAAATGGCCACGAACATATAGTCACCTAATTGGCCAATGAGTACACGACGTTTATTGTGAATGAAACGTCGTCATGCAGTGAAATTTTATGCCGCTTTTTGTACCTTAATTAAATCTAATGGCTAGTCTAGGCAGCGATTAGTTTAGTCGTTGTACAGTCAACCAATTTGATTCCTAGGCCACTATAGAACTTTGTCATAATGAATTAATTTGTTTGTCTTCTATGTGTGATTATTGCGTGAAGTATGCCATGATGACATCTGGATCTTTGCGAACATTGTGTCAACTATACCTAATGAGTAGGAAAGGAGTTTGCTTATAATAACTTACAACTTGATTTTGTCACTGGCCGTCTGTCAAAACATCTTTTTCCACTCATGTCATAGAGCGAAAATGTTTATAAACTCCTTACGTTTATTGCATGTTGCATGTTGTCATCGGAAAGTTGATAATCCTATGACCCGCACTGACATTGTAATTATCTAGTAGTATGCGACAAGGTTCTACAGTGGCCTAGAAATCAAATTGGTTTACTGTACTTATCACGTTTAGCAATGTAAAAGTTGCAAATAGTTCTAAAAAAACCGGCCAAGTGCGAGTCGGACTCTACCACACACCATTATCTATAAAAACGGAAAAGGGAACCCCCCTTAAATAATTGTTTTATTTTAGTTTAATTATTTATTTTTAAAGTGAATATATATTATAACTTAATATTCTGTGAATATTTCAAGCGTCTGCCTGTTACCGTTATCAATAAAGAGCAAAAAATCATGTTTGTTGTATGAGAGCCCACTTAAATATTTATTTTATTCTGTTTTTTAGTATTTTTTGTTATAGCGGCAACTAAAATACATCATCTGTGAAAATTTCAACTGTCTAGCTATCACGGTTCCTGAGATACAGCCTGGTGACAGACGGACAGACGGACAGACAGACGGACGGACATCGAAGTCTCAGTAATAGGGTCCCCTTTTTACCCTTTGCGTACGGAACCCTAAAAACACGGTGTAGGTATTCATAGACTAAGTAAGAGTCAGGTTGATAAAATAACCATTGCGCCTGTATCTAATGAACTCCTGACATGATTTCGTAGTTTGCTATTTGTTTTTCTGAGAAATTTCTGAGATTGAAGCTAATTCATCAATATCCATAAATCATCATCATCATCATGATTCCAGCCTATATACGCCCCACTGCAGGGCACAGGCCTAGTCCTCTTAGAATGAGAAGTGTTGAGTCGTCGCTCCCACGCGGGCTCAGTGCGGATTGGGAACTTCACTACAAGTGTATGCAGGTTTCCCTACGATGTATTCCTGCACCGTAAAACCCACGCTATGAATGTAATTTCACACATAAATTCCGAAAAAATCAGAGCGAGTTGGGAATTGAACCCACGAACTGCTTGAACCACTAGGCCACAAAGGCTTCTCAATCCATAACTAATCCATGGAAACTACCCTCAAAGGCAAAGGTCGTCAACTCAGAGTCAACTTATGCAAAATGGGCGCGCCGTATCCCATTAGTACGATGAGTGATGTACGTCTTGATAGGGCTACTGTACATTAAATTGATTAACAACAACATGTAATTTTTTACCCACACCAATGAAGGATTAGTTTGTCGAAACATACATTCAATATGTATATCAATTTACTATCCTTTACCTACAGCTTTGCGCGTATAGGGAAAGTGTAGAAACTTTAGGCTGCAGCACTAATACGACAAAAGAGACGCTATGCGGACAGTAAAAGAAACTTATCAGGATAAAACATTCAAATTGATGGTAACGTCAAGGATGATATTAGATTGGATTAGCAATCGCCATAGTACAGAGGCGCTACTACGAAATTCGAAAATCGAAGTTCGTATCGTATTATCCCTCTCACTCTCGTGTCAAATCATATTAGCGTGAGCGGGACGGCACAAAACGAAGTTCGAATTTTGCACTTCGTGGTAGGGCCTCAGATCGGCCGCGGAAAAATAGTTCGGTTATTAAATCTAGACGGCACTGATATATAGCCCGAGGGTTTGAAAGCAAAACAATAAGACTACAGATATTTCATATTCCTGCAAATGAATTATTATGCAATACTAGCTTTTGCCCGCGACTCTGTCCGCGTGGAATTAGTAATTTGGGCATCTTATTTTTTATCCAATTTGCTTTTTCATCAATTATGGCTCTCAGATCCTTAGTTCCTCGATATAAAAAAAATTACCCCCCCCCCCCGCACACCCGCGTTCACATTCACCACCGTACTCCCAGCGTGATGATTATAGCCTTCCTCGATAAATGGGCTATCTAACGCTGAAAGTATCGTCTCTTTCTTATTTGTCAACCGATTCAAATGAAACAAACATTAAATGTTAATCCAAGAAAATACCAACATATCAGTGAAAACCGCATCCTTCTAGGTTAAGCCATTTCTGAGATAAGCGCGCACAAACGCACAGACAAACAGACAATAATTCTGAAAATCATTGTTTTGGGTTCTATTTCGCTTATAAATAGCCCTAGTGACAGTTTTTCTCAAATATCCTCAATGTACAGACACCGACTTGTTACAGATTTATTACATGTATAGATATAGATATAGATTTTAGAAAAATAATACATTTGTAGTAATATGAAACGTCTGTAGTCTTATTGTTTTGCTTTCAAAGCCTCGGGCTATATTTCAGCGCCATCTAGATTTAATAATCGAACTATTTTTCTGCGGACCATCTGTACTGTGGCGATTGCTAATCCAGTCTATATCATCCTTGGTAACGTGCAGAAACTATTGGGACCGTGCACGACGGTGGCGCCGCGTAGCGTTGACAACATTTCCTCCTCATTTACTTCCAATTTTTGCCATGTTGTGCGCTGCGATCGTTTTCTGTACCCCACCACCCGCTTCGCACATACTTCGTTTTCTATGAGAGGCTATTTGGCGCTAGTATCGTCAGGTCTGTTTGACAACTTTGACATATGTTGTATGGGTGTTACGTCAAATAGACCTTACGATACTAACTCCATCTAGCGATATTCCACCTGTCAGAAAACCCTCATTGCGAACAGCGTTTGAATAAATACTTGACCAACGCTCATTTATCTTAAGGCGCTACCATTAGCTTTGCTAAGATTGCGAAGACGACGCCTAATTGTCTTCATCTATAGGTGCTTAGCTGAAAGCGTACACTTTCATGGAAATAGTAATAACAATCTTTAATCCGCGGCTTTTCCCGCGTTAAAATTGCCTTCACAAGAAACATTTCCAACTGACAACATTTCATATTTCTAAGACAATTATTTGACAAGTTAAGTATGAAGTATCTTTTTCTATTTATTTTTTATTTTCTTCAACTTCATTTTTTTTTTTTTTTTTAGTAGCTCCATCTCTTGGTCCAGGTGAGCGGGTAGCTCCGAAGGAGTGTTGAAGTCTCTCGGTAGAGGGCATTAACATAGATGCGCTTTATCACTGCCTAATGTGATTATAACAGACTGAAGTGTACGATGTATGGGAATGATTCGTCGCTAACTTCTAGACCAGTGATGGTGTAGGGGTAAGCACGCAGCACGGAACGCTGAGGACCTGGGTTCGATTCCCAGCATTGGTCTTTTTTCTGGGGTTTTTTCTGTGCATCTATATTTCAGTTTGTATTTAGTTTGAAATACAATAATTTGATTCGTTCTCTGTATTCTGTTTGGAAAGAGAAAGATGCTGATCCTTTTAAATTTTCACTAGGATTATTAATTAATTTATTACAATTTTTTAAAATGTGCAGTGTGTGTGTATATGCAGCGGAGAGTCAAAGTTTTATCTTGTTTATTTTCAGCACCGCCTGACTTGCTGAGTATGTGGCTGTTTGGTTCCCGGGCGAGACCGTTCCCGCCCCGAGCCCCCCCCGCGCTGGTCGGTAGCCAGCCTGCCCCCGCTCTCGCCGGCGCACCGCGCAGGAAAAGGGGCTTCGTGGTCAGTATACACCCTTCTTTCAGGAAACGTAACGATCATCATCATCAGATAGACTATAGTCTAATTCATCATCATCATCCCTGCCTATATACGTCCCACTGCAGGGCACAGGCCTCCTCTCAGAATGAGAGGGCATGGGCCGTAGTTCCAGCACGGATTAGGAACTTCACACGCACCATTGAATTTCTTTGCATGTGTATGCAGGTTTCCTTTCGAGGTCAGCGAAAAAGCTTCTCATTACCTTTTCAAAAAACGATCAAAGAATAACAATCAATCAATATCTGTTTTTTAGTATTTTTTGTTATGGTGGCTTCCGTATCCGTTACCACCATACTTCGATCAATACTATTGTTGATCGAAGTATGGTGGCAACGGAATTTATACATCATCTGTGAAAATTTCAACTGTGTAGCTATCAGGGTTCATGAGATACAGCCTGGTGACAGACGGACAGACAGACGGACAGACAGACGGACGGGCAGCGGAGTCTCAGTAATAGGGTCCCGTTTTTACCCGTTGGGTACAGAACCCTAAAGATGGGAAATGTCAACTGTACAATCGTTACTATAGATACGACCAGTAGGTAGGTATATATCCTAACTCATTATCGAAGTCAACTACCGTTTAGTCAACTATAGAAAGTTCGGCATTACTCTCAACCGCTCGAAAAAGGGGGTGCCACATCAAATTTCCAGTTTGGCATGTATCGGTGTTGCCACACGATACAAAAAATCCCGTTGCACCTACACTCCTGTAAACGTGTACATGTTTATTATGGCGCAACCTTTTGGCACTCCGGTCACGCGCCGCGGCGTCCTCGTGTGTAACGTAAGGAGTAATAACTCCACATCGTTACTTTTACTTCGTTGTCTTGCATATTGGGACGGGGCATGCATGAGTCCTGGAAGAATATCGCGCCAATTTCAAAAATCAAAATTAAAATGGGTCGTTATTTTTGAGCGTTTGTTCCGAATCACTTTCGTGGACACATTGTTGTAGAAATGGCTGAAGATTGTGATACAGTTTTTAATTATGTGGTAGAACTACAGGTCCTCTAATAAATAACCGAAAACGCAATCAAAATCTACAGCCAATTCGTAGAAAAAGTGACTACGCAAGTGAGGTGGTTAAAACGCTCGAATAATGACCCAAATCAGCGCTGGGGTTGCTATAAACGCCTCAGAATTCTGCTGAGCCAGTGTCCGATTTGCAACCGCAAAGAAACATTCTATCTTTAGCTTTCGTGTTGTCTTTTATTTTGTAAAAATATTAATGATGTATCTTAAGTTGTTGCAAATAAATGTATTTTCATCAATTAAGCTCTGAGAGTAGTTTGCATTTAACAATTTTAATTAAAATCACTGTCAAAATTCAGTAATTTTACTACCTGAATATCTTTTAACTTGCCCAATTTTTTTTAAGTTTATTAAATACAAAAATTACTTAAAATCAAAAAGATCAAGATATTCGCTCCTTTATAAGATACTGATATACCTAATTCGAATTACTGTCATGTCAAAAATAAACTTTATTTAAAAAGAAAAACAGGTTTCGTTTTGAAATGACAATAATTGTGTCAGTGTCGATCTAAAGGAGCGATATGTGTCAGAGTCAAATTTCATAATGTTATTATTTGGTCTCGTTGCATTTTCAGACAATGTGACTCATGATTGCCCCCTACCTATACGAGGCACGTACGATACTTGTTGCGAGGCGACTGCCAGAGATATTACCCTCTTCCTAACTTATGACGGTCCTCTACCTGTAGTGCGTCTGGTAAAACGTTTTGTAGGGTTCCGTACCTCAAAAGGAAAAAACGGAACCCTTATAGGAACACTTTGTTGTCCGTCCGTCCGTCCGTCTGTCTGTCAAGACCCTTTTTCTCAGGAACGCGTGGAGGTATCAAGCTGAAATTTATATCAAATACTCAGGTCTACTGTCCCTTGGAGCTGTGAAAAAATCAAACTTCTAAGCCAACGCAATCAAAAGATTGAGTCGTTTATGCCGCAAATTTCCGCATATTTTCCAAACTCGCAAGGGAATCAAAACCTACAGGGTACTTCCCGTGAACTCAGAATCTTGAAATTTGGTACGAAGCAAGGTCTTATAGCACAGATAAAGGAAAAATTGCGAAAAGCATATTTTTTTTGTCCGTCGGTCTATATCAGTAACCAATCTACAATGATCCCACACTGCGCACATTTTGCTTAGGAGCAGGGGTCTGCTAAGACTGGATGTTCAATTGTTCATAGATACATATAAATTTGTACGGAACCCTCAGTGCGCGAGTCCGACTCACACTTGGCCGGTTTTTTTTAGTTATCCCGTACTCGTGCACTGAATAGTTTTCCCCTCATCCCTCATCCACTAGTTTAGCAGTCGCTGTAGCCGAAATCGGCCAGGAGCTATATAGTTAGTAGGATATATAGTTTTTTCAACCCTAACTGTCTCCTTAGCCAGCGCTCTTCCAAAAAAACAGTCACCAGTGGCGAGTGAATGTTAAGAATACTTAAGTTTTTAATAATTTTTACTAAACGTTTTTATTGATTGTGCAAATAGGATGATGATGGATGATACTATATAACAATAATTCAAAGACTCGACTCTTGTGAAAAAATACTTGATTAAAACCCGAAAAGCCAGATTAAATGAGCATTCCTCAAAAAATTACACTTTTATGTTTTTTTTTATATTCTAATAATTTTATGTTAGGTATTCCTACTCAGAATCACGTGCTCTTTTAATTTTATGTCCTGTTTCAATCATATTTAACAAAATGCCCCTAAGTTTTTTTTTTCCTATTTTGTTACTTTTCCATACACTTTGTATGGCATATCGAAAAGAAAGAACATAAAAAATATAAAACATTTTCAGGACATTCACCGGCATCACATAAAATTGTTGGGAATATGAAAAAAATTCAGTCAAACAAAACGCCCCGAGTCATATTTTATACCAGGCGCAAAGGTGTCCAATACACTCGCCGCATTGCCTCAAGACCTCTCACACGAAGACGGCGCCGCACTTTCTTAAAAAAAGTTTTACCTCAGAACCCCAACAACCGGTCGTCTCCAATACGTTGGAAAATAACTTTAATTTCAATACTAAATAGATGAAAAAGACCCGCATGTACTAGGGGTGTTCAATAAAAAGTGAGAATGAGTATGTTATAAACAACTTTTACTAAATTTAATTATATTTTTCGACATAGTCACCTTTTAGCATAATACACTTATTATATATTTTTACTAAACTTAAAATTTCATTTTTAAAAAAGGTCTCATCTTGAGTACTTAAAAAATCTTGTACTGCAGCGACTACCGCGTCGTCGTCTTCAAATTTCTGGCCTCTCGGGTATTGTTTCAATCTCGGAAATAGGTAGAAATCACTGGGAGCGAGATCTGGTGAATACAGAGGATGCTTAAGGATATTGAACCCAGCATCACGAATTGCAGCCATTGCAACGATGGACTTGTGTGCCGGGGCATTGTCCTGGTGGAACAGCACAGCTTTCGAGAGTTTACCTCGCCGTTTTTCGCGGATCTCATTGCGCAATGTTGCTATTTGTTTGGCGTATGAAGTGCCCGTAATAGTGGCTCCATGTTTGAGATACTCAATCATTAATACCCCTTTACCATCCCAAAAAACAGAGCCCGTGACCTTACCGGCAGATGGGCCCACCTTGAATTTCTTCGGAGTTGGAGATGATGGCCTTTTCCATGTCATAGACTGCAGTTTCGTTTCAGGGTCGTAATGATGGAGCCATGTTTCGTCCATTGTTATAAATCGCGCCAAAAAAAGTTCCCGGTCTTGCTGTATCAGGTCCAAAGCTTCTTGACAAATCTCGACTCTAGTTTGTTTTTGCGTGTCAGTAAGCATTCTTGGTACCCAACGCGCAGATACCTTTTTCATACCCAAGCGTTCATGTAAAATATTATGCACGCTCCCCGTTGAAATCTTTACATTTTCAGCAATAAAACGAACCGTGACACGACGATCCGCAAAAACTGAGTTTTCAACTTTTTTCACAATTTCTTCAGTTATTGCAGTAGCAGGGCGTCCGGAGCGGGGGTCGTCCATGGTCGATGTTCTTCCATGTCTAAATTCGGCGCACCAACGTGCGACTGTCGAATACGGAGGAGCATTAGACCCTAAAGTGTCCCGCAAATCTAAATTGACTTGGTCCGTAGAAAAATTTTTCAAACACAAGTATTTGATAACGGCGCGCAGTTAAATTTTCTCCATTTTCGCTAACGTACTCAATAGCATTGCAAAGAAATTACCGTATTCTTTTTAGGGTTCCGTAGGTAACTAGGACCATAGACGTAAAGGGGGGGGTGATTTTTTTTTTCTCGACTAATCCTATAGTGTGGGGTATCGTTGGATAGGTCTTTTAAAACCATTGCGGGGTTGCTAACATGATTTTTCTATTCAGCGATCTGTTTGCGAATTATTCAACTTTAAAGTGAAAATTTTCATTAAAATCGAGCGTCCCCCCCCCTCTAAAATCTAAACTGTTAGGTGGAAAATTAGAAAAAATTCTTAATGGTAGTAAATATATCAAATTTACTAGGAAAATTATAGCGGCTAAGATTGCTTGGAAATTATTTGTAGTTTAAGAGTAAATAGTAGCCTAAGGTATAAAACATACCTAAACTTGGATGATTCCGTACACATAGGAAATCCTTGGAAAAAGTTTACTTGATTTTTTTTGTAATTGCTACGGAACCCTACCTTGTGCGTGTCCGACACGCTCTTGGCCGGTTTTTTAAACAAAAGACAGTTACTTTTTTTTCATAGCAATCAGCTAGATAGATTAGCTTTACCGGCCAGTATTTAATTTCCTAATATTGAAAGAGTTTGCATCTCATTCTCACTTTATATTGAACGCCCTTCGTATAATTCCCGTTCCCATTGGAATACCGGGAATATAATATCCTATGTCACTCGCGGAACTGAGACAAATCTAATGACACCTCACACTTCAAAATCAGGGCGTGCCAAAGAATGATACATAAATACATACGCTCGAAAAACATAACCCTCCTTCGACAGTCGGGTGATTAGGTCTTAAGTTGCTTTAAAACAAATTCAACGGTCGATTGAGTTTGCAAAATAGTAACTTCATAAAATGTCTACTAAGTATTGCTTAACTAAGGAACATGGATGTTTTTTTTTCGTTTTATTATTTTCGTCACATCTGGTTATCGTTGAGTTTTAAGACCACCTGTATGTATATTTACCTAGGTACTTGATTTATTCCTTTCAAGTCGGCTGATAGTAGAAAGGTCGTTTGTATTATTTTATGCCATATAAGTAGTTAACCCTGGTCTTATGATAGAAGTGAAGAATCTTCAAAACAAATGCCTAAAACGTATCTCAAGTATAGTCGTTATGTCTCAACGTTTTTATTCCAGTAATAATTGTAACGAGTTTACCCTTCAGAACTCCTCAAAGCATTTTCATACGTTTTATCAAATTACTACATAATACCGTAAAATACGAGACAACCTAATAAAGAGGCTTTTAGTGGAAAAGTACCATAACGTTGTTATCATAAATAGTTCTAAACGATTCTCCTTACTCTAAGTTTATAATAAATTACGAAAGACGACCAAGTGCGTGTCGGATCGTGCGTTATAGAAAATTCCCTACGAATATTTTGGCAATTAGCGTCTGAAGTAGAGTTCCGCTCGCCCGGGCAAGCACCTATGAGTTTTTCGGAATTTGGGCGCTTTTGCACTACAAGGAATTTTACTGCCCGGCATCCGATTTTTTACGGTCGGATATGGCACGCCTTAAATTTAAATACTAGCTTGTGCACTACACGTAGGTAATTTTACCTTCCGACATTTTAAATTCCGCATTCCGGACCGATTTTTTCCGCTCGAGATGACAACAATGAAAACTTAAAGGGTCGTAGCAAAAAATCATGAAATAATAAATAAGATAGTAGGTACTTAGTTAGAAAATAAACTTTCGTCCTGCCACAATTTATTGTGGTTTATGTAAAATAACCCAGTCAGGCACCTTTCACTTATAAGGGGATGTACCTACAATTCTTTTTGTCTTCTACATCTGACACCGATAACGACCACTTTAGCCTAGTTGGTAGTGACCCTGCCTACGAAGCAAGAGGTCCTGGGTTCAAATCCCGGTAAGGGCATTTATTTGTGTGATGAGCACGAATATTTGTTCCTGAGCTATGGATGTTTTCTACGTATTTAAGTATTTATTTATCTATATAAGTATGTTTATCGTCGTCTAGTACCCATAGTACAAGCTTTGCTTAGTTTGGGACTAGGTCGATTTGTGTAAGATTGTCCCCTAATATTTATTTATTTATTATTTATTACATCTTCGCACGTAGAGTAATAAAGCAAGCACTGCCGACGTTCCAGAAAGCTCATCGTTCCTAGCGTAATTACGCGGGCGTGGCGTGTAGTTTCTAAAGAGAGCTAACCCTTAACTGCGCCGCACCTCCGAGAAAAGACGGACAAGTGTACAAAGCAATCATCCGTTTTTAAAGCCACATCGGACCGTCAAAAATCGGATGCCGGACAGTAAAATTCCTTGTAGTGCACAAGCGCCCTTTGTGTGCGAAATTACATTTGAAATTTACCACGAGTTTTACGGTGAAGAAAAACTTAGCAAGGAAACTTGCACGCACCTGAAAATAAATTCAATGGTCTGTGTGAAACTTCTAATCCGCACTGAACTGAACCCTGCAATATTTTCCAAAAGACTTACTTCAACATCATTTGGCTATCTGATCTGATCATTGTTGAAGCATGAAGAATCGCCAGACTCAAGTGACAGTGGGCTCACGTCGCTCGTAGAACTCATGGTCGATGGGTATGGCTCTCGAGTGGCGTCCACGGACCGGAAGATACAGTGTAGGTAGGCCTCCAACAAATGGAGCGACGGCCTGGTTATGATTGCGGCATCGCGTTGGATGCGGAAGACACGGGACCGATCTGTTTGGCGAGCCTTGGGAGAGGCCTATGTTCAGCAGTGGATGTATTTCGGCTGAAATAATGATAAAATGATAATGATGATGAATGAATGTATGTTACTACCTTTCATAAAAGATTAAAAACATTATCTTTTACTCTGCAGGAATGGCTGATGGTACTTACGAGGCGTGACAGAAGTGCCAAGGCCACTGACCCTGGGGGCGAACTTCAAATCATGCTGCCCCACCCTCTGGAAAGGAGTGCGTCGGGAGACGTCTGCCTGCTCGCTGAGAGTCCCTTCAGGATATTAAGAGTAAGTAAATCTACCCTTCGGCTATTTAGTAACGGCCAGACGTTCGGGATCGCATTTATCATCTCTTTCTGACACGGTATTACACCGTTTGATAGAAAGAAATAGTCCGCGAAAGCAAGCATCCGTGCATTGGAAATACGGTCTCAGGTCCCTGTACCACATACGTTACAAGTGCTACTTCTACATGATTGTTACTTTTCAGGGTTCCGTACCCAAAGGGTAAAAACGGGGCCCTGTTACTGAGACTTCGCTGTCCGTCCGTTCGTCTGTCTGTCCGTCTGTCACCAAAACAAAAACTTATTTTAAGAAGAGGATAAAGGCGTATGTTTTTGGGATTTTTTTTTGTTCCGGCTTTACTTGCAAAATTTTTCACGCCGCGCCACTGATAGGAGCCAGCCAATATGTTACTCAGCCTTTCTTTTTTACACGGGTCAAAAACGGGGCAATGGCGTTTAGCAGGCAGCATTTTTGCTGTCGACAACATTGAAAACTAATATTTAAATCCTACTACACAACCAAATATCCAAACATCTCCAAATACTTTCTCATTTACTTATCTATATTTGACCCATTTGACTTACTGGTAAAAACTAGCCTAGTCATTGGTAGTTATAACATAGGTAATATTTAAACCAGCAGGCTTAGGTATCTAACGTTTCTGACGCTTGTCTTCGCAATCACTAGGTATTAAAATTTCTTTCTGTCATTCGGTATAAAATGATGACAGAAAGAGATGGTGAAAGCGAAGGCAAGCGTCAGAAGCGTTAGACAATAAGCCTGCAGGTGTAATAGTGTAGGTAAATAGATTTTGAGTTATGAAGGGGTCAAAAGTGGGTCCAAACGGTTCGTCTAATATTACACTCGGCGCTGCTTCGCCAGTGCATGTTGCTTGAACTTGGCTTACTTTCTGCTGCGTGTAGATGTATTTTCTTCCAGAATAGACGTCCATACTGTCAAATATTGCATAAGTGCGTGTTCATAGACTTTTGAGCATGTAAACAGCCCCGATGCTGTGAAGAAGCATTGTACAATCTAATAAATATTTTCACACTCCTATCCCATCAGAATTTCCCCGTCATTCTCCTCCAATAGACTCTCATACAAACAAATCTCGTTGACTTGTTCACCCTTAATGGATCGTGACACCACTTGAGATAGCGATAGTGCTATCGCATTAGATTATTCGCTAAATTGCTGTTAATCCCATGATAATAAACGTAGCACGATTAGCCGCACGGCACGCTATGAACTTGTACATTGCTCGTGTTACTTGTAAGCCACTCAATGGTGGAGGCCAAGGACGCGCAATGAACAGGGGCATAGGCTGAACAGTTGTGGCTGCGCACTAAGGCACTGGTCCCACTGCCGGCGAGTATACGATGAGCTATCGGCGATTTTTTCGCCGAAGAAATGAACAAAAGATAATCGCTCCCGTGTAAACAAAAGAGAGAGATATATATTTATAGTTCACCGCTGGCTGTTCACACTGCCGGCGAGGACTCTCTAGATGATCGCAGCTATAAAAGCTATCAACGATAAAACTCGCTCAGCAGTACTCGGCGTTGAACGCTTGGCGATCAGACCGATCATTCTACTGTACAATCGCCCGTCGCACTCGAGCACTCGATTATAGCCCAGCGACAAAACTTTCGAAACTACACACTCGCTTCTCGCCGCTCACCCACTCGTTTCTAGTTATACTTGTTTTACTCGTTTATCGCTCGTTGCCGGCGGTGGGACCAGTGCCTACTTAAAGCTTAAAAACGATTGTACCACTTACGACGTTTACTGGTGAAAGCTGTATCCTAACACATTGCTTATGTTACTAGTAAACCATTCTGTGGTAGGTTTCATGGCCGCGCAATGGATAGGGAAATCTGTTGTGGCTGTAAAGCAAGGCAATTATATCAGTTACGCCATCTATTGGTGGAAAGTAACAAATTGATGGTAAGCCACTATATATTTAGTCAGGGTTATTTTTAACTATTTAAATATAAATATAATATTATTATATTTATATTTATATATGACAAACGACAGTCTGGATTGCCCAAAATCTTCAGAAACATTCTCTTTTATTTTAATGGTAGGAAAGGACAGCTGAAAAGCCGAGCGTGCTTTGTACGGTGTTGATCAGAATCATCTTTAAGCAATAGATGGCGTTGTCCGAGCAAACGTTCCATCATTTCCAAATCAGTATGTAAACTCTTTATTGTACAAAAATAAGGAAAAAAAAGAACATTATTAACAACCGTTGAGTTGGAATGCATGTACAAAGGGGCATTTATCCTTTTAAGGGATCTCTACCAGTCAACCTTTGAGTAGTGGATCAAAGGAGCATTCAGTAAGGGCTCCCACACATAACATCGTCAGAAACGACGACGACGACGACGACAGGACCTAACGATGCGAATTGCTGCGATGCGATTTCGTGCGGTAAGACCAAGTTTCAGGTGAACATATAATTTGTATGGTCACCTGAGCCTTTCGCGATGCGAAATCAGATCGGAAGTTCTTGCGGTGCATTCGTGCGAGCACGCAGATATTTTCGATGCGATGCGAATTCGCGGTTATGTGTGGGAGCCCTAAGAGACCGACAAAGAGTAAGTAAAAAAAAAAACAGTCAGATAAAGTAAAAGCTACACCACAATACAAGTTTCAGTAAATACAATAAATAAAGTCGTAATATAGAGAAACCTATTAAAAATATACTACCATATACAACATACATATGCATAATACATGCAATAAATAAGCAGTACTCTCAATATATTAAAGAGACGGTGTGAGCCACATCTTCCTCAAAGCTTCCCTGAACGACACCACAGAGGGAGATTGCCTGATGGAGGTTGGTTCCACAGTCTAGCGGATTGTACTGTAAATGATTAAGATATTTCAAATGTTTCTGGTGAGGGTGTTTCTAACGCGGACAAAGCTGGAGGTTAAAAGCTAGCTACATAATACAATCACATCTCGATCGATGACCATTATCAATCTATGTTAAGATAAAACATGTTCCATTACTATAGATAAATACGGGATGCCACAAACAAAGCCAGTTTTTTAATGACACTATTAGTGACAAGACGTTAACTATGTACATTGCTATGTGAGAATGTGGATATTCAAACGTGCGCAAACGCTGCCCTCGCTGCCGATCCCTCAGAATAAATGGACTGAGGTTTGTGCAAGATATTTTTAGAGTCAAAATTTATTAGGATTTCCTCCTCCTCCTCCTCTCGAGAGGAAGCTGTGTAGTTCCCACGCGGGCTCAGTGGGAATTGGGAACTTCACACTCACCATTGAATTTCTTCACAGGTGCATGCATATACCGTAAAACGTACATGAATTCCGAATTCAGATGTGCGAGCCCGGACTCGAGCTCGTGTGCCTCTATGTAAAAGGCCATAGGTCAAACTTCTAGGCTACCACGACTTTTCGAATTTTAAGATTTCGTACCTAAAAAAAAACAAATGAATCACTTTGTGTCAACATTTGTATCAAGACCATGTGGAATTCCCTTTTAAATTATTGGGTCACAACCAAGGGGCGGAAAATAGCCCGTCATTTTAAAAACCCAACCCTGTTTCATGCAATAAAGGGGTGAATCAACTTTTGAGTGTCACCCGTTGCTATGATTACACAAGTTTTGTCTCTTGGACAACCTAAGCATTTTTCTATGAAACAGTATGAAGTGTCACTTGGACTGGACAACCGGGTGCAGAGTAAACAACACAAAAATTTTAAATAAAAAATAGAACCGCCTTCAAAAACGCCCAAAAAAATATTAAATAAAAATTTAACCGACTATAATATCTTTCTACTAATCTGTTTGAAGTCGGGCCTCAGCACGAGATAGCAGGAGTGGTAGAAGCCCAACAGATAGTAGGTATAATAGGGATAATAGGTAGGTAAGATAAATTACTACTATAAAGTTTGAGGTCCCAGGTTCGGTTCCCGCGTCGGGGCAGATATTTGTATGAAAAACACGAATGTTTGATCTCGGGTCTTGGGTGTTTAATATGTATTTAAGTATGTATCATCTATATAAGTATATTTATCCGTTTCCTAGTACCCATAACACAAGCTTTGCTTACTTTGAGACTAGGTCGATTGGTGTGAATTGTCCCGGGATATTTATTTATTAATTTAATTACTAGGTCCACTCCTGCTGGCTCGAGCTGATTCCCGACTTCAAACAGATTAGTAGAAAGATATTATAATGCTCATTATAGTCGGTTAAATTTTTATTTAATATTTTTTTGGGCGTTTTTGAAGGCGGTTCTATTTTTTATTTAAATTTTTTTATTTTTGGCTTTTTAGTTGTATTGGTATAAAAAAGATGCGTAGGCGTGGCCAGTAAACGAAGCCCCGCTTCTGTTTACGCTCTGGGGATCGCAAGGTAACTAACGAACTTAACCAGGTTAAACGGGGGTAGTTTTTTTAATGCGGGAAGCTCTGCCCCCCGAGCCCCCCGTTCCAGTAGCGAGGCTTCTATTACTACTCTGAGGGACGCTAGATAAACTGACGAATTTAACCAAGTGAAACGGTAGATGGTTTAACAGATTTTTTATTGCGGGGGGCTCTGCCCCCCGAGCCCCCCTTCCCTCCAAGAGCGGGGCTTTTATTTTCACCCTGAGGGACGCAAGACCGCTAACTAACCTAACCAGGTTAAACGGGAAGTGATTTGAAGGTATTTTTTATTACGGGAGCTCCGCCCCCCAAGCCCCTCTACCGGTAACGAGGTTTCTATTTCCACTCTGAGGGACGCAAGATAACTGACGAATCAAACCAGGTTAAACAAGGGGTGGTTTGAAGGTGTTTTTTATTACGGGGGGCTCCGCCCCCCGAGCCCCCCTTCCAGTACCAAGGCTTCATTTTCCACTCTGAGGGACGCAAGATAACTAACAAATCTGGTAAGGTAAACGGGACGCGGTTTGACAGTTTTTTTATTGCAGGGGCTCCGCCCCCCGAGGCCCCCTCCCACCTAGTATCACTTTGAGGAGCGCAAGGTAACTAACGAACCTAACCAGGTTGAAGGGGAATGGTTTGAAAGTATTTTTTATTGCGGGGGCTCCGCCCAACGAGTCCCCTTTCCGGTAGCGATGCTTCTATTTCCACTCTGAGGGACGCAAGATAACTGACGAATCTAACCAGGTTACACGGGAGGTGTAAAAGTAATAAAAAAAAAATGAAGTTGAAAAAATAAGTACAAAAAAAAGATACTTCATAGCTAACTTGTTTAAAGTTGCACAGTAGCGCCATCTCTTGTCCAGGTGAGCGGTTAGTTCCGAAGGAGTGTTAAAAATCTCTCGATGAGGGTGTAACATAGATGTGCGTTTGTCACTGCATAAGGTGATGATTTAGCAGATTGAAATGTATGATGTATAGGAAAGATTCGTGTCTAATCTCTAGACCAGTGGTGGTGTAGGGGTATGGCACGCGGCACGGAATGCTGAGGACCTGGGTTCGATTCCCAGCATTGGTCTTTTTTCTGGGGTTTTTTCTGTGCATCTATATTTCAGTTTGTATTTAGTACGAAACGGGAGGTGGTTTAAGAGTATTTTTATTGCGGGGGGCTCCGCCCCCCGAGCCCCCCTCCAGGAGCGACGCTTCTATTTCCGCTCTGAGGGACGTAAGATAACTAATGAACCTAACCAGCTCCGCCCCTAACAGGGTTTAAAACAGGTTTGGTTTTAAACAGAGGGTGGTTTGAAGGTGTTACGGGGGGCTCCGCCCCCTGAGCCCCCCTTCCAGTACCAAGGCTTCATTTTCCACTCTGAGGGACGCAAGATAACTAACGAATCTGGTAAGTTAAACGGGAGGCGGTTTGACAGGTTTTTTATTTCGGGGGGCTCCGCCCCCCAAGCCCCCCCTCTAATATCACTTTGAAGAGCGCAAGGTAACTAATGAACCTAAACAGGTTAAACGGGGAATGGTTTCAAAGTATTTTTTTATTGCGGGGGGCTTCGCCCCCCTAGCCCCCCCCCTTTATTATCACTTTGAGGAGCGCAAGGTAACTAACGAACCTAACCAGGTTAAACGGGGGATGGTTTGAAAATTTTTTTTATTGCGGGGGGCTTGGCCCCCCGGGCCCCCCTCCGCTAGCTCGACTTCCATTCCCACTCTACGGGACGCAAGATAACTAACGAACCTAATAAGGTTAAGCGAGAGGTGGTTTGTAGGTATTTTTTATTGCCATACCTACTTACTGTAGTTTAGGTGAATAACCAACACAATTCTTAGGACTGCTTTGGCGAATTAATATTAGTAATAAAACGTAACGTAGGTAATTCGATGTTCTTGTTATCAATATAAGGCCGAACAAATATGCTTTAGGACTTTCAACAGTATGCCAAACATTCTTCGCCAGAAAATTTTAGAATGATCAACATTATGCGATACAACAGGCACTCTTTGCTGACTGTACTTTTTGATCCTGGTTACCAAAGTACTCGTCAAGACGAATCAAACGAGCCCAAACTCGATGGGGTTATGTCGTTTTTTTACGGAGTTCTTATGGTCACCTTCCAACTCCATCTTCAGACCCTAGTTACCATCTAGGATCAAAGTACTCGTCAAGACAAATCAAATGAGCTCAAACTCAATGCGGTCGTATCGTTTTATTACAGAGTTTCTATGGCCATCTTTCAGCTCCATCATCAGATCAGCTCCATGTCATAATTATTTTGCATTGTCATCCAATTCACGCATGTCTGCAAAATTTCAGCTCAATTGGAAACCGGGAAGTGGGTCAAATTTAACTTGCAAGATTTAACCCGTTGAGGAGTTCCGTTGGCCATCTACGGTCTTCTTCATCAGGTCCAGTTTACCAAATGATACTTTCTGAATGCATATACTTCACTTGATACTAAAAGTGCTAAAATCACTATACGTTTGCCTGTAAAATTTGAAGGTTGCCCTCGATTTCTCTAGGATCCCATGATCAGATCTTAACTTGGTGCCAATGGGACCACCTCAGGAGTATACTGTTTCAAACAAAAAAAGAATTTTTAAAATCGGTTCACAATTGAGGGAGTAATCGCGTAACAAACATAAAAAAAAAAAAAAAAAAACATACAAACGATTTGATAACCTCCTCTTTTTTTTGAAGTCGGTTAAAAAATATTGATTCATCCAAAGTCTTCCTTACACTGTTTACATTACAATACGCTCCAATAACATCAGTAGACTGTGAACGAACGTTCTTCGACTTATAAATAGGTCCTAAACTGTCGTCGTTCTGCACTCAAAAGTAAAATGACGGGCATTTTTCCAACTCTTGGTCGCAACTTAGTTTTATGGTCTATTGTGACCTAAAAAGATTCTAATTTCTTATGGTCAAAAGATAAAGAAGCGTAGCTAGGCGTAGACGAAGATCCTCGCGGTCTGATGGGACTTCTTTACCGCCAAAAACGCACAAACTATAACAGCGGCACAAGTATTAAGCATTGCGATACAAGTAAAAATACTTATTGCTATTGAAAGATAAAGTCCGAAAAAAAATTACAAAAATGCTCTAAATTAAAACTTTTTTTTGTTTTCTGATACAGGAAAATGCTTTTAGTAAAATAAATAAAAAAATATCGTGGGACAATTCACACCAATTGACCTAGTCCCAAACTAAGCAAAGCTTGTACTTAGGTACTAGACAACGGATAAACATACTTATATACATATTAAACACCCAAGACCCGAGAACAAACATTCGTATTTTTCATACAAATATCTGCCCCGATACGGGAATCGAACCCGGGACCTCAATCTTCGTAGTCAGGTTCTCTAACCACTCGGCCATCTGGTCGTCAATTACGTGATTACGTGAGAAAATTACACTACTTTGTTATTGGAAAAAAGAGCTCATCGAACTAAACATGATATATGCACATTTTTTATTTTATTCTTGTATAATTTTTTCTTCCATGCTGTGACTAATAAATGTTTTCTTTCTTTCTTTAAAACATAGAACATAAAATACTCAAACTATAATTTTTTGTCATAATAACATCAAATTTTATTAAAAAAGCGTACAATTGAACCAAAAAATTATTTTCAATAAAGGACATCTTCTTTAAGAAACGTAACCATTTACCTATTATTGCTAGTGACAAAATTGTTCTGTAACCTTTTTCCTGTAACTTTCAATGAAATGAGCAAAAAATATATAAAAACAAAATACTGTTTTCCACG
This sequence comes from Archips crataeganus, assembly GCA_947859365.1. NCBI lineage: Eukaryota > Metazoa > Arthropoda > Insecta > Lepidoptera > Tortricidae > Archips > Archips crataeganus. The sequence continues at coordinate 4,894,877 of OX402045.1, read as the reverse complement.
AAACCCCATACATTGGGCGATCCTCGTCATAGTAAAGATCATCAGGTTGCCAAGATCTATTAAATGAGATATGTTTCGTTTCTGTTGGTGGGTGGGGACATTACTGCCCATGGTCCTTTCCGTCATCATCATTATCATCATCATCATTATCATCATCAGCCTATTTTCGTCCACTGCTGGACATAGGCCTCTTCCATGGCACGCCACTGAGCACGATCCTCGGCCACTCTCATCCAGCTCTTGCCAGCCGCCTTGCGAAGATCATCGCTCCACCGAGTCTGAAGACGTCCTACGCTAATTTTTAATTTTAATTTTAATAAATGATTTTAAGGGCGCGATATGTTATGAAATTTCTACAACTATTCTGATGCAATTTAAAACTATTTAAAGTTAACCAATCTTAACTATTGCAAAGTCAAAAGCTATTAAAACACTTGCCGCCTTGGTGCAGACTTTAGAATTAAAGTGGAAAGTTTATAAAACAGGAGCAACATAATTACTGTTAAAACTTTGAAATTTATGCTTTGACATGCCTACGGGCTATTATTTTACTATTTATATTGACTGCTTAGGTGTCTTTCATTTATTATTATTACGCTAATGTTTAAACATACGATTTAATTTATGGACTGATATGCCCTTTCATGAGAATAGACGACACCACCATTCAATTGACATAATTTCTACGAGCTGTCAAAATGCAATCTAATATATAAAAATCTCGTGTCACGGTGTTTGTTACCGAACTCCTCCGAAACGGCTTGGCCGATTTTTATGAAACTTTTTTCTCTACACTCGGTATGTCTGAGAATAGGTCGTAGGCTATTTTTATCCCCCCCCCCCCCATTCTTCGCGGACGGAGTCGCGGGCAACATCTAGTCCTCCTATAGATTTTTATGGAGTCCTCCATAACATCATATACTAATTCCAATTCTACTGCAAAGTGGCGCCATCTCATCCCCGCTGCGTAACTAGCGGTCAGTGGCTTGGTCAAGCAAGCCAGACCAGTGGACACTCGTGACGTTAGTTCCACGCGTTACTAACTAGGTGACGCTGTGCACTTCGTCACAAACTTAAAACTTTACACATGCGAGATAATCTTGTAGGTGCTATATACATTGCGGGGCAATGTAGTTTATGATTAATAGGTGATGAAGGGAGGGACGTAATGTAATGCGATATAAAGCATTTTGGATAAGGTCGGCTTATTGTTAGACTATGCTTTATATTTTTATCATGCAAGAACTTTTATTCCTGAATCAGTAAAAAAGTTTTTACGCCGACGACGTCGCGTTGTTTGGTGAGGCAATGAAGTGAGAATATTATTTGAATTCGCACACATGAATCATTGTTCAAGCTATGCTAAGAAAAGTAAAAGGAATAAAATAAATAAGGAATATGATTGTAACTGAAAACATAGTATGAATTAAGATAAAGTTAGATATAGGTACCTAAACAAATTGTGAATCCTAAGTTCTTACTGTTGACTTGTACCTAAAAGGTGTAAATAAATCCTTTTTATGCTCTAGCTAGTGCATAAAGTAACATCTTCATGTAATACTAAAAGGAATTAGATGCCAACAGCCACAAAAACATTAATCCACTCACTTGATTGCGATTTTAGCTACGGTACATTATTTTTATATATTAGACTAGATATAGCCCGCGACTCCTTCTACGGAGAATAGGGGTATAAAAATAGCCTACGACCTATTCTCAGGCCTACCAAATAAAAAAAACATAAAAATCTGTCAAGCCGTTTCGGAGGAGTTCGATAACAAACGCCGTGACACGAGATTTTTACATATTAGATTGTTGAGTCTATACAAATTATTATTAGTAGGTATTGTTGTTGTTGGTACAGATTTTGACGACCAGATGGCCTAGTGGTTAGAGAACCTGACTATGAAGCTTGAGGTCCCGGGTTCGATTCCCGTGTCGGGGCAGATATTTGTATGAAAAATACGAATGTTTGTTCTCGGGTCTTGGGTGTTTAATATGTATTTAAGTATGTATCTATCTATATAAGTATGTTTATCTGTTGCCTAGTACCCATAACACAAGCTTTCCTAGCTTACTTTGGGACTGGGTCAATTGGTGTGAATTGTCCCGTGATATTTATTTATTTTATTTATTTATTTCTGACTACGGACCCATGGGGACCCGGCCCGGCCATTTGTAAGGCATTCATGGGGCCGAAGCCGACATGAATAGACTTAAGCATAGGAGATGTGCGCTAATATGGAGGTATAATTAAGTAAATACAACATGAGGATGTGCTAGCGGATAGTCCTCCACAATTGCCAAACTATTGCCAGGTAGGAAGCGACATGGAATGGGCTATGGGGTTAGGATGCTGTAGGATCACCGGGCTTTGGAGTGAGATAACGGACACCTACCATTACAATTATAAAAAATAAAATAAATAAATAAATAAATAAATATCACGGGACAATTCACACCAATTGACCTAGTCCCAAAGTAAGCTAAGCATAGCTTGTGTTATGGGTACTAGGCAACGGATAAACATACTTATATAGATAGATATATACTTAAATACATATTAAACACCCAAGACCCGAGAACAAACATTCGTATTTTTGATACAAATATCTGCCCCGACACGGGAATCGAACCCGGGACCTCAAGCTTCGTAGTCAGGTTCTCTAACCACTAGGCCGTCTGGTCGTCTGTCTAAGTAATGCATGTATATATTATTATTATTAGGTATTACTAGCTGTTGCCCGCGACTCCTTCTGCGAAAAATAAAAAATAGCCTACGATCTACCGAATACAGAGAAAAAGGTTTCATAAAAATCGGTCAAGCCGTTTCGGAGGAGTTCGATAACAAACACCGTGACACGAGATTTGTATTATAGGTATTGACTAGCTGTCGCCCGCGACTCCGTCCGCGAAGAATAGGGTAGGTATAAAAAAATAGCCTACGACCTATATATTCTCAGACTTACCGAATACAAATAAGAAAGTTTCATAAGAACCGGTCAAGCCGTTCCGGAGGAGTTCGATAACAGACACCGTGACACGAGATTTTTGTATATTAGATTACTTAATAAGTATATGCTTTTTTGCTCGGCAGTGTACCTACTTTTCCGCAGTCGAGCGGTGTGAGCAGTCACATAAAGAGCTCTGTACCTCTACCATGAGTTTACACTAGTTGACAGTGACCGTACTCGCTAGCGACGGCGTAAATGATTTGTATGGAGAATTGTACTTCCGCAAGTGACCGCTAGAGGCGCTGTACAATTCTCCATACAAATAATTTACGCCGTCGCTAGCGAGTAAGGTCACGTAAACTATATAAACTCATGGTAGTGGTACAGAGCTTAGCGACGTAAAGTTTTATGTCAGTTGATACCATTTTCTACCAGCTAAGTACAAACAAACAAACAAACAAACTTGTCATTTTTTGAATAATACAGAAGTGGATGAAGGATGCTTGAAATATTACGTAAACGCCACAAGAGATCTAAGTTTTGTTTATTTAAAGCTGCTTAACCGAATTTCAATGTGTTTTTTAAAGTTTCGCACCCAAACAATAAAAACGGGACCGTATTACTGAGACTTCGCTGTCCGCCCGTCTGTCCGTCTGTCACCAGGCTGTATCACAGGCACCGTGTTAGCTAGACAGACAGTTCAAATTTTCACAGATGATGTATTTCGGTTGCCGCTATAACAATAAGTAATATAAAACAGAACAAATCAAATATTTAAGGGGGCTCCCATACAACAAACGTGATTTTTTTTCTCGATTTTGCTCGATATTGATAAAGGCAACAGAATATTTAGTTATTAATTCACTTTAAAAAAAAATTAAATAAACAAATATTAAAGGGGGGCTCCCATAGAACATAGAACAAACGTTGCCTTTTTAGGGTTCCGTAGTCAACTAGTAACCCTTATAGTTTCGCCATGTCTGTCCGTCTGTCTGTCTGTCTGTCTGCCTGTTTGTCTGTCCGCGGCTAAGCTCAGATACTGTTAGTACTAGAAAGCTGTAATTTGGCATCAATATATATATCAGTCACGCCGACAAAATGATTAAATAAAAAAAAGTAAAATTTATTTTTAGGGTACCTCCCATAGACGTAAAGTGGGGGTGATTTTTTTTCTCGGGTAACCCTATAGTGTGTATAGGTCTTTTAAAACCATGGGGGGGTTGCTAACATGAATTTTCTATTCAGTGATCTGTTTGCGAAATATTCAACTTTAAAGTGAAAATTTTCATTAAAATCGACCGTCCCCCCCTCTAAAATCTAAACTGTTGGGTGGAAAAATTTGAAAAAATTCAGAATGGTAGTAAATATATCAAATTTACTAGGAAAATTATAGCGGCTAAAATTGCTTGGGAATTATTTGTAGTTTAAGAGTAAATAGTAGCCTAAGGTATAAAACATACCTAAACTTGGATGATTCCGTACACATACGAAATCCTTAAAAAAATATTATTTGATTTTTTCGTAACGGCTACGGAACCCTACCTTGGGCGTGTCCGACACGCTCTTGGCCGGTTTTTATAGATAATGGTACGGAACCCTTCGTGCGCGAGTCCAACTCGCACTTGGCCGGTTTTAACATTGCACTTTATTTGAAAGAAGCTCTTGCTTTTCAACCGACGAAAAAAACGAAGCAGGTAGGTACTCAAGTCGACGTGTATATTTTTTTAAATGTAAAGGTTGGGTCGTAGGTTTTTTATTCTTCCTTTGGAGCTTCACCGCGGGTTCAAGCCAGTATTCATACCCCGGCGCCACACATAGACAAATGTTTCAACACATATTTGAACACATTATTTGATCTATGGTTGATTGTATGGATGTTCTATTGAACAAATAAGCAAATACCAGTGCTACACATGTGATCAAATAACTGTGTTCAAACATTTGTAATATGTGTGGCGCCGGGGTTACCCTAACAATATTATAAATATGGAAGTTTGTGAATATGTGCGCGCGTGCGTGTGTTCGTTACTCCTTCATGTTAAAAACGGCTGATCGGATTTGAATGAAATTTGGTATCTAAATAACTGGAACTCTAGAATAACATATAAGATATTTTTGATCCCGATTTTCTTGCGGGGTGCATGTAAAAATCCCACAATCATAACTGTTAAATAAATACATGAAATTTTGCAAGGATGTTTATATCCTACAACGTAATGAAGATCACTATCTAATTCTTGTGAATCTAATAGAACCCTATTTCTATTGGATTGCCAGAACTAACGCGATGTTTATGCGAGTGAAGCCGCGGGTAAAGACTAGTAATGATATAATAAGAAAGTTGTATTGGGAAAAAATGTCTGAGAACTTCTATTTCATTTGTGTTCGAGACAGTTCATGTGTGAAACAAATACGACGGATATTAACATAGGAATTCTGAGTACAAAAGGTTAGGACCAAACTTTGGTGGCTAAGGAACTGTAGTACCAAGTGTTACGTATTTATGTATGTATGTATCATTCTTTGACACGCCCTGCAGCCTAAACGGCTCAATAGATTTTCAAATGTGCAGTGTCATTAGATTCGTCTCAGTTCCACGAGTGACATGGGGTATATATCTTCCAGGAATTCCCATGGGAACGGGAATTATACAGGCGGGTTTTTTCATCCAGTATTGAAATTACAGTTATTATTAATCTGCTAATCTTTATTTATTATTTTAAGTAGCTCAATTATCTACTTTGTTCGTAAACTAACAAGCAATCTACACTAATATTATAAAGAGGAAAGATTTGTATTTTTGTATGTAAGGAATAAACTTATAAACTACTGGACCGTTTTCAAATTTTTTTTTGTCGTTAGAAAGCTACATTATCACTGAGTGGCATAGGCTACTTTTTACCGCGAGAAAATTGCTTTTCGTACGGGAAAATTAATTTATCGCGAGCGAAGCTGCGGACGGAAGGCTAGTTATAAATAAGCGTCCTCGGAAAACATTTCAGTTCTAATACCTATTTCCCAATAAAAATTATTCCGCGGGATAATAATTTCCTGTCGGTAAAATATTCATAAAGCAGGCGTCGCGTCATAAACATAAACAATTGGATCAAATTTAAAACGGATTAATTGCCGGTAGCCATACAAAAACATAATTAAAAATAGTGAATAAGAAATCCATTTATTTGAGTATTTTATTTTTAACCCCCGGCACAAAAAGAGGTGTGTTATAAGTTTGACCGCTATGTATGTGTGTGTCTGTCTGTCTGTAGCATCATAGCTCTTAGGCTGTGTATCCACCGGAGCTGCTGTGCGAGGATGCGTTGCGAGGGATGTGTTTGTCATGAACCAATAGAAACACTTCATTTACCTATCCTTGTTCAGCTCAGCTCTGGTGGAAACAGCTCAGTGGAGCGGGGTTTTTATACATACAAAAGAAGGGAAAGATGTGTGCGAGGGATGTGTTGCTAGGCGGCGTTGCTCCGCTCCCGCCCGCTTATTTGAAAAGAGCCCGCTACACGTCCTCGCTACGCATCCTCGCACCGCTCAGCTACCACACACATCTTTGGTGGAAACATTCACACCGTAACACATTCTCGTTACACAGCCTCGCACCGCTTAGCTACCTCGCACATCTCTGGTGGAAACACAGCCCAACTGGTGAACCGATTCGGATGCGGTTTTTTTTATTTGAAAACAGGTTTATGGCGATAGTTCTTAGATTGGTTCAGCCGTTTCAAAGTTATCAGCTCTTTTGTTAGCTGCGGAAGGGATATTAGACGCAGAATGGAAATAGTAAATTTTTAATTTTTTTATTTTTTTAATCGAGCTATCTAATCGACCACGACTCTTTCTCGCTTACTTAATTACAGTCGAAGAAACTAAATCACGTACTAGGGTAAGCCCTTTTTACTGCCAATTTCTTGTTGACATTCCGTAAATCTTCCAAAGAAATCATCGTGAAATTGGTTGCGAAAAGGTTCCACACTGGTCGCGGTTCAGTTTCCTTGGCGGTACTTTAAGCTCAGCAACTATGGCCTGTCTCGATGCACACTCGGTGGCGCGGAGCCAATCTATGTATTCTAAACATATAATACTTAAATCTGTAACAAGTTGGTGTCTTTACATTGAAGATATTTGAGAAAACCTGTCACTGCTATTTAGTAGCGTAACAGAACCCAAAACCACGATTTTTACAAATATTGTCTGTTTGTCTGTGCGTTTGTGCGCGCTAATCTCAGAAACGGCTTACCTAGAATGGTGCGGTTTTCACTGATGTGTTGGTATTTTCTTAGATTAACATTTAGTATTTGTTTCATTTAAATCGGTTTACAAATAAAATTATATGTCTATTTGAAGAATTTTATCGAACATTTGACATAAAACATGAACATAGGAGGCTGGAATTTTGCTTAGAATTAGTTCGAATTTGTTGAAATTTCCACGGGAATAAAGGGGTTTTATAATATATTTATTAACTGATACCGATGATAATAATGATGGATGTTTGGATGTTGCTGTTGCCGGATTTTGTTTTATGCCATGAAAGAGATGAAGACGAAACTGCGCGGACAAAGTCGCGGGCAAAAGCTAGTCTCGTAATAAGTTTACTTTAATCTGATGTGGTAATCATCTCGACCCCCAAAATGTGTACCAAGAGATGCGCTTCAGCAAGGCATGGAATTTCATCCACCCTCAGTGCTCAAATTGGCTTGAAATTTCATATGCAGATTAGATGACACTGCAATCTGCAGTCAGCAGAAAGTGCAATCGGTAGAAAAGTTTCGGTGCAATATTCTAGTGAGGTTCTTCCAACCGTAAAAAAAAAGTTTTTGGGGTCATGTGATTGAATTAGACAGACTTTTAAATGTGTAATGTTCATATAAAAAGAAAGAGAAAGAAGCTAGCTCGTTCTATAATGAAGTTCAAAATCGAATTACATAAACATTTTGTGTTACGTAGTTTGCTATCGAACTCCTCCGAAACGGCTTGATCGATTTTTATGAAACATTTTTCTCTATATTCGGTAGGTCTGAGAATAGGTCGTAGGCTATTTTTTATATCTCTATTCTTCGCAGACGAAGTCGCGGGCAACAGCTAGTCTAATATATAAAAATCTCGTGTCACGGTATTTGTTACCGAACTCCCCCGAAACGGCTTGACCGATTACTGTGTAATTATTTGTCCATATTTGGTAGGTCTGAGAATAGGTCGTAGGCTATTTTGTATACCCCTATTCTTCGCAGACAGAGTCGCGGGCAACAGCTAGTATTATATATTTTTTAAATTAAACTTAAAATTGCCGGCTAAACCCTAGGTTCTTATGACGTTTTTTATATCTTCTGACGTTTTTTTACCCACAGAAAAACTTGGAAAAACATTGAACAGCAAAAATTAACCTTGTTTTTAGTAGTAAGTACATTTATTGTTTGCTGTCTATTTAATTTGTATGGAACCTGCGGTACGCGAGCTCGGTCACTCGACCGGTCCATTTGTATGACAGCCGGCATCGAACATTTTATTCTAATAAGAAAAGTTAAAACAAAATAATTTAAATTACCTGGTCGGCGGGCTCTAGTTTCAAAACTTTTAGAACAAAGTTTGGTCTCGTTAATTGTCATAAACACTGGCTTACCTTGGGGATACCGATTTTCATACCAATCGCTCACCTGGGCATTTGGGACGTTACGTACAAATTGCTTAGTTAACTTTCTTATACTATTAATATCGGTGCCAACTACCCGTAGTTCCAATATTCCGTCGTTTTTTAAACAACAAAGGATTTTTTCACTCTATCGGTTGATTCTTCTACGTGAGTCACTATTCAAATAGTCCGTACTCTACATATTTTTCAGATCATTTTCAACCACTAAATAATTTCCACATAAACCACAGTTCCATTACTATTACCATAACGGCTAAACAACAAACAAAACATAAGCTACGCTAAATATTTAGTCCTATTCAAATTTGTTCACATTAAGAAAAAACATATTTTCTCGTTCTCGCGCTTCCGTTCAACTACTGTCTCTCAACTAACTATTATCTGTAAACAACGGAAAAAAACTACACTGAAAAATATTCCTTAAAAACTAAGAACTAAGATCCAAATTCAGGAGTCTCGTTTCGTTCGTTCAATTCGCTAGTGCGACGAAGTGAAAATGGACCTTAAATGCGTGACGAAAAGATGGATTTTCGTAGAGGTACGCAAGGGTGCTACGAAAGAGGCGTAGCTCGCTCGTAGCATTTCGTAGCAATAGTTGAAGCGATGTGGCCGAACGAGCCGCGCGTTCGTATCGTACCGCCATATAATCATGACTAAATATTTAATCGGAATTAAAGTTTGATTAGTTAATTCACAATGGGTTCATTTAAACGATCTAAACGCTTGAGGAATTTGCAAAATTTAAAAAGTGGCGCGATCAAGCTGCCTCGTCATTGGTCGAAAATGTTAGGGTTGGCGAATATGGACAGAGTTTCGGCTGAAGAAATATTACAAGTAAGTTTTTTTATTTAAGTATTTTTTTAATAGTTTTTGCTGTTGATATTTTACTTGGATTCTCATCCAATCTAAGTACCCAGATATCCGTATTACGTTTTATGTCGATGCCATTAACCATTGGATACTTCTATTCTGCGGATACGATCCTGGTCATAGCACCAAAATTAAAACTACCAGATTTTTGTATTGTCACTAAATTTACTTAAGAATGCAAATTTAATTCAATAGAATACATGAAGTGATCAAAAAACCACAACACAAACTTTTTGTTTAAAAAATTAGAACAACTTAACAATAGCAAAAATTCAGCTTTATTAAGTAAAGTTATGAAAATAAAATAAAGAGTACAATACAATACCATGACTCTTTATTAAAGATTATATTGTAAACAACACAGATAACAAACACAAAGAAAAAAGTAATAGCGAGATCATCTCAATTTATTTACAATTTAATTATGTCTAAATATTTTTTCACATAGAAAATAAAATATCAAAAAAATATATAAACTTGATTCTTTTGTAAATTTTAGTATTTACTATGTTCATTTATTTCTTTGTTACATTTTTCATACAGTTAATTTCAAGATTTTAATATTATATTGTCCTTAAAATAAAATAAAAGATCTGAAATTATTATACATAAAACTAAAAAGAAAAATAAATAATAACGTAGTTGAAACAAGAAGAAATTTTAATAGAGCTCCATTGCGATATTGACCTAAAGATGCTGGCAGCATTTTCTCGCTATATAGTACCTAATGCCTAGTTGTGCGAGGAAGCTGCCAGTATTATTTGCTTTACTTCAGTATTAATTATTTTCTTTTTCTTAAATCAGTTGTCATCATGTGTCTTTTGTTTTTTGCTATAAAAAGTTGCATACTTAAAATTAAAAAGAACCACGTTTTGAATAATTAAATAATTCAAACAGTCAATTAGATTCGTAAGAAACGAAATTTTTAAATTCAAATCTTGAAATTCGAATTTAACCCACTTTAAGTAGTTTAAATTGAATGGCAATGCAAGTATAATCTACAAAAAGTACAGTCAGTTTATTTTAATCAAAAATCTATTGATTCTAGCGTTACTTAGCGAATTTTCATATCAATGAGTAGTAAAATTTTTACTCTAAATGTATCCACCGCTGCGTTCCGCTCCGTTTGATTAGCGGAGAAGTTAAAAATTCATTCAATAGTTCAAAAACTTTTTTATTTAACAATCCAACAGTTTTTTTAAATATTGGTAACAAAATTTTTTAAACTATAAGTAGTTAAATATAACTAAAACGGAAACCATTTAAAATTTAACCTGATTATTAAAATGAAAGAGAATGACATTTTTGAACCTAATTAGTTGACGTCTTTGAGTGCGCCGGCATAATGAAACAATTAATATAATTAGAAAATTATGTTTGTATTTGCACTGCTTAAAATGCTGTTGATGTCTTGGAAGGCAAATAAACTATGAGATTAATTGGAATCACTTAACTCTGTCGCAAAACGTGACTTAAAGTAAAACAATTTGATAAATGAATCTATTATTCCGTCTATTCTATACTATCTATCTTCTATGTATAAGGGACACCAAAAAGTTGGACCCCGTTAAATGCTAATTAATAGGGATCGGACGATCGAGTGCAAGTGTCATAGGAACAAGACTAATGGAGTAGAAATCAGTGTTACGTTTTTTTGTTTGTTATTTTTTGTTAGACAATTTATTTATTTATTTATTTATTTATTTTTTCAATTTCAATCAATCAATCAATTAAATTTAAAATTTATTTATTTTTATTGTTTATTTAGTTATTGTACATAAAACAAAAATAGTACAAAGGCGAACTTATCCCTAAAAGGGATATTTTCAAGCTAACCTGGCATGAAAGGAAAAACTTAAAAAAGATAGGGATATTTGAAACTTGATACAAAATATGTGCGTATTTCTAAATCAGTTTAATAATTGACCTACTCTATGGTACCTACTCTAAGATGAGCTCTGGTTGAGTTCGAAACGCGTCAGTGTAGCTTGGTGGTAGTGATAGTTGGTTTTGTGTGATTTGTGCGCGTTTGTACAGTGTGGAGGTAGAGGAATTGCACAGCATGAACACCATTTCTTACATAAACGTATCGTAAGGTCGCGGGAGAGCAAAGTAATTGTTTCAGTTCATTAATATAGACCACCGAAAAGTAACGCCTGATTCTTTGATCAATTATAACTGTTGATCCACAGTCGCGCCCGAAAATGTCCGAGCCAAATGAGCGCCACTTTGATAAAAGTGGCCTTCTTTTTTCTCAGTACGTTGCGTGAAATTGTCAAGTTTAGCTGTCAAGTGTCAACCGAAATTCGACTGTAATGGAGTAAAGACTAGGTTCAAATTTCTGTGTAGGTGATGATTTTAATTGTTATGCAAACAAATAAAAAAGTTCGGACATTCTTTGAAGGGGATTTTGTTCGGCAATGTGTATCTTCAGTTATAATTGATCAAAGGCCTGATTCAATAAACTATCTAAATAAGAGTGTTTATCTCATGAAATAGGTAATAAAATAAGGACGTCAGTTTTATTGTATTGTGGAAGCGACTGCTAACAGCAATCTCAGAATCACAATTAATTCACATTGGGTATGATAAAATGTACCTACCCACTGTAGTATTAATAAAAGTTTACCATCTTCATCGTTTCAGCTGATTCTTGTCCACTGCCGAGCATAGGCCTCCCCCGAGGTTCGTCAAACAGACTGGTCCTAAAAACAGGTTATACAGACGTATCTCCATTGATAACAATAAAATAATTATGTATAAATTTTATCTCCGACGTCATTGACAAATTTAACGACTTCATAAAAAATATAACACCATTAGTCCTGTTCCTTGTGTCATTTTCACTCAATAATTCGATCCATAAAATGAATGGTTTTCGCCTTCCGACGGAATACTTTCATACTCATTTTAATGGATTGTACCCAATGTAGGGTAACTTTAATCTGCACCCAAGCTTCATCTAAATCTGCTCAGTCGATATTGCATGATTGACCAACAAACATTCAAACATCGTTAATGCATTAGCACCATACAGTGAGATATTTAGTTCCTGCCCGAAACAATAATTTTTGAAGTACTTTGCGAATTTTTGTCGAAAAACCTAGACTTTACCTATTCTTCTTATAGTGCCACTTCATTATTGAAGGAGCAGTCAGCTCTTTATATTTGTATCGGTCCATAGCCAACTTAAACAACCTGTCCTACAGTTTCGACGCCGCGTCGGTCCATTCTCTTACATTGGAGCCATGACATTTCGCGCCCTTACGTTTTCCGGGTATTTTGCCAATCATCACGGTTTGAACAAGACAACACTTAGTTGCAGAATATGGGCCAGTTACGCGACTTGCTTAGAATTTACCTAGAACCTTGGATTTATTGGGGCATTTAAAAATAAAATCTCGTCTAACCTAGCTCAAACCGCGGTCTGAATAATAATGCCCTTGATTCCGATCCAGGCTGATCTTGTGAATATAATATTTCTCCACTTTCATTCTAGCCTCGTAGTTGGAGAAATTATGTTCGAAAAACCCCAGGGCAGGGTGGCAAAAACCGGTTTTGATTGTATGCGGAAAACCGGTTTTAGACATAGTTGTTGCTAGTCTAACATTTGGTAGCACAGTGAACGGTCGCGGTTTCTGAAGATGAGCTCTGGTTGAGTTCAAAACGCGCGTCAGTTTAGTTTGGTGGTGGTGACAGCTAGGTTTGTGTGATTTGTGTGTGTTCATATAGGAGGCGGAGAAACTGCATGAACACGATTTTTTTTTATATAAACGTAGCTAACGTAAGGTCGCGGGTGAGCAAAGTAATTGTTTCAGTTCATTATATGGACCTCCGCAAAGTAACGCCTGATTCAATAAATTATTGAAAACTATTAAAAAACGAGATTTTAATCATATCACTAGAGATCTAGACGATGCAATGTCCATATCAGTTGGCTAGAAGTATCAACGAGATCGTCAAATATTAGATCCAGGCAAGTCAACTATTGCAAATAGTCCGAGAGCTGGCACCAATTTTTGGGTAGGTATTTGAGGCAAGCTGAAAACTTGTCACATACCTCTCCTATTTTATACCCCAACACAGAACCAGAGACCTGGCTGACGGGTAGCGGGGCTAAATCTACCCTCATTTTTTTTTAATTGCCAGACCGATTGTCCATCCAAAATTATCTGTATTTTATTTAAAATATTTATTTTTAATTATAAATAATCTTTGAAAATTTCAGCGTAACCTCGAAAACAGTTGTTTTTTTAATTTTTGCAAAATTGTTTTGCAAGCATCTAGCAAAGTTTAAGTCCCAAATAAATGATCTGGCTTATTTATTTTCTCACTATTTAAATGTCAAATTTTGAAGTATAAAAATTTCGAAATGCCCCAATGACATTTTCTTAAAAAATATATATATTTGTAACAGCATAAGGGTTGATTTAGGCCTCGCCCCGCCACCTGTCAGCCAGGTCTGTCGTTCATAGGGGAAGCATTAGACAAGGTTTCAGCTTGCCTCAAAAACCTACTCAAAAATGTCTATCAGCTCTCGGGCTAAAAGAAATACCTGTTGCTGTTACCAATATCGAACAAAAACGAGCAAAAATCACGTTTGTTGTATGGGATCCCAATATTTATTTTATTCTGTTTTTTAGTATTTATTGTTACAGCGACAACAGAAATACATCATCTGTGAAAATTTCAACTGTTTAACTATCACGGTTCATGAGACAGCCTGGTGATAGACGGGTAGACAGACGGACGGACAGCGGAGTCTTAGTAATCGGGTCCTGTTTTACCCTTTGGGTGCGGAACCCTAAAACCTACAGAGGTTTAAATTCAATCTGTATTTTTTTATTTTATTTCTTTAATGGGGAAACCGGTTTCAGCCGGTTTTCTCCAATAAAAACCGGTTTTTATTACCCCAGGCTAGTGCACGGAGTGTCCTTTTAAGACAACGAGGAGACATTGTGATATCTATACCTACTAGTACCCAATCACTCTAGAATTGAATTACGTTACCTCAAACTTACACGACTTTATATCTTAACCTCGCGCTTTACAGTCCAAATTTGCTTACCATAAACAGAAACAACCTACCTTTTAATTGAATGATCTTATTCACTTGAAAGGTAAAACAAAGTATTAGTGAAATTCAGACTTTAACATGCTAATTTTAAGGTTCATAGGGAAAATATACCTTGAGAAGTAGTGGGTGCCTTATACGCTTGGTATTATGGTTGATAATAGATTGCAAAGGTATTCAAAGGTTTTCAATGAGTAAGGAATTTAGTCATTACCTCTGTTCATTGTAAATCACATTGGGACAATAAGGGTGCCTTCCCATTGGAGCCTCTAATTTGTAAAAAATGGACCAAGTGCGATGTAGCTTAAAGCCACTGGAGTTAAAGACATGAAAATTTTAAGCTTTGCACGGAATCATTTAAAAAAAATCTTTTTTTATTTAATAACTCTTGAAGAGCCGTGTTAGTTTATTTTGGGCGAATTAGTCGCAAAATACTTTTTCTTACATATAAAATTGATTAGTTTTATCTGGCTTATACCTAACTTACATATTATGAAAGCGGCGATTCACGTGGCAAAAATCGATTTTTTATGACATTATACTTATTTGATCACTGCATGTATATACCATGGCTATTTATTTGATGCATAAAAACTATAATTTTATTTGATGTATTTAATGATTAGTGTAGGTATTTTATAATTTTTTGTGTTTATTTGTACTTACACCACCTGAAAAGGTAGAGAATTGGTGTATAATATTTAACTTACCCTCACATATATATAGAACTTTGAACTTTGAACTATCTATGCACTTTTGCCATTTCAAAAGTAGTCTTTGATTTCATTGCTGAAAAAAATATAAGATCAAGAATCAATGAAATCTTCGAAAACCATTTGGACATCTTGATAGATTATTTTACAACGTTTTATATAGACTCTGAAGAATATGAGAATTTAAAGAATTTCCCTAATTCCCGCGGGATAAAGAATCAAAAGGATTTATAAACGTTGAGCGCTGCTGTCTCTCCTTACTCAAAAAAAAACGTTTATTCTGCAAGTAGCCGCAAAGGGCTCTTTTTCATGACACTTTTTTAAAACTGCCAGCGCTTTCGTAAAAACCATCGTTGCCGAGAAGAATGCGCCACAAGAAACTTGGCAGAAAGTCATCATTTCAAACATGATGAATACTTACAAAAAATACATAATTATATAAATTACAATTTAAAACTATAGAGAAATTATATAAAAAATACTCTATCTCAGAAACGGTTGAGCGCATAAAAAATGTTTCAGACATGAGTAAAGGGCGGAAAGTGGATGCAATATACGTCAATGTCATGTGAAACGATTAACTTAATCTGGATATGACTACAATTGGTTTAAAGAAGAGATCATAGTTGCAAAATAGTTAAATAATTTTATTGTTTTATGTTATATTTTTTACGCAAAATAGTCTCTTTTGGCAAAATGTACGATGTACACTGGCATCAAATATATTTAGCAAAAAACTGACGAAATGCGGCACTGTTGACCCGTTTCCACGGAATATTACACGAAGCTAGAAAGTTTAACAGATCAATTTTAAAATCTTCTTGATTCCATTTCGTAGTTTTCGTGCAGGATTCCTGACGGCGATGGACACCGGATTTTAAGTTTAAGCCGTAATAGATATAAACACTTTATAGTCTCAAGAGGAGATAATTTACAAGTGGCCAGTAATTTCTTAATAATCACATTTTGTTCTATGGAGGATAGAGATATTTTGTAATTTCTGATATATTTTTAATAAAAATGTATAGATAAATATTGCTGAAAATTTAATAAAAGTCTTATCCATCTTATGCTTTTGTATATCGCTTGACATGACTTTGACGTATATTGCATCCACTGTCCGCCCTTTAGATATGAGTCCTCAGTCTGTATAAAGAAAATGCCAAATCATAAAATGCATTTCCCACCCACACGATAAAAACATCATCTATCACAAATAGAATGCCGCGAACTCCAAACCCGCCCAACTTTTTCATGGTACAGTTCCCCTTATGAAGTTTCGTATCGTTCCAGACATCTCACCTGGATTTTTAATAAAACCCGGGCTCGAATAGCGCGGCGGAATCCCATTCAGGCAGGGTTACCGGCCGTCGCGACTTGTTCGACTTGTTCGTCACGATTTATAACCCCCGACACAAAAAGAAGGGGTGTTATAAGTTTTACTGCTATGTGTTTGTCTGTGTGTTATCATAGTTTTTAAACGGGTGAACCAATTTGGAAGCGGTTTTTTTATTTGAAAGGAGGTTTCTTGGCGATGGTTCTTAGACATGTTTCACAACAGCCGTTACAAAGTTATCAGGTCTTTTGTTAACTGCCGAAGGGATCTTACTGAGACGCAAAATGGGCATTCACTTTATTTTCAAACATATGTGAGAGCTGATTGCGTTGGGGTTTTGAATTTTTTTAAATTTTTATTTTTTATGTGTGAAATTGTTAATATATACTCAGCGGCAAATCTAACCGCCCACTTTACATACATTTTTCTAAGGAAGGAGGGCGATTAGATTTGCCGCTGAGTATATAAATTATTACTGACGATTTTCCTAAGACCATAAAATGTATTCGTAAGTTTGTATGTTAATGAAAATAATCAACTTCAACCCACCCTATTAACGTTTCACTGCAGGGCACAGGTCTCATTTAGAATGAGAAGGCTTGGGCCGTAGTTCCCACGGGGGCCCAGCGCGGAATGGGAGCTTCACACACATCTTTGTATTATATTTCTTCGCAGAGGTGAGCATTTCCCCCACGATGTTTTCCTTCACAGTAAATACGCACATAAATTACGAAAAACTCAGAGGTGCGAGTACAGGTTCGAACCCACGACCCTCTTCTTAAAAGGCCACAGGTCAAATCACTAGGTTACCACTACTTTTTTAATGAAGGAAAAGTATAATTTTCATTTAAATAAATACAGACAGTTGTTGAGTTGAATCTTGGCTAGTTTTACCAGCAAATCGAATGTGGGAGATAAGTTGATTAGCCAATTATAAATATACAGGCTGTAACATTTAGATCGGTTAGTACGGAAAAGTCTGAAACTATAAGAATGTTGATTAGAAAAAAAAAGGTAGTCATTTCGATTCGAACACCTACTAAAATATATGAAAGGATATGAAAACAATGCATTTTATTAATTTTAGACATCATGTTTCGTAGTTAGAAATAGTGTTAGTTTTATTTTTCAAAACGTCCGGATTCAAAACCCGAGCTGAACAAAAGTTTTTAAAAAAAATGTATGAACGCAGTTTCTCTTGTTACTAAAATCAATGACATGCTTACTAAGAACAGATCTTCGTATGTCTTATAGTTTCAGACTTTCCCATACTGACCGATCTAAATGTTACACCCTGTATATTTATAAATATAAAACACTGTTACAGTAGGAAACCCAAAGAAATAGAGTGTTATATTTGTTTAGGATGTTATTTATTCTTACAAATAGGTATCAGTATTACGTGCAGAGCTTGGCACCCATTGAGATCTCAATCCTTTTGTCGGTGAAGTCATCAAACAAGCATATTTTAACACGCTTTTATTAGTATTTTACTTGGGTCACACTTTTCACATTTATGTTTTTGGTGGGATTATAAAATAACCGTTTTTAGGGTTCCATACCCAAAAAGTAAAAACGGGACCTTATTACTGAGACTTCGCTGTCTGTCCATCTGTCCGTCCGTCTGCCACCAGGCTGTATCTCATGAACCGTGATAGCTAGACATTTGAAACAGAATAAAATAAATATTTAAGGGGGCTCCCATACAACAAACGTGATTTTTTTGCCGTTTTCATAGATAATGGTACGGAACCCTTCGTGCGCCAGTCCGAGTCGCAATTGGCCGGTTTTTTTAATTGCGTTTGTATTACCGCCCAATTACAGGAACTGTGATGACATTTCGTTGACAATCATTCATTATCTTGTCAAAGACAAATATAAATATAGAGCGATCTCCACGTCTTGCTGCCCACTTACAACAAGACAAAGAGACAAAAATAAGGGGGGGGGAGAGATGAGAGGATTACTCATTCTATTCACCGGAAAAGGAATACATTTGGAAGGAAAACATGCAATCAAAAAAAACATTTAATAGTCTGAATTACGTCTCACTCAGCATAGCTCTGTATTGAATCCCACAGTAAGGCTGCGTATCCACAGGAAATGTGCGCGGATGCGTTGCGAGGGATGTGTTTGTCATGAACCAATAGAAATACTTCATTTACCTATCGTTGCTCAGCTGAGCTCTGGTGGAAACAACTCAGCGGAGCGAGGTTTTTGTACATACAAGTCAAAAGAAGGGAAAGATGTATGCGCGGAATGTGTGCGAGGAATGTGTTGCGAGGGATGTGTTGCTAGGCGGCGTTGCTCCACTCCCGCCTCACCGCACCCCACCCACTTATTTGAAAAGAACCCGCTACACATCCTCGCTACCCATCCTCGCACCGCTCAGCTACCTCGCACATCTTTGGTGGAAACATTCACACCGTTACACATCCTCGTTAAACAGCCTCGCACCTCTTAGCTACCTCGCACATCTCTGGTGGAAACGCAGCCTTAAGGATAAACAGACAGACACACAAGTAAACCTATAATAAGTACCTGTGTTTCATGCTAAACCAATTTAAAAACTTTAGTTTACCATCTTAAACCCGAACCCAATCTGAACGATTATGCAAATCAAAATTGCGACGGAGCTCTAAGCGAATTAAGCAATTTTAAATACAAATAGATTTCAAGGATTTTCGAAGCCCCCACCAACGGCGCGGGGGGTCAGAACATGTCGCAGAATATTTAAGTCAAGTTTTGACAATACTAGTAAAAATATCCGAGTTAGATTGCAGAGATGATGGTGATAGATTATTCAACTACAGAACTATAGCTGTCATAAACTGTCACATTATAACTATTTAGGTAGTTGAATGATCCATCATATCCTAGTTCGGTAGCTGAATAATCAATCACAGCACCACTTTACTCTGTCTATTTAACAGAGTTAGTAGGTACTAGAAAACAGAGAATGCACGTAATTGGTCAGGATATAAGGACGATGTACCGGCGCATATGTCCCACTGCAGGGCACATATTTAAATATTATTATCTACTACTTTAAATTACATAATTATGATTAATAGATGAATAAACATGACATGTAATTATTTGAGGTGCCTCTAAGTACATACTAAAATAACGAGAAATATTACGAATATTCCAACAAACGGCATCGTAAGCCGAGCCCGCCATCGACGTGCGATTGTTGACGCCCACTGACAGTTTCTTGTCCCTTTCATTTGCATACAAAAGTGCAACAGAGAGAACGCTTTGCTGACTCTGTTAAATAGACAGGGTATAGGTCAGTAGTTATTTAATCCATCACATCCTATAGCTATTCAACTACCGACCTAGTTGTGCTGTGATTGATTATTCAGCTACCGTACTAGGGTGTGATGGATCATTCAACTACCGAAAAAGTTATAATGTTTTATTCAACTATCGAACTAAGATGTGATAGTTTATTAAACTAAAGAACTAGTTTATGATATGATGGATTATTCAACTACTGAACTAGTTATGATTTGGATTATTCGAAAAAATATTATTTAATTATTAACATTCCCGAATCCTCAAACAATAATTTGCTCTGTTTTGAGCCAGTTGTGTAGAAAGTCTTTTTCTTTGAAAATATTGCGTAAACATCAATTAAAAAGTTTATAACTGATATTATAGAGTTTTGTTTATATTTAAAAAAGTCCGTCGCTGGTATAGAAGACTTTAAGTATAATTAAAAACTTTTTATATCTCAACGCTTGTAATTATTACAGACAAGGAAATCTCATCAATAGTGTGCTTTTGGTTTAAAATAACGATAGCCGTGTTGTTGTTATTCTTGGAAAAATACTGTACAAGTATAATACAATGGCAACTAATATTATTTTGTACACACACGGTACACACAACCATAATCTTCTAATATATAAAAATCTCGTGTTTGTTATCGAATTCCTCCGAGATGGCTTGAGCTATTTTCATAAACTTTTTTGTCTGTATTCGGTAGGTCTGAGAATAGGTCGTAGGCTATTTTTATACCCCTATTCTTCGCGAACGGCGGACGGAGTCGCGGGCTACAGCTAGCCTACTCTGTGCCAAGTGTCCCGTGATATTTTTTATCTGTTTTTACTCTTTTTTGGCAAATCCCAACTCCTTTAAGTCGATGGAGTGTTTGCATCCAACTTAGGATAGCGGCTTTACTAGAAGTAGCTACTACAGTAAAATATAAGTAGGGGAGACCGGGGACAAAACTAACATTTTGCACTTTTACCTCATTATCTGGTTAAGCGTAATATTTTTGATGAAATTAATATAGCTATCTATAAATTTCGTTCATGCTCTTCAAATTGATGTCTTTAATTACCTAATTATTACTTATTTTGTGTGAAAAATAGGGACTTAAAAAAAATTCGCCTGTTGTTACTTTCGACCCCGATACGTTGCCGAAAGTAACAGGATAAAGAAGTATTTTTAAATATGAGATGAAGTATTAAATTAATAAGTTATGTATCAGAAAACATTGAATGAGCAAAAAAAAAATATTGGCACTTTATAAGTATATGAAAATATTGAAAAAGTATTTTTTTATGAAAATATTCAAAAAAATAACATTTTGTTAACATTTATTGGCAGTCTAGGAAATGCCATGTTTTTTTGGCGTGACAATTATTTATTCTATTCAAACTAAGTATTTGGTAACAGTGTTTGTTTCGGACACACACAGTTTTCATCATCATGTCTGTCTATGTTACTTTTGTACCCTGCCACATTTTTGTCAAAAAATTAAAGCTAGCCTTGAAGTGGAACGTGATTGACACAAACGAACTCAAACACCGTGTAATCCATTTAATCAAGAATGACTATACAAATATTCATATAAAAATCATTCTTTTAATAATATGAAAACGTGATATGAATGAAAGTCAAGAAAGTTATTTTTAGTTCGTGAAATCACGTTTTGTCCTCTAGCTCAAAGTAGCAGCGTGGAGCACCGACAGCGACTGGATGCAAGTAAGAGGGGTGGAATCGACTGTCATATGACTGTAGCGAAGAGGTGTTTCGACTATTGGATAAAACTACAGAGCCTTTGCTACTTTCGACCCGCTGCTACTTTTGTACCCGGTCTCCCCTACGCTACCAGCATGTAACAATATATATAAAACGTATCACTTTGTCTCAACTGGCATACGAATAGCTAGAAATGAGAGTGCAGCATGCATTTTATTATCTATACAAAACCACTTTTAAATTTAATGATGGTAATCTATAGGTCATTCGTTTGCTTTTATAGACCACCGTTACTTGTGTAGTTAACCAATCTAACATATTGACAAATTTCAGTAAATTCGATTGCTGAAAATATGACTGAAGAGACTGTCGTTTTTTAAGGTTCCGTACATCAAAAGGAAAAACGGAACCCTTATAGGATTACATTCCCGTCCATCTGTCTGTCAAGTTCCTTTATCTCGGATACGCGTAGAGGTATCGAATTTAAATTAAAACCATAATACTCAGGTTAACAATCCCTTGAAACTGTGGAAAAATCAAACTCTCAAGGGAATCAAAATTTACAGGGTTATTTTCCGTTGCCCTACAATAGAACTATGAAAATTGGCAAGTAATAATACATGCCAAGCCAGCCAGCCAGCACTGTGGTCGCTAAAGAATGTGGAGGAGTTGGCACTAGTGACCAAGTAGTACTGTGGTCTATAGAAAAAAGTGGACGAGTTGGCAATGTGGTTGAAATAGGAATATAGACAAAATGAGATATTGATGATATCAGAAAGTAAACTAGTTAGGAAGCTGACGATTTAGGAATTGTAGGCTGAAGACTTGGTACTGTGGACGATTTAAGAAGGCGACGAAATGGGACAATGAACGAAGTTATCCAGAGGCCGAAATTCCATCAGAATCCGGCGAATCATTTTTTTTTTACAGCATTTGCCCGCGTCTCATTACGCGAAGAATTAGTAGCCTACGACCTATTTTCAGACCTACCGAGTATGGAGAAAATAGTTTCATGAGAATCGGTCGAGCCGTTTCGGAGGAGTTCGATAGCAAACACCGTGACACGAGATTTTTATATATTAGAAAGATTTTATTTTATTTATTTGGGGCATCAACAGCAATTCAATACATTATAATGAGACTTAAGTACTAGACAAAAAGCCAATAACGGAGATGTCCGCAGACAAAACATAGCATAACATTGCAGTTAAGCAAAACATTATATACTAACAAGTTTATAAATCAAGCTACCAACCTAAAATTTTTTTTTGTTAATAACGAATCCCATACATGTCAATGAGTGAGTTAGTGAGTATGGATATGTGTAAAGTAGGTTTGTTAGAATGTGTGTGCGCTCGCCCGCGCGCATGTGTGTGTGTGTGTGTGTGTGTGTGTGTGTGTGTGTGTGTGTGTGTGTGTGTGTGAGTGTGTGAACTTGATTGAAATTTTAGCGTGAAAGAGTAAAAAAAAAACGTTCCAGCTTTTATTATGACTCAAATATAATAAACTGCTCTTAATGTTACCTTGAAAAACTACATTATATTACCGTTTATGTTCACAACCTACGAGTTATCTTGTATCAGAATACGTGACGTAATATATAATATTATTACTTGTCTGATATTACCGGAATTTGTTACGTTACGTTGTCTCAGAGGGCTGGGAAGTTGAAGAGCATAACTTATTACACTCGAATACTACGACTACTTTAGACGACCCGTCAAATACGTCAACGTTACGCGAAACGAAATCTTTAATTTTGATACCAATCTTGGCTTCAACTGTCAAAAATGACACTTGAAGCCAAACCAAGTGCATTAGACAATAAGCCTGCAGATGGCCTAGTGGTTAGAGAACCTGACTATGAAGCTTGAGGTCCTGGGTTCGATACCCGTGTCGGGGCAGATATATGTATGAAAAATACGAATGTTTGTTCTCGGGTCTTGGGTGTTTAAATATGTATTTAAGTATGTATCTGTCTATACACCGTGAAATTTTAGTGGTTGTTTTCCCGAAACGAGGTGATTTAGTATCGATTGTACAATCGATTTATAATTACTATTTTGACTAGAGTCAAAAATCCAATTGTGAAAAACAAAAGTCGAAAATGATCGCAAACCAATAGTAACGCTTCGTTGGTACCTAACCTATCGTACGATCGTACGCTACTTGTACCAACGAAGCGTTACTATTGGTTTGCGGTCATTTTCGACTTTCGTTTTTCACAATTGGATTTTTGACTCTAGTCAAAATAGTAATTATAAATCGATTGTACAATCGAAATTAAATCACCTCGTTTCGGGAAAACAACCACTAAAATTTCACGGTGTATAAGTATCCTTATCCGTTGCCTAGTATCCATAACACAAGCTTTCCTAGCTTACTTTGGGACTGGGTCAATTGGTGTGAATTGTCCCGTGATATTTTTTTGTTTATTTTTTATTTTTATTGCGTATGCGTGCGTTCGTGCATGCGTGTGTCCGTACCTATTCATCTGATACATAAAAGCAGAAGCTAAAGTCTACATAGCTCGAGGAATCGCCAGACTCAAGTGGCAGTGGGCAGGGCATATCGCTCGTAGAACTGAGGCCGATGGGGCAAAAAGATTCTCGACTGGCGTCGGCGGACCGGAAGATGCAGTGTATGTAAAAAGGGGAGCGACGACCTGGTTAAGGTTGCGGGATCGCGTTGGATGCAGAAGGCACGGACCGATCTTCACCATCATCGCCATTTCAGCCGGAAGCCGTCCACTGCTGAACATTATGCCTCTCCCAAGGCTTGCCAAACAGATCGGTCCCCGCCATCCGCATCCGCATCGTTATTTAAGAGGGTACGATGCGCACCATTTCTCCATACAAACGTAATCCCCTGTTTCCTCCCTGGATAATGGCTTTAGAGCCAATTTTTTTTTACTGTGTAATCTAATCTGTATGTCACAGCTATGCCCTATGTTTCGTTTTTTTCCATATTTCAATTAACATAAAAGAAATATGAGCTATCAAAAACTGAAAAAATTGCCCAATTTCAACGTCATATTCAGACACTCATCAGAAAAGAATCCCTGATATAAACAAAAAAAAGAAAACATAGGGGCATAGGGGGGGCTGTTCTCTAATTATTAAAAAAAAAAAAATTATTGGTCCAGTTTTCGAGAAGGAAACAGGGGATTACGAAATGCTGTTTTGATCAATTTTACGCGCCTAATAACGGTCTGAGCTGCAGTTGTCCCGCTCTCGCTGTACTGACACGGAGGGGTTCGGGCGAGACAGCGACATTTCATTATAATACCTATTTCTCAAAAGTCTCTCAGCCATCGTACCCTCTTAAGATGATTATTGATTCTACTGCAATGAATCTCTAAGTACCTACCTACATTATGATTTAATAGTGTAGGTAAACTAATGACTTCTAAACGAACTTAAAATCCGTATAAAAGATATGCCATGATCACACGTACCGAGTAAAATCGTGCGAGTAGCATTACATTGCGGCTCTCAATCGGTCACTTGTAACTCGTTAGCCCCGCGGCCCTGCAATGTAATGCTACTCGCACGATTTTACTCGGTACCTACGTGTGATCTTGGCAATACTGTTGCGTGTAAAGGTAGTTTACTGAATTAATACACACTGTTATCTTTCTTCTTGGTTTCGGATCAGCAGTTCCCAACGGTATATGAACGCTCGTATCACACACACGATAATTTTTCAATTTCGCGTGCAAGCAGTTAACGGTCGTAAGAGTGGTCAAATTTTTATACTTGCCTAAAGTTGACTTTTGTACGTTAGTTAGTTATTCTGTGCTCGTATGTTACCTAAAAATGTTGTCAAAATAAAGCATGAAAGAATGTATTGTTTGAAACGCGATATGAATATAATTTTGACGAAGACGTATAACGGCATTAAAATATTTAATACAATATTAACGGCGACGATTTTTTATTGCTGTATGAACTTTACTATGCCGACCAAATGGCGAGTCAACATGAACCACGGCCCCCAGTTAAGAGTGGCCGAGGATCGTGCTCAGTGGCGTGCCATGGGAGAGGCCTATGTCCAGCAGCGGACGAACATAGGCTGATGATGATGATGATGATGATGATGAAACTTTATGAGTTTGTTTTAGCCTTTCTGTGCCAAATATTGCAAGTCGATTTTCACCTTTTTAACCCCCGTCACAAAAAGAGGGATGTTATAAGTTTGACCGCTATGTGTGGGTGTGTGTGTCTGTGTATCTGCTGTGGTTTCATAGCTCTTAAACGGGTGAACCGATTCGGATAAAGTTTTTTTTTTAAAAGCAGTTCTTGGCGATGGTTCTAAAATTATGTTTTATTTAAATTGGTTCAGCCGTTTCAAAGTTATCAACTCTTTTGTAAGCTGCGGAAGGGATCTTATACGCATAATGGGCATTTGCTTTATTTTCACACATATGTGTGATATAATTGCGTTGGGGATTTTTAAATTTTTTTTCCTCAGATACCTAAGTACCTACTTACCCCTTTCTCCGTAGGGGGTTAAAGTAATTTATTAATTGCCAAACCAATTATAAAATGCACTCTATGAACCGTGTGACTGATCGCGCGAAGAGATTAGATATGCACTATTGGATAGTCCGGGTGACAGTTTGTTAAAAACGACAACTGATCGAACACTTTAGCTTTGAATTTAAAACTTACTTGCCGCAGAAATAATGATGTTTGTACTTCCTTCGAGAATCGATGCCACTAATACTGATATTAATTGCATATTTTTTATTCCCATATGACTGAATTATGATTATTACTAGAGAAATGTCCCTTTTGAAGCAAAATGTCTAAAATGACCCGTTTATTTAACAAATATATCAAACAGGGCTACGTTACAGAGTGAGTAGGAAAAAAATTGCATTTTTGTCATATTCTTTTACGTTTAATCATTATACGTTTCAATTCCTCTTATGAAATCTGTAATATTTCCTAGTAAAAAAATTGCAAATAAATGAGATGGGAAATGATTTTCAAATGGTAAATGGATACTTTTTGATTTATTAAAAAAAATATATAAATAAAAATAAAAATAAATAAATATTAGGGGACAATCTTACACAAATCGACCTAGTCCCAAACTAAGCAAAGCTTGTACTATGGGTACTAGACGACGATAAACATACTTATATACATAAATAAATACTTAAATACATAGAAAAATCCATAACTCAAGAACAAATATTCGTGCTCATCACACAAATAAATGCCCTTACCGGGATTCGAACCCAGGACCTCTTGCTTCGTAGGCAGGGTCACTACCAACTAGGCTAAAGCGGTCGTAATATAACGGGACAATTCACACCAATTTTGACCTAGTCCCAAACAAAGAAGCTTGTACTATGGGTACTAGACAACGGATAAACTTTATAGATAAATACTTACATATTAAACGTCCAAGACTCGAGCACAAACATTCGTATTTTTCATACAAATATCTGCCCCGACCGTTAATCGAACCCAAGGCCTCAAGCTTCGTAGTCAGGTTCTCTAACAACTAGGCTATCCGGTCATTCGTATTATTTGTATTATCTCTCTCTCTCTCTCTCTCTCTGTAAACGTACATACATAGAAATGGCACATGCATTACCGTCATAGGTCCAACCCCAGATAAAAGTATCCATCAGTTAAAACTATCGCTTTCCTTTTCTCAAGACAAAGGAAAAACAGGACAGTCACAATTAACATAGCATTAAGTATGAAGTCGTGTACTTAATTTAGTTTTATCTTCTATCCACAACTTTTCGTCAAAGAAAGTAACGTTCGGCTGACGCTTACCTTGTTACATTTTCACGTTGTGGTGGACACCGGGGCAGAGTTTCAGAGAGCTTGACCATCCCGTTCAAAACGATGTAGGTACGATCGCGGTAAACTATGACATGAAATAATTCCAGTTGTCACTCGGACTATGTACCATACAATTCGATGCGTTTCGTGCCACCAACAAATTAAGGGCACCGTTTTGTATGAACAGCTGATAACAGCTCGTCACCATCCAATTTAGCTGGTACCCCTTAATTTCATCAAGTTGTATGGGAATTGAATTTCCAAGGCAACTGGCTAAAAGGGCTGCCTCCACTGTGAGTATTCGCGTGTTCGTACTAATTTGTAATCAAATTCGTTCTCGAACATCAGCTGATGAAAGAGGTGGAGAGACTCATTAACCGTTAATATTTAGGGCCCCATGTATTGGAGCATACTACCACAGAATCAAAAGCAGCTATCGATTACATACCTGACAAAGGATATTTTAAAAGCTAGTAGTATTATCAATAATTAGGTATATAATAATGGGTATTATAACTTATTACTCATATAATAAGGTTGAATTTCCAAGTTAAGTAAACCTTATTAAGGGTTAAGGCTACCTGTCCATTGGAGCCAGCGTTGCCAGACGACCCGATTGACCCAAAATTGAATGTCCCACGCGACAAGCTCAGTCCCGCTTTTGAGGGATTGCTCAAATTTTGCGACGGCGTATGGTAAAATAACCTATTTTATTGTCTGTTTGGCGAATTGATGATGGTGACGCGCTTTTCTATGGCTTTTCTAGATAGATAGATAGATAGATAGATAAAGACGTTTATTTGGTACTGCAAGAACACACAATCAAGATTAACAAAAATACAGAAAACAGTATAAACTTAAAAGTACGAGTAAAACATTTAATATTGTCTGTATGCGCTGCAGTAGTGCAAAAGGGGCGTGGCTCAGTGGTCAACATTGCTCAACAAAATATTACTTACTAATTCAAATAATTATACAACAAAATATTAAACAACAAAACAAACAGTGCTAAGCATCATTAACACTTACAAAAATTGACGAGATTTCATTTTTGATACCTGAAAATCACCACAGTTAGTGGCTTTGGAGTTACACCCTTTTAAAATAAGCACATCTTTATAAACATGGTAATAAATTAATCAATAATCCTAGTGAAAATTTAAAACTATCAGCGTCCTAATCGTCGCGTCTAGCTATCTAATGTCAATGTCATATAAACGTTATTTGGAATTCAAATAAAATAATCAAAATTAAAAACACAAAATTTTAAAATTTATTTGTTGTCGCGCCTTCGACGAAAGAATCCCTATTTTCACCCGACTGTCGGTCGAAGGAGGGTTATGTTTTTGAGCATATGTATTTATGTATGTATCATTCTTTGGCACGCCCAGCAGCCTAAACGGCTCAATGGATTTTGAAGTGTGAGGTGTCATTAGATTCGTCTCAGTTCCGCGAGTGAAATAGGATATATATGTTCCCGGAATTTCCATGGGAACGGGAGTTATACAGGCGGATTTTTCATCTATTATTGAAATTAAAGTTATTTTCTAATTATCTAATTTCGGTATAAGAAACCCGTTTTGTCCGAAAAAACATCTGGAAACACTGACTGAAGTGTAGCGAGACAACAGAGCAGTGAGCGAGTTGAAAATCCACCAATAAAATTGCATAAAATTTCCACTCGTCTTCAGTGGACAGGGAGTTGGAAAAATAGTTTAAAAACCGGCCATGTGCGAGTCGGATTCGCGCACGAAGGGTTCCGTACCATTATCTATGAGAACGGCAAAAAAACACATTTTTTGTAAGGGAGCCCCCCTCAAAT
Organism: Archips crataeganus; assembly: GCA_947859365.1. Classification (NCBI taxonomy): domain Eukaryota; kingdom Metazoa; phylum Arthropoda; class Insecta; order Lepidoptera; family Tortricidae; genus Archips; species Archips crataeganus. The sequence continues at coordinate 4,865,644 of OX402045.1, read as the reverse complement.
ATTTGTTTTATTTTAATTTAATAAGTGAATATATGATTTAATATTTTGTGAATATTTCAAGCGTCTACCTGTTGCCGTTATCAAAATCGAGCAAAAAAAAATCACGTCAGTGGTATGGGAGCCCCCTTAAATATTTATTTTATTCTGTTTTTTAGTATTTGTTGTAATAGCGGCAATTGAAATACATCTTCTGTGAAAATTTCAACTATCTAGCTATCAGAGACAGACGGATGGACAGCGAAGTCTCAGTAATAGGGTCCCGTTTTTACCCTTTGGGTACGGAACCCTAAAAACCGCATCCAAATAGGTTCACCCGTTTAAGAGCTGATGCCACAGACAGACACACAGACAGGCATAACACATAGCGGTCAGACTTATAACACCCCTCTTTTTGTGTCGGGGGTTAAACAGAGGGTGGATATTGTTGATTCAAACAGAAATTTAATAAAAGCGGTTTTGCAGCGACAGCATATTGGATTTGAAAGTTCAGAAACTTTCCCTTTGCACAGATTAGTTGCCTCCGTTGGTAGTTCCAACGGGGTAATCCGCGTAAATTAACATAGCCAAATGTTTCATACTCATAGCTGTGTGCCGGGAAAGTTTCTTCGTTTGTTTTATTAGTGACGACTGTCGCAATGTTTGATTATCAGATTATCACAAACACGACCGCGTCGGGCGTTACAGGCAGTGGTTAAAACCGGTATAGAAATTACATAGTTGTTCTAAAACCGGTTTTTAGTGTATGGCGAAAACCGGGAAAAACCGGTTTTCCTACGGCTGAAACCGGTTTCAGATGCCCTAAAATACCGCTTCAGTGAGATCCTGCCTTTTATAGATTTTTTCCTAACTGTTTTTTTTTCTGGAACTGTAAACTATTCAAGATATATTTTTTGGTTCTGTGTAGGGTTGCCAACTATTTCTTATGCAAATATAGTATTTCCCAGCCTAAAGTACACAAAATATAGCACTCTGAAAAAAATATAGTACAAAGTACTAAAAATATCTAAAATTGATACATTAAACATTAGTATAGTAAAAATGTCCTACCCAAACTGCATGCGTAAGGATTGACCGAAATATAGTATTTTTGCGTACTATATATTTCTTCAACAGTATATAGTACACAGAGTCAAAATATAGTACAATACTATATATTATAGTACGGTTGGCAACCCTAGTTCTGTGGAATAGGGAGGAATTGTTTTTATTCTGAAACTGTAAACTATTCAAGATATATTTTTTGGTTCTGTGGAATAGGAATGTGGAATAGGTTAAGTTGGATTTATAACAATCCTGAATAGTACACAGTTTCAGAAAAAAAAAACAGTTGGCAAATGAATCAGTTGCGAAAAATTAGAGAGCCCGCTTTAGTACTCGTACTTTAATCCAATTTCAGGCATTTTAATCTAACTACTGTAAATGCCGGAGGCCGTATTGCCTAACGCTTCTACCACATGAATAAATACGGAGCAGAATAAAAAGTTCAAACAACGTCGCGCACGCATTACACTACTACACGCACAACATATGTGTGCGTGCCCTGTACAGACAGGACGGGGGGGGCGTGCACCGGCGCCCGCTCGGAGACAAACCGGTTTGAACTAGCTCAGTGAGTAGACAAAGTTCAGGTGTGCCGCCAGCGACGACGCGACCGTTTAGCGTTTAGCTACATAGTTCGGGTGTTCGGTTGTTTTTAAAGATGCCTACCTGTTGTTGTGTTTGATTATTTATTTAGATATACAGATATTAGATACTTAGGTACTTGTTTGAATAAAGTATTTTGATTTTTATTTTTTTTTTTACCGAGCGACAACCCTATGATAATAGGTAAGAACTTCGAGCTCTGTTCGGAATCTTTTATTCTGCTCCGTATTTATTCATGTGCTTCTACCGCTTGCATTTACTTTTACCATCTCTTTCTGTCATCATCTTATATCGCAGAAATAGCGACTGCGAAGGCAAACGTCAGAAACGTTAGACAATAAGCCTGCAGTACGCTTAGTATAAGTTTAAATTCACCAAAATACTTCTCGATCGCGTTTACGTAAAAATTTCAATTGTATGGAAACATGGACGCGCGCGCACGGAGGCGCTGTCCATGTTTCCCTAGTAATTGATTTTTTTACGTAAACGCGATCGAGAAGTATTTTGGTGAGGTAAAACTTATACTAAGCGTACTGGTCATGTGAAGCTCTCTACTCTGATAGACGGCTATAACCCTTTTCCAGGCATAGAACATAACAACAAACCACATAAATCTAGACAAAGACTCGACCTTGCTACCCTTAAAATATAGTAGAAAATCAATTAAATTTGTTTAAAGGCTTTGCTTTCAAATGAATCCTGCATAGGTAAACAGTGTAACACAATGATTAATTTTGTACTAGGGTATCTAAATAAACAAGGCCTTGAAAAAACCGGCCAAGTGCGAGTCGGACTCGCGCACGAAGGGTTCCGTACCATTATCTATAAAAACGGCAAAAGAATCTCGGTTTTTGTATGGGGCCCCCCCTTAAATTTTAGTTTTATTTCAATTTGATTATTTATTTTTTAAGTGAATATATAACTAAATATTTTGTGAATATTTCAAGCGTCTACCTTTTGTCATTATCAATATCGAGCAAAAATGAGCAAAAAAATCACGTTTGTTGTATGGGAGCCCCCCTTAAATATCTATTTTATTCTGTTTTTTAGTATTTGTTGTCATAGCGGCAACCGAAATACATCATCTGTGAAAATTTCAATTGTCTAGCTATCACGGTTCATGAGATACAGCCTGGTGACAGACGGACGGACGGACGGACAGACGGACGGACAGACGGACGGACAGCGGAGCCTCAGTAATAGGGTCCCGTTTTTGCCCATCGGGTAAGGAACCCTAAAAACAGACTTGCCACAAGTAGGTATCATACAGCGCGTTAAACTTTTCCATGGCTGGCCAGAATGTTCTGGAATTTGCCAAAAACGATGGGAATTTGTTAAAATTCGATATACATCAGCGAATTAGTTGAATTGCGCAATTAGCCGGCCTTGTAGCACCAATTATTACAGTCCACGGCTTCTCCACTTAATCTAGCTATGTTGCTGTGGAATTACCTTTAAATTGATATTACGTATCAAGTGTCAAATCTAATAAAGTTATTTGGGAGGATTGGATACATTTCCAATCCAAAATGGTAAACAATCTATCGAAAACGGTTATTGAAAAAACTAGGCACAGTTCCGTGGTTTTTTTATGGTTCCGTACCCAAAGGGTAAAAACGGGACCCTATTACTGAAGCTCCGCTGTCCGTCCGTCCGTCCGTCTGTCACCAGGCTGTATCTCATGAACCGTGATAGCAAGACAGTTGAAATTTTCACAGATGATGTATTTTGGTTGCCGCTATAACAATAAATACTAAAAACCGGAATAAAATAAATATTTAAGGGGGCTTTAATTAATTTTAATTTTGGCTTTAATCACAAACGTGATTTTTTTGCTCGTTTTTGCTTTATATTGGTAACGGCAACAGGTACACGCATGAAATATTCACAGAATATTTAGTTCTATAATTATTCACTTTAAAAATAAATAATTAAATTAAAATAAAACAAATATTTTAGGGGAATACAAAAGACGTGATTTTTTTGCCGTTTTTATAGATAATGGTACGGAACCCTTCGTGCGCGAGTCCGACTCGCACTTGGCCGGTTTTTTTTCAAACCTTTCATTCTACTGTAATAACATTGATTGCTAAATACTTAGGAAGTGTACAGTCAGCCAGTTTGATACCTATGCCACTATAGAACCTTGTCGTATTGACTACTAGATCATTACAACGTCAGTGCGCGTTAAAGGTTTATCATTATTTATCAACTTTCCGATCACAAATGAAACAAACGTAAAGAGTTTAGAAGCGTTCTCGCTCCGTTACATGACTAATATTTCTTCTTTATATTGTTTGATGTAAAAAGAATACGGGCGTCAAAAGCATCACTTTATCTTTTAAGGATTTGCCACACTGGATGCGTTCTGCGGTCTGCGGTCGGGTCAAATTGAACGCAGCCCGCATTACGAGTATTGTATGAACAACACTGTCGGTCTCTATATTATTTTGTATAGATATGCGATCTGAACGTGCGGATCGAATCCAGTTGGCAAATCCTTTAACTGACTAAATTATCTACTGAAATATTCCGGTTAATTTTAAGGTCTAAAGTAAATTCTCGTACATTAATTATTATTAGGGGACTTATCACGCAAATAATATTTATTTTATTTAGAGTTAACTCGTGACCACGGCTGCTGAAATGTGGCCGAAACGTCGAGGTAAATATTATTTGCGTGATAAGTCACGTTTAGTTTAATAATTATGAGTGAAAATCACGGAAGTTTAAAACAGTACAAACTTCTCGTTGCCATCGCATTAGAACCTTGAATCACATAAATGAAAGAATTAAATAAAAGCTTGTAAAAACTTTCAAATTTGTTATGGTTGGTTTTTCCTCCCACTTGGCCGTCTTTTTGATGCTTACACTGCCCCGCAGGCGGCGGAAAGCGGTAATGCCGAGGACTTTGTCCGTCTGTATCTGAGTGAGCCCTCGCGACTGGCCGTCCGGGACGTGCGCGGGCGCACGGTGGCGCACCAAGCGGCGGCACGCAACACTACCAACATACTACACATCATCAATAACTATGGCGGGGGTGAGTATAGAATCCCAGGTACAGAACTAAGAGAAGAAATCAATAATAAATAAATATCACCCAGCCCTAAAGACGCGGCGAGCGTGATATGGCTCTAGATCAGTCAGTATTTTTTAAATATTGTAATGATTGTGGATATTGAGATGTTAGACTTTCTTACTATACAATGTGTCTCTACCCTCTGGACATAGACGAATAGGACGTGTTGATTAGGGTATTTCTTATTATTTATTAGCCTCTCTCCAAACGCCACCGTATTAACGGAGAAATGACTGATTTATGATTTAATACTTTGGAAACAACCTGTATGTTGATACATTGCGAACAACCTGCTTCAGTATGTTCCTGCTTATTGTTGATTCGTTTGTGGGTATTAATTGTATTTTTTTATCTAATTTTATAGTTTTACAAAAGTAGAACATTCCTGAGAAGGAACTCTACTAAAGAGTAGACAGAGTGTCTAAAGAGTAGAGACATGTTGTATAATAAGGCTTTCAGTGCAGCGTACTGCTGAAGATGATGGTGATACATCACTCGTCATTGATAAAGATCACATTGATAAAGGTGACATCGGTTTCTTTGTTTCAGAACTAAACGCACTGGACAATAATGGAAACACGCCTCTTCACGTGGCTGTGGAAAGTGAAGCTTTAGACGCCATTGATTTTTTACTACAGCAGTGAGTTTTCATTTAGATTTTCAATACTTAGACCTTATCAAAAACAAGCCATGATAGTCTCGAGGTTTGGTTGCGTGTGTTAGATTAATGTAAAGCATTTTGTTCATATGGTTCACATTGTCAAAAATCAAAAAGTTGTGCAATGTGTCAGTATTTACTTAAATAACTATAGCTATAGGTACTTATAGTAACTATAATATAATGGGTATCGCAGTCGTCATCATTGTTCAGTGCTCCATCTACCGGTTTTGAAGCATTGATTATTTTACTTAGGTTTTTAGGAATGTGTGTCCTCAATTCTTAATTTCTTCATGGTTTTTACAATTTCTTTTAGCAACGTCAACACTAGCATCAGAAACGTAAAGAGTCAAGCGCCGATCCATCTGGCAACAGAATTGAACAAGGTGAGTTGTCAGTCATCAAACTAGATGCTGATAAGCAACAACTTATCATCTCGTAAAACTTGAAAATTTAGATTTGAATACGAAATTGCACCTATAGACGAAAAAGTCAGGGAGAAAAAATTATTCCAGTCCTATCTTAACAATATTTTATATATTTCAAAAGAACTATATTTTACATTGTTACCCTGCTGCCACTACGCGTACAAGACAGGCACCTATGTGTGTTAATGCAGAATTGCAGAAATTTACCTTCCTACACTTCCATATAAATCTATATTTCACAGACCCAACTATATCCATCACAACACAAGATCAAACTCTTCACACTCTTTTATTTCTGACTACAAACTGCCTGCTTGTTTTAAAAGGCTAACTTAATACATAGGAAGCGAAAGAACTGTCGCTATTCTGCAACTAAATATACAGTAAATAAACATACCAAGAGGTAGTATGAAGTAGTTTTTATGCGGACCTCGAATAAACTAACCAGAACAGTTTGCTTGGTAAATGCTCACGGCGCGAGAAAGGGTGGTTAATTTGATTACTTAACTACTTAAATTACTTGAACCGACACATTTTATTCATATAGTTTCACCTAAACCTACAAAAACTTTAGTTTTTTCTTTTGGAGATAATTTTTCCCCAACTTGGCTGATTTTAGGCAGCTTATGGGAAGTATAAGTATGAAGCTAAAAAACTTGGGAAAGGTTACGGTAACGCTAAAATGGCTTGACGAATTTGGATGAAACTCAGCATGTAGATAGCTGGACATCTGGAATAATGCATAAGCTACTTTTTATCCCGATGTTCTCAAGGGATCAGGATAAAATCTTAAAGTCACGATCGCTTGTTGTAGAGACATGAAATTTGGCACGGGTGCTTTTATACAACCTTAATAAATATCCTTAAAAAACTTTGGGAATATAAATACGTATTGTTTTTTCTATTCATTCTGTAAACTGTCATTGTACAATTTAATATACATTTTCCACAGGTTGAAGTGCTACAAACGTTCGCGAAGTACAAGAGTCAATTCAACGTCGATTTGGGCGGCGAGCACGGACGGACAGCGCTGCACTTCGCAGCGATCCATGATCACGACCAATGCGCGAGAGTGCTGGTAATTGTGGACACTAGCTCGAGCCCGTGACTTTGCCCCCTATTTAGGGGTTCCATAGACCCACAGAGAACCCCTATAGTTTCGCCATGCCCGTCTGTCAGTTCGTAGCTTAGCTTAGAGGCTGTTAATGCTGAGAAGCTGTAATTTTCATGTTTACATTTATTAATCACCCGCTTAGAGTATTATATAAGCAAGCTTAAGATAACCAGGAAAAATTAGCAAAATAGCTAGCAGTGGGATAAGTACTATTACAATCTAGTAAACAAATTTTATTTTCGACCAGATCACAGATCTTGGAGCGATCTGCAAGCGTCCTTGCAACAACGGTTACTATCCTATACACGAAGCTGCCAAAAACGCTTCGTCCCGCACCATGGAAGTCTTTCTTCAATGGGGAGAATCCCTGGGATGTACCAGGGAACAAATGATATCCTTATATGACAACGAAGGAAACGTACCACTGCATTCAGCAGTGCATGGCGGAGATATCAAAGCTGTGAAGTTGTGTCTTAGCTCTGGAGCGAAGATATCCACGCAACAGCATGATCTGTCTACACCTGTACATCTCGCATGTGCACAGGTAATGAATACTGTGTTTCATCATCTTCATAATATTATCAGCGGAAAGACGTCCACTGCTAAGCAATAATGTGTTAGGAATGTGGTTACTTTGACGCTCAGTTCACCACCACTACCTTCGTTGTAGTGAAAGCTGATCATGTGACTTTAATGAGTGCAACTAATTGACACACATTGTCAACTAGTTGCATGAGCTATTACGCACGGTAGCCTGGTTGCAGCTATTACGCACTGACAACTGGTCGCACTATTGCGCACTGTGAAGTTGTCTGTGCGTAATAGCTCATGCGCCCAATTAACAGTGTGCATTAGCTCATAAAAGTTACAGTCATCTGCGACCAAGTCACCAACGACCAGTTGTCAGTGCATAATAACTCATGCGACTACCTATAGTCGACAGTGCATATTACCTCATAAAAGTCACAGTTGTCGGCAATCGTGTCACTGACAACCAGTAGACAATGTGTAATAAGTAGCTTTTTTTACTGGACAAAATATACTGCGTGATATGGATATGAGTCACTGTTTTTTAAATGACGTCAACAGAGTATTGAAAAGCTTAATGGGTCATTCGTGTCTTTGATAAGAGTGTGATCTTTTATCTCAACTAATATGAATCAAAGTGACTAAACCTATTTTTAAACACACTGTGTCATGTGTCCGCTGAGCTGGTGAATTCAGAAACATTACTTAGTTTACTTTTAAAATATGGCTGTGAGCATTACAGGCTTCGATGAACAATACAACTTGTATTGTTGATCGAAGATTACAGGTAAATTTTGCCAGTATCGTGTTGAAGACAGCTTTGAAACTTGTCGGCCATTGTTCAGTAAAATAATTCTATACACTCTCCTCTAGTGTCGGGTTATTAGACATAGGCCAATAAATATCCATAATTGGACACAAAATTATTACCTGATGCCCATGGTGTTGTTTGCAAGAGACCCGCAGCTCTTGGAAACAAAAGAAGTTTACCCGATATGCACCCTATTCAAAAACTTAAATTCAAAACATATTGTAGGATCTGAATTCCCTAATATCACCATCACTAAGTATAATGGTAGCAACGAAAGATTCTAGGATATTTATTCATATTGAAACACCTTTAAAGTTAAAATTTATTCCTCAGGGTGCGTTGGAGATAGTTAAATTGATGTTCACAATGCAGCCGAAAGAGAAACTGGCTTGCTTGACTTCTTGTGACGTCCAGAAGATGACACCTCTCCACTGCGCAGCTATGTTCGACCACCCTGATATAGTTGACTACCTCGTGTCTGAGGGATCAGATATCAATCCCATGGATAAGGAGAGAAGGTCCCCTTTGCTGCTTGCTGCTTCAAGAGCTGGGTGGAGGACAGTTCATACCTTGGTACGTTTATAGCTTGAGGAAACGATTTTTAAACTGTCGGAATTTTGATGAAGGGTGTCTTTTTTAGTACCTAACTAAAAAATAGCTGTAATCTTAGAGGTTAAATTGTGTTTTATTCTAAGCAACTGAAAGTCCTTGATGGTATTACTCTATCGCAGTTGGCAATATTTGCTTGGTACTTTGGTAATTCCAAATGTACTCCATATTTTTTCAACTAATTGGTATTGCTGACGTGGACGTAAAAACATCCAAGTTGAAGTGGGACTAGGCTGGACATTTCTGGTGCCACGGAAGTGCACCGTAGCGATGGATATCGTAATAGAGGCAGACCAAAGCGGAGATGGAGAGATACCCTAGATAGCAGGAGCTTGCGTTTGATTGGTAAGAGTGGAGCAAGAGAGTAGAAGCTTTTACTCTGCAGTCAGACACAAAATTAGGATAAGTTAAAATTAACTAAAAAGAAGTAACGTATTCTTATAAATATTGAAGAACTGTTCATCACGAGGTTTTGTGTACATTTTCTTTTGCAGATCCGCCTTGGAGCTGACATACGCCTGAAAGATATCAATTCACGAAATGTTCTACATCTAGTGGTGATGAATGGAGGGAGACTTGAAGACTTTGCAGCTAATTGCAAGGTGCAACACTTTCATCATTGTCTATTAATTAATAATTTATTTTATTATTTTATCAACAATAACTTTACTCCCTTCTTAACTAAATTGTCTTACTTATCCGTTTTAAAGATAAGAGAATATTCAAGTTCAAGTCTCTATTTCTTCAGTGTACTTTTAACCCAAAATCTTCGTCGGCCTGTTCATCCTCAAAAACGTGTTCTTCTCACAGGATCGCTGCGAGAAGAGTTTAGAAGAACTCCTAAACGAGAAAGATATGACTGGATGTTCCCCACTTCATTATGCCAGCAGGGAAGGTCACATCAGATCGTTGGAAAACCTTATTAGATTGGGCGCCTGCATCAACCTGAAAAACAACAACAACGAGAGCCCCTTACATTTTGCTGCTAGGTGAATTTATTTATCAATCTACGTGCGTGTAGAACGTACAAAATACTTCATGTATGTACTTTCAAAAACTCTTGCGTAACTTTCCACCATCGATTGACTCCTGATCTACAATGACTGTTAGACTTTGTTAAATTGTTTCTGTTTGCCTATTTACCAGTTGTTATCTCCTTTAGAAGGATGTTTCCACTTACGTTTTTTCTCATGCTTCTCCAGACTCAGGAGTTGTCATGGACATTTTGTCTTTTAATATCGTCTTATTTCTACAAACTAAAATCAGTATCGTAAATTGGTAAATTGCAAACATGTGCTTTGTTTTCATATTTTACTTTTGTTTTAGATATGGCCGCTACCACACCGCTTGCCAACTCCTAGACTCAGACAAAGGCACTTTTATCATCAACGAAAGCGATGGTGAAGGGCTTACGCCCCTCCATATCTCTTCGCGCGAAGGTCACACCAGAGTCGTTCAGCTTCTGCTCAACAGAGGCGCACTGTTACACAGGTAATCTGTTCGTAATCATATCCCTGTGACAATAATACTCTGCTAGATACAAGTCTCTCCCGTCTATAGGTGCCAGAGTGCCCAAGTTATCGTGAGCCAACTGGGAATCATCACTCCGTCACAAGGGTACATATGCATTAGTAGATTTGACAGGTATACTTTTATAATCATTCTCCTTCCTTTGCACGGCAGCATGTCTTTGCAAAGTAGTATAGAATGATCATAGAGCGTATAAATGTACTATTGTTAGACAATCGTCTTTCATAAACTTGAAGTCATTCATCACATATTCGCCTCGAGTCTACATTCATCTCACTGATGGGCACAATTTTTCTTAACAGTAAAAAACCTTGGCTACAACCTCCAGGCACATATAACACGGATTCGAAACATAACATAAACCATCAAATTGTTTATTTGATGAAACGTTCTTTATTAGCTGTAGAAAAAATCTACATCAAAACATTTTATAACCGATAAAAGCGACTAATCAATGAATTGTTGTCTGTTCAGGGATCACAACGGCAGGAACCCACTGCACTTGGCTGCCATGAGTGGCTACACGCAAACCATTGAGCTGCTGCATTCAGTGCACTCACATTTGCTGGACCAGGTGGATAAGGACGGGGTAAGACAACAACATAACTATGTTAAGAAGACAAACTGCCTCACTGATTATTGGCAATGACTTCAAGAGCTAAGTTTTCATCGGCAAAACATTTGCTATTTCTAGAAAGAAGTTACTTAGACATTTGTTACTAGCTGTTATCTGCAATTTTGTCTACATTCAAGACTACTTTCTTTTCATGCTCTTGTAGTATTCTTATTCTTACTATTCTTTATATAATTTGAAGTGACTCAACGTTTCACCCTACCTTTATTATTTCTGTCCAACTAATTCCTTTCTAAATTTTAGATGGTACTGTTATTTTTATAGAATACACCACTTCATCTAGCTACTATGGAAAACAAACCTAACTCCATAGCGCTGCTCCTATCTATGGGCTGTCGACTCATCTACAACAATTTAGATATGAGTGCTATTGACTACGCCATCTATTACAAGTTCCCAGAAGCTGCTTTGGCCATGGTTACCCACGAACAGAGGTTAGTACGCTTTAACTTTTTTACTGGGAATGTTTCATAAAAATGAGGAAATACGCATAAGTTCCAAAATGGCTGTACCTACGTTGTTGACACTTTCCGGTTCCCCATTTTTTTAATATAACTTTTCTCTTTTTAACTAATTTCAAAAAAAGGACTTTGAAAAACGAAAATGTCTTGGGGTTGTAATTTAATTATTTAAAAATAAATAAATACTGACTAACTGACTCCAAAACATTCCGAAAATATCTTTCTACTGATTCGTTTGAAGTCGATGCCTCAGCACGAGCCAGCAGATTGGGCCTAGTCATTTACCTTGCCCACAATACTATCTATTAGGCTTTACCACTCCTGCAGGCTCGTGCTGAGGCACCCACTTCAAAGAGATCGGTAGAAAAGTATTTTCATTGTTTTTGGACAGTGTTCAATTTTAATTTTAAGTTTTTTTTGCATCAATTAACAGAAGTCCGATTATATTTTAAAAAACATTGAACATTCGTACTATTTTTTTAAAGTACTTACGTATTAAACCGTGATAATGTCTTGTACTTTTTTTGACCGATTATTGAAATATTTATATTATGCCTCAAGCACTGTTGTAGATAACTAATACTATGTTGGATACAGTACTAATTAACAGAACAACAATCCACGACCTCGAAATACCCTTATACTATTAGTTGTCTCAAATTACACGTGACACCCTAGCGAGTTGGGATTCCAATGGCTGTATCTTTTTGTAACGTCTTTGTGATGCCCTAAAGAGGGTACTTCTTAAACTTTCCTTTATTATAAGTAAAGATGACCACCCTTATAGTTTGCACGATGCATTCAGCTTTACCGTTTTCCTAAGGTGCTAATTGTGACATGAATCATGTAAGTGATACATTTCAGGTTTTTTCCTTATTTAAGATATTTCATCTTCATTATGTGTTTACCATTCGTTATAGTTCGGACAATATAACAATCGAATACGATGTTTATTAAGTACATCATTCCTAAATACTCTACCAAGCAACTTACAAGACTACAAGTAAACAGAAACATTATTTAGTGTTCTCCTCTACTATTCACTGTACTGTAGAATGTTCAATAGAAGCTAACCTTTCCTAACCTGTCTCAAGTACGAAGATATCTTTAAGTTAAACGAGAAGATAAATTAGTAGTAGGTAGTAGCAGTACATTGCGCTTCTTCGTGTGGTTACTTGCGGACTATCTTGCGTTTTCTAGTCAATGTATAGCTAACTTTTGATTTTTCCTCAGAGCCCACGAGGTGATGTCCTTGAGGTCTGACCGGCATCCTTGCGTGACTCTCGCCCTGATAGCCTACATGCCTCGCGTCTTCGAAGCAGTCCAAGATAAGTGTATCACCAAGGCCAACTGCAAGAAGGACTCGAAAAGTTTCTACGTAAGTCTTAGGATATGAAGTTCAAAGGGTTTACACTTTTAAATATAAGCGTATAGATAATGTTGGATAAACTTTCTCATCTTTCATTGTGAGTAAATAATATTTATAAATATAATGTTGACGGGTTTCTGGTTAGCAAAATTTGAACAAATAAAATCAAGTAACATTTATGAAATTAATAACAATAAATTCCCTTGTCGATAGTTTTCTCCAGAGAGGCTGTATTTTCTAACGCAAGTACAAATTCACCATCTCTTTCTACTCTTATCTAGTATCATTTGACAAAAAGAAATACTTAGCGAAAGCGGTCGTGATTCAGAGTGCGTTAGACAATAATGGCTGACTAGCGATAGCATCCGATTTTTTTTTGCTGTTTACGCGCATCTCATTAAACAAATCGTCACTACTTCAATAAAAGCTCGTATCTCAAAATAGATGATCTGGCTCAGTGAACTTTATTATATGTGCATCAAGGTTCAGTTTGGTCTACATAATGATTTGAGATACGAGCTTTTTTTCAAAGTAGTGACGACATGCAGGTTAATGCTATTTACAATGTATCTCATTCTTCGTATAATAACAAAAATTGTGTCTAGATCAAGTACAACTTCGAAGCACTATGCCCCGTCCTTGTCGACGACGAGACAAAGAAGCAGGAGGCCGTCAAAACGCAGACGGTACCACTGCCAGCCCTCAATGTAAGTCCACTGACGTATTTTTTTCTAATCACAGATTAAGTATTGCTTTGACTCCTACCAACACTCCAAGGAAGAGACACAAGCGCTGAGAGTCGCGCTGAACGATCCGAAGTATAGACCCGAACCGTTGTCAGTTATCAATGTGAGTTCGATGCACACGCTTCTGTGCATGTCGGTCTTGCCATGGACTGAGAACAATGCCACCGCAAACCAGGGCCCAATTGCATAACAAAGTACAATTTATACAAGTTAAGTATGAAGTATCTTTTTCTATTTATTTTTTTATTTTCTTCAACTTCATTTTTTTTTATTACTTTTACGGTCATCCCGTGAAACCATATATTTCAAACAAATTACAAACTGAAATATAAATGCACAGAAAAAACCCCAGAAAAAAGAAAGAAGACCAATGCTGGGAATCGAACCCAGGTCCTCAGCGTTCCGTGCTGCGTGCTTACCCCTACACCATCACTGGTCTAGAAGTTAGCGACGAATCTTTCCCATACATCGTACACTTCAGTCTGTTATAATCACATTCCCTTAGGGACTCCCTTTCTAGTTAATATAACTGAAGCGAGAGTTCCGCTTGTAATATTAGTTGTACTTTGTTATGCAATTGGGCCCAGGCTTCATTACGAAAATAATTTACTTGATCTCCGAAAAACAAAAGGACGGGCTAATTAAGTACCTACTTTGTATTTTGTTGTTAAGTATTCAATAACTAAATTACCTATAGATAAGTTATTTAAATGATAATCAAATCTCAGCGAGTAAATCCTATTTTGGATGGTTAGAGTAGAGATTAAATACGTCAAGACACAAACGTTGTTGAGTCTGCTCATGATGATGATGATGATGATGATGATGCTATTGGATCTGCCACTGATGGCAAAAAACGGAAAAAATTTCCGTTTAGTGCCACTGTCACTGTTTAATGAGATTTTTACACGAGTGTTGGCCATTTTTTGGAAGCAATGCGTTAGCTTGTGGAAAATAAAATTATTTAATTTAGTTATGAATTATGTCATTTATTTTTACTTTAGTACCTAGCACTTTATTAGAATATACCTACCTAAAACCATTAAAAAAGACAGTAGCACTAGAAGGAAGTTTTTTCAAAAAATAATGAAAAATATTGACACCAAAACTAGACCATTCTGATGTGCACTGATGCTGCTATAAAGGAACCTTTCCAAAATTGCGGAATTTTTCATATAGGAAAATTTCGGAAACTTCTCATAATTTTGTATGGGGATTGAAACTTTCCGTTTCTTAAATTTAAATTTCCTACATTTCTTGTGAAAATATCCAGAAATTTCTGAGAACTTTTCCAACTTTTTTTTAACTTTTCGCAACTTGCACATCTGTACACATAAATAGTTCCTAGATGCTAAAAATTAATATACGGAGCCCTAAAAACACAGGGTAGGGTTCACGGCTGATTGACAGTGAAGCGGGTTCCCACGGCAATGGTCTTAAGTGTACTCATAGTCCTTACCTATTAATACGACGCATACCAATTAATTTGACCTTAAGGCATAATAAGTTGTGTAATACTCGAACTCGGTATCATTTGAGTTGGTTTAAACAAAAAACATAGCGACATTTTGTGGGTATTTATTTTGTAATTTATTTTTAACAAAGTCTGAACGTTCTAAATTTAAACGGACATTTTAAACAATTGTTATTTTATTCAACTTTTAAAGAAATGGTTTCTAATATGTTCGTGATAACTAACTTTCAAACTGCTAGAAGTGTAAAAATTGCTTTGGTGACATGTACCTACCCCTGATTGGCGTGAGCAAATCTGTACTGACTGACGTTTAATTAGTGCGAGGACAAATTAAACTAATTTTATTAGTTGATATCGATGAAAATGACGTACAGCCAACCAATTTGATTCCTAGGCCACTATAGAACCATGCCAAAATGAATCAATTTGTTTATCTTCTACGACAGTGATTATTGCGTGATGTATGTCATGACGACAAACTCGATATTTGCAAACGTGTGTCAACTATAATGAATAGGAAAAGAGTTTGCTTGCGCATTAAACATGAACTTTACAGTGAAGGAAATTATTGCGAGGAAACCTGCACACTTTAATCATCATCATTTCAGCCGAAGGGCGTCCACTGCTGAACATAGGCGTCCCCAAAAGTTCGCCAAACATTCTGGTCCAATGCCATCCGCATCCAACGCGCTCCCGCAACTTTTTGGCCCCATAGGCCATCAGTTCTATGGGCGATGTGCCCGCCCACTGCCACTTGATGCTAGACCTGGCCACTAGTATAATAACTAAAAATAGGACGGTTAAAATCTATTTAACACAATTAACAAAACCCTATGAATAAATGTAACGTCATAACTATTCATAACATTCATAACCAAAAAGGTACTTTTACCAAAAGTGGAGTAATATTAAACCGCAATATCACGTACACTTGCGAGCAGTAAAATTTACATAAACTAACAACTCGTTACTTACTTGTTAGTTTGTTTTGTCACACATACAACTTGGCTAATCGCGAGCTCTCAGTTCCATGGCAAGACGATACAGGCCCACCACACTCACGATATTTCCTGGCCCGAGTGTGGTGGTCCACTGTGTACACCCAACCAATTTGATTCCTAGGCCAATAGTGGTTCTATAGAGAACCATATGTCAATGAATCAATTTGTTTATCTTCCACGACAGTGATCATTGCGTGATGTATGCCATTAAGCTCGAACTTTGCGAACAGTGTCAACAATAATGAATAAGGCAAGGAGTTTGCTTGCGTATTAAAAACTTAAATTGTCACTGTCCGTCTGTCAAAACTTAATTTTCTTCTCAAATCATAAGTGAAAACGTTTATAAACTCTTTACGTTTATAGAATGTTGTGATCAGAAAGTTGATAATCCTTTAACCCGCACTGACATTGTACTGTAATTATCTAGTAGGTAGTTAATGCGACATGATTCCATAACGGCTAAGAAATCAAATTGGTTGACTGCACACGCTTTACAAAGCACGGGATGGGTTTCCACATTTATCTATTCGTATAAAACACGTGTATACATATATAACACAAAGCGTTAATGGCATTGTTTTTGCTTTAACCGAATACTAATTGTAATTGTCATTTTTTATGTTCATTGACAGACCATCAGATGATGATTTTAGACTTTAAATCATCATACCTTGCTATACTTTTCATTTCGGCGTCAATAATGTTCTGGAGGTCGAATTATTCGGAATCTGATCCACTGTATAACTTCGACCATTTTTATGAGGTTGTACACAAAGTCACAATTTAACTAACTACATTTATCACTGTAAATAAACACACACTTTACAATATAATTGCGGTAATTGTACTTAAAACGAATGTGATTCATTGTAAACTAGTCACTCCACACATTCAATTACAGACATAATATGTCTTATGCATCTATTACTGTAGATACATTTTGTGATTCAAACAACACAATTCAATGCCTTAGTGTGGATCCCTTCAAGTCCTATATCTGTAACTTCAACTACACAAAAAAAGAGCTAACACATAGTTTTTGACACGGATGTACACGATATGTATATGACTTTCTTACCAATGAATCATAACACTTTATATTCCCAATAAATGATTTTTGTGAAAAAAGGGTAAGTTTTTGTAACTATTAAGTTGTTTAGAGTTACAAGATGAAGAATTGAAAAGTCCTCAGAAACAGCCTAATTTACATACATTCGAAGAGTCGATTAATCCTAATATTTCTTAAAACAGGCCGTATATAACCTACCGGAAAAACTATAAATTCTTAAAAATTAGACAGATTTTGATAGATGGTTACTACTAAACTAGTGTTCATAGACGTGTATGTCAGGTATTAATAGCTTTAATTAGCTTTCTGTATTGGTTTGATTGTAGTAGAAATGTGATGGTGGGTGTAATATGGGTCCACAGTGGATCACGAACGTTTATTATGTACTTACAACTATACGTTTATCGAAATATTACTTGCTTTTGATTTTCCAGGCTATGGTAGCTCACGGCAGAGTGGAGCTGCTGGCTCACCCTCTGAGTCAAAAATATCTCCAAATGAAATGGCATTCGTACGGGAAATATTTCCACTTGGCTAACTTACTTTTCTACAGTATTTTCTTGACATTTGTGACGGTTTACTCGTATCTATTGATGACGCATACAGACCCAAGTTCCGCCGCTGTGGCCAAACCATCGAATAATTGCATAACGGCTAATGTTTCTGATAACAACGAGACTGCAATCAATCAGACGGAGATTGCAAGTAAAAAAGCTGATTTTCACGCTAGTAAGTATTAAAGTGTGTCATACACATTTAATAAACTAAAAAAATACTTTTCACCTCACTAGCTTGGAAAGCCCTTTTTGTTTGTTTGACATCTATTGAGAAAATCGCTTTTTATCCACAAGTGAAGAAAGAGTTTTGACATTTGAAGGCAGCTTAAGTGATATTTGACAGCTAACAAAACGTAAAACGTTAAAAGTGCTGAATTTTTAACATCACAATTAATGAATTGCATCGAGTAAAAAACACTAATACAGTCTTACAACTTTATTTTAATTCATAAATATCAGCATTCAACATTAACCTTCATTCTTGTTGTAAAAACGGATAAAATGTTCTGACAGTCCAAGTAAGTCGATGTGCGAACAAAACGCATCCGAAATAATAAAAAAAAACTTAAGTCAAAACAGTATAGGTACAATTTAACAGTAATACAGTTTGCTCGTATCTCAAAATCGATAATCTGGCTAATTGAACCTTTACTCGATGTGCAATAAAGTTCAGTTTGGTTTAATCATTGATTGGAGATAGGTACGAGATTTTTTCAAAGTAGTGACGATATGTCGGTATTGGAATAGTTCCATAAAGACTGGATATGCTTAGGCTATTTTGCATTGTTTTTGATTTTACCAATATTTCTATAAGTACTTCAAAATTATTGTACTGACAAAGAGGTAAATAAATAATAATTGATAGTACAAACTCTTTTTCTTTTTTTCCTCGATGTAGTGAGGTGAAAAGTTTTGTGTTATACACGGGTGAAAAGTTATTTTACGTCTCGTGTGTTGAAGCACTCGCTATCGAAAGGATTCTATTTTTGAACCACTCGCTTCACTCGTGGTCAATCATAGAATCCTTTCGATAGCTCGTGTTTCAAATGAACACTCGCAGGTAAAATACAACTTTCCCCCTTGTATAACAAATAACTATTTCTCACCCGCGACCTTAATATACGTTAAAGTAAAAAAAAAAATTAAACTGGGAAACGTCAAGCGGTTTTCTGTTTCATTTAAAATAAAAATGTTTTTCAAGACTGATTGTTGCTATGGTGCAAGCAAATGTGTACTTTCAAGTGACGAACCTTTTTTTACCCCGATTGTACCGTACACGTTTTTCTAAAGTAATTTTTCTTCTTCCAGATTTTGAGTCACTGGTGGCAATGTACACAAGCACTGTCGCCATAATGATCTATAACGCACTGTCTCTTATCCGTGAAGCCGTGAACATGAAGGACCAGAAGTGGCACTACATAGTGGACCCCTCGAACCTCATGTCCTGGGTTCTGTATGTCAGCTCCACTGTCATGGTCTTCCCGACGATGTTTGGAACGTACTACGACATACAGGTAATGAAACTCAAGTGACATTACAGGGTCATCTATCAATATTTATCTAGTCTAATACACTCGGCGTCACGGAAATCGCACACCCACGGATTTCTGCGTCAAGCCGTTATAACCTTATACAGTCTTAAAGGTAAATTATGGTTGTGTATTAGATTCATATGAAAGGTAATTTAATCCTCCATTTAATAACACTCACTCCTCCTGGCTCATGCTGAGGCACCGACTTCAAACTGGTACCTAGATTAAGGTCAAACAAAAAGGTATTATTTTTTACTTTTCAGTTTTTTCGGCGGTTTAATTTTTTTGTTAAAAAGTTTTTGTTTATATCCTTTATTCTGCACGGGCGGAGTCACGTGCAACATCCAGTAACACCTCATCTATAAAATTCCATTTCGGCTGAGGATTAATATTTTTCAACTCCTGATCACCGATTAAAAATCATCGTGTATACTCCCCGGTAACCAGATCGTTGATTATAATTAGATTCAACAATTTTACCCTAAATATGTTGCCCTAATCCCTCAGGGTCTTTGTATTAATCCAGGCAAAAGGTGTCTAGGTCCCCGCGCAATATCAAGTTGCTCAGCCAAAAACGACTAGCCGAAAAGGTCATTTAATCTCAGCCTTGACATATACCTGAGACCTTCAACCATCTTTTTATCGGGTGAAAACTATACCAAAGGTAATAAGTATCCGATGTACTGGCAGCTTCCTCGGACGATTAATTAACTCAGCTATTGGCACGGATTATATAAATACTAGCTGTTGCCCGCGACTCCGTCCGCGGAGAATAATAGAAAATTTAAATTATTGCCATATAAATTTTTTACTATCAAATTAATTTAGAAACGGCTTGACCGAATTTTATGAAACTTTTTTCTCCATGTTTGGTAGGTCTGAGAATAGGTCGTAGGCTATTAAATATTTTTCCTACTCCTGTACTTTTCTCTGTTTTTTACATGGTCGCGAACAAATATATACGAACATAGATAATATGACTTCAGAAAGTCTATACTTAATCTATTCGCCATAACAGCACTTGTGTCGTAATGTCGTTATTACGATACACCTAGCTGCCACATAATATTAAATGTAGGGTACACTCAACACTAAAGCCCAGTTTAGACCTGCTGAGTTGAGTAAAGTAGGGTACAGTCGGGTACAGTAGGGTAAAATAGGGTACAGTAGAGTACAGTCGGGTACAGTAGGGTAAAATAGTGTACAGTAGGGTACAGTCGGGTACAGTCGGGTACAGTAGGGTAAAATAGGGTACAGTAGGGTACAGTCGGGTACAGTAGGGTAAAATAGGGTAAAGTAGAGTACAGTCGGGTACAGTAGGGTAAAATAGGGTACAGTAGGGTACAGTAGGGTACACTCGGGTACAGTCGGGTACAGTCGGGTACAGTAGGGTGAAATAGGTCACAGTCGGGTACAGTCGGGTACAGAAGGGTAAAATAGGGAACAGTACGGTACAGTCGGGTACAGTAGGGTAAAATAGGGTACTGTTGGGTACAGTCGGGTACAGTCGGGTACAGTAGGGTACAGTCGGGTACAGTCGGGTACAGTAGGGTAAAATAGGGTACAGTTGGTTACAGTCGGGTACAGTAGGGTAATATAAGGTACAGTAGGGTACATTCGGGTATAGTAGGGTAAAATAGGGTACAGTCGGAGACAGCCGGGTACAGTGGGGTAAAATACCCTATTTTACACTACTGTACTGTAATAAAGGTGGGAGGTCGCTTAGGCTTATCACGTCGGGGTCACCAATGTTTCTTCGTGGATATAGGTAGACAGATGCGGGAGATGGAAAAGCAGAGCCGTGTGTCTTCATCGGAATATATTTAAAGAGTAACAAATAAAATTTATATCTTATAAGGATTGTTTGATTACAGCGCCACCTGTTAGCATATCTAGGAACTAACTAGATTGCCTTCGACCTAACTGACAGGTTCCTAGTAATGAAGTCATCTAGTTCTAATGAAAGGACGTAGATGGCGCTGTTCTCAACACCTACTGTACCCTATTTTACCCTACTGTACCCGACTGTACCCTACTGTACCCTATTTTACCTTACTGTACCCGACTGTACCCTACTGTACCCTATTTTACCTTACTGTACCCGACTGTACCCTACTGTACCCTATTTCACCCGACTGTACCCTACTGTACCCCATTTTACCCTACTGTACCCGACTGTACCCTACTGTACCCTATTTTACCCTACTGTACCTGACTGTACCCTACTGTACCCGACTGTACCTCATTTTACCCTACTGTACCCGACTGTACCCTACTGTACCCGACTGTACCCTACTGTACCCTATTTTACCCTACTGTACCTGACTGTACCCTACTGTACCCGACTGTACCTCATTTTACCCTACTGTACCCGACTGTACCCTACTGTACCCGACTGTACCCTACTGTACCCGACTGTACCCTACTGTTATAAATTGAAACCCACCTGTTACCCCACATGTTAAAAATTGAAAGAGCACAGAGGGCCGTACTAAAAGTAATTACCCATAAACCGTACTATTTCCCTACTACAGAACTTTTTAATATATGCCAAGTCCTTTCAGTTAGACAACTATTTGTCTTTCACTCCGTCCTGCGCAGACATTCTCAACTTCATTACAACCCTTTACTTAAAACCACAAAACGTAGGTATGATTTAGTCTGTAAGATTGAACCCCGTCGTTCAGCAGCTGCTAGACGACATTTTAGTTACATCAGCTCAACTCTTTACAATCGCCTCCAAAAGCAGCTAGATATTTACCCACTTACACTTCACTCATGCAAGTTAAAATGTACGGATTGGTTGCTTTCATTATCATATGAAAACACGGAGGAACTTCTTGTGGTCGCTTCGTGAGTTAACATTTGACCCGTGTCCTATTTCGTTACTTTATTTGCATTTATATACCTATCATACATAACAATAACACGCCCACACGCTTGTAAGTGCACACATACAGACATATGCTCACACACACACACACACACACACACACTCACACACACACACACACTTCCACAACCAGTTTAATGACCATAATATTTATATTTCTTTTCTTTTGTGTATTTACTTAAATTTTAGTTAAACTTTTATATTAATTTTGGAACTAAATTACTTTGTTTACGGAGGGGGGCGTTGCTACCTGCGACACAGTTTTTAACTTCTGCGGGTGACATCGTTTTTCATATTTTGTAATGCACCTAATTGTTACTGTTCCAAATAAAGATTTATTATTATTATTATTATTATTACTGTACCCGACTGTACCCTACTGTACCCTATTTTACCCTACAGTAGGGTACAGTACAGTACAGTAGAGTCGATTCGTAGGAAAAATATTGTATGCAACGGTGTATAATTTGGTCTTAACGGCTCGTGCCGTCTTCCATTGCGATACTCGCATTCGCTCGTATCGCAACTCACGTCACTCGCCTTTTAAGACCTCACTTATACAACAGTTGCATAAAATACTATATTATACCCCTGTATGATGAATGGCAAAATAACATTTGCGGAGTCAGCTAGTAATATTATAAATGCGAATGTTTCTGAGCAAGTGCGTGCGTGTGCGTTTGTTACTTTTTCACGCTAAAACCGCTGGACGGATTTGAACGAAATTTGGTGCGT